>OX336401.1:153464084-153973469 GCA_946902985.2 Meconema thalassinum | reverse complement strand
TTTCCTTTCTTTCTTTCTTTCTTTCCTTCCTTTCCTTCCTTTTCCTTCCTTCCTTCTTTCCTTTCTTTCTTTCTTTCTTTCTTTCCTTCTTCCTTCCTTCTTTCTTTCCCTTTCCTTCTTCTTTCTTCTTTCTTCCTTCTTCCTTTCTTTCGTTCTTTCCTTTTCTTTCTTTCTTTCTTTCTTTCTTTCTTCCTTCCTTTCCTTTCTTTCTTCTTTCTTCTTTCTTTCTTTCTTTCTTTCTTTCTTCTTTCCTTTCTTTCTTTCTTTCTTCCTCCTCCTTTCTTTCTTCCTTCCTTTCCTTTCTTTCTTTCTTTCTTTCCTTTCTTCTTCCTTTCTTTCTTCTTTCTTTCTTCCTTCTTTTCTTTCTTTCTTTCTCTCTTTCTTTCTTTCTTTCTTTCTTTTCTTTCTTTCTTTCTTTCTTTCTTTCCTTTCTTTCCTTTCTTTCTTTCTTCTTTCCTTCTTTCTTTCTTTCTTTCCTTTCTTTCTTCTTTCTCCCTTCCTTCCTTCCTTTCTTTCTTTCTTTCCTTTCTTTCTTTCTTTCTTTTCTTTCTTTCTTTTCTTCCTTTCCTTCCTTTCTTTCTTTATGTATTTTATTTCCGTATGTATCTTTGGGATAAACATCTTTCACCTTTCATTATGTTGCACCATAATAGGATTATTGAAGGGAATGTTTATTAGTCTTAAGCTATCCAACCACATTTTATCTGTATCGGCTGATGAAGGGGCCAAAGCAATTAGGCCTCGAAACATGTACCAATGGCCATTAAGTGATCATTTATATATAATACAATAAAGGTATTGATTAGGCGGAACTTTTGCAAAATATTACTACTAATTGTTGCATCAATACGGAACCATTCAAATACTTACAGTAAGTCAACTATCCCGCTACAGAAGGCTCTGTACTGTATAAGCCCCCTGTGACAATGTTAGCAACTATCCCGGTATAGAAGGCTGTGTACTGTATAAGCCCCTGTGACAAGCACGCCACTCCCACGGCCATCAGATGAATATTCAAGGCGCGTGCTCGCAGTCCATTTGGCCGTGTTTACGCCACCAGAGAGCTCAGGACAAGACAAGCAAAGCACTCGAGAATTTAGATCTTGTCCTGACGCCCTTTCTACTTCTCAGCCCATCACCTCCACATTCACATACACACTCGCTCCTATTTTCTCTCTCCATGACACAAGAAATTGGCGAGGCGTTAAGGGGCTTTGTGAACCATTAATTCTCCAAAAATAGGATTTTTAAGGATCATCTGATCGATCACATCAGTTTCAGCACCAATTTTCATGCAAATATTCTCACTAGGTTTGAAGATATTTGGGTTTTAGTGAATAGGTGTAAAGAGACACAGGTGGAAAATAATACGATAACTATCGCCATTTTCCACCAATCATTTTAAAATTTAGCCTATACATAAAATATTTCTCTATAAAATCTCGATCATCTCCCCCCAGGCGCTCACAACTTGTTGGACGTGAGTTGGTGACCATGGGACCCCAGCTGAGTCCGGCATTGCTTCCACTTACTTGTGCCAGGGTCCTCTCTGTTATCTATCCTCTCGACCTCTTTTGGTCAACTCTTGTTCTATTCCGACCCCGACGGTATTAGGGTTACCGAGGCCTAGGGAGTCTTTCAATTTCCCGCCTTAATTGGCCCTTGTCTCATCTTTCCTGATCCCTCATTCTTCGAGGGGTCAGCCCTCTTGTTTTCTTTTCATTATATCCCTACCTTCTGCTCAAGGCCCTCAAGGAGGCAGGGTATATGTAGCCCCACCACTTCTGGTGCACCCTGGATTGTGCTACACCCTCAAGGGCTTTTGCCTGGTAAGTTCGGGAGTTGGCGACCAAGAGGGCTTCCTGTACGGTTTTTCTCTTTCTTCCATTGCCTTCGGAGCGGTTCCTTTCCTCTTTACCTTTCCTTTCTGCCTTTCCTGGTTCTCCTTCCTTCCAAGTCCGTTAATTCTGATTTTTCGTGCTGTCATTTGTTTCCTTTATTCTTAATTCTGTTTTCCATTTCACTCTTCTGGTAACTTATTTAAGTATTTAGTTAGTTTCGGGTATATATTAATTTCGTTTACATTTTCACCATCACCCAAACCATTAAGGGTCGATAACCTAAATGTTAGGCCACTTAAATCAATCATCATCATCATCAAATCTCGATCAGGTTCATTAATGTGGAAAATCGGACCAAGGGGGTGGGAATGGAGCGGGGGAGGCGGGCCTTTTACGAAAAAGTGAAATATCGATATCACTTTTTATGTGAAAAATTGAATCCATTCAAAGTTCGTACAATTCTTCGGATAAGAGACAAACACTTATCTAAGTAAAGGTTTTTGATAGCACCAACCATTGACCAAGGGGCTGGATGAAATATAGTTTTTTGAGAAAAAATAATTGAGTTACCTCCCTTAATAGGCATAATATCAAAACCGTTCAAAATTGTCAATAGGCCTCTAAACATTACCTAAATCGTTTGTCTGCAAGATTTTTAGCCTACTTTCGAATTTTGCAAAAAATGAAAGTAGACTTATGAGATCACTACAGGGCGAAAAAAAGTGTGTCTGTCTGTGTGTGTGTGTGTGAGTGTGTGTACTCTGAATGTCTGTGTCCCCCCCCCCCCCCCCCCCTATCAATTCGAACACGGTGAGCGAAAATTGAACGAAATTTGGTACAAAGGTAGCACTAGCAGAGGACACCTCAGTGTCATGTTTTATATCGCCGCCATCTTGACGGAAACGTAATGGCGGCCACACAAATGTTCAAAGCTTAAATCAAATTACGACTAACCTAATCATCCGCTCTCTACCAAATTTTGCAACAACATACCTTTATGAAGGGAGCATCCTTTGACAAATCTAATAGGTCATTAGCCTAATAGTTTGCGGATGGCGGCCATCTTTGTGTCAAAATCGATTACCCCTATTAATTCGAACACGGTGAAACCGAATGGAATGAAATTTGGTACAGAGGTAGCACTAGCAAAGGGCACCTCAGTGTCATGTTTTATATCACCGCCATCTTGACGGAAACGTATTGGCGGCCACACAAATGTTCAAAGCTTAAATCAAATTACGACTAACCTAATCATCCGATCTCTACCAAATTTTGCAACAACATACCTTTATGGAGGAAGCATCCTTTGACAAATCTAATAGGTCATTAGCCTAATAGTTTGCGGATGGCGGCCATGTTTGTGTGAAAATCGATTCCCCCTATTAATTCGAACACGGTGAAACCGAATGGAACGAAATTTGGTACAGAGGTAGCACTAGCAAAGGGCACCTCAGTGTCATGTTTTATATCGCCGCCATCTTGACGGAAACGTAATCGCGGCCACCCAAATGTTAAAGGCTAAAATGAAATTACGACCAACCTAATAATCTAGTCTCTACCAAATTTTGCAACAACAAATCTTTATGTGGGGAGCATATTCTGACCAAACTGCTAGATCATCAGCCCAATAGTTTGCAGATGGTGGCCAAGTATGTGTGCAAATCGATTCCCCCTATCAATTCAAACACGGTGAAACCGAATTGAACTAAATTTGGTACAGAGGTAGCACTAGCAAAAGGCACCTCAGTGTCATGTTTTATATCGCCGCCATCTTGACGGAAACGGAATGACGGCCACCCAAATGTTAAAAGCTTAAATCAAATTTCGACCATCCTAATAATTTGATCTCTACCGGATTTTGCAACAACATGCCATTTTGTGGAAAGCATCTTATGACTGACTACAAGGTCATCAGCCCAATAGTTTGCAAATAGCGGCCATGTATGTGTGCAAATCCATTCCCCAGATCAATTCAAACACGGTGAAACCGAATTGAATGAATTTTTTTTACAGAGGTAGCACTAGCAAAGGGCACCTCATGTACATGTTAATATCCCTATAGCACGTTGTATTTCAACAAGCTACTACAACCAACATTCAATTATACTCCTTGAAAAGGACAAAGAGTTATAACAATACCCATGCATTTAGGAGAAAGTAGGCTATATGTTCTTTACTGAACATCTTGTTTTTTTATATGACCCACCCTTACGCCAAGGGATGAGCAAAATATTCTCGATGAAGACGCCAAGTTGCTGAGGGAAGAGCTAAGCCGGTGACAGGTATCACAAATTATTGCTGGCTGTACTACGGATGTCATCAAAGCAATATTGATGTTGTTTTGACAGCCGTGTCGTTGTACATACGAGACAAACATAGCGTTGTTGGAAATAATTCTATAATCACATAATTATTTATTAATTCTTTTTATAACCTTTCATTTATTTAAATTAATGGCATGTTGTAAGGCTATCCATTTTCTTTTTGGATTTTGTTAAGATAGTTTTCTAAGAATTTTTCTGGCTGACGAAGTTGTCTATCATTGATATAACGAAACATGTACTGCCCGCTTCCAAGCTCTGTGAACTTGCGGGGTGAAGGGCAAAGGCAGGGTAGGAGCAGGCGAGAATTGAGAAGCCTGTTGACAGCCCGCCGTGTTACCTGACATTCTCGTCTATTCCAATACTGCTAACATGCGTCTTTTCTAAAACCAGTGTGGCGTTGGGAATGAGTGACTGAGTCACCGACTAATGTATTTGCTTCTGTTACTACGCAAGGACCGAGAAACCTCATCACTCGTCACCACCACTACTCATAGTCTGCGATGCACATTCCTCTCAGGTCCACGCAGCTTAGACTCGAGCAGTAGGTGTTAAATTAATTATTAAACTACTTTCTATTGTTTCAAAAGGCGGCTTTTATACTTTGATATTAATATCAGTCAACACGGAGAATATTTAATACCATCTTCATAATGGTTGAGTCTCCGTGGCTTAGGCGGCAGCACGCCGGCCTCTCACCGCTGGGTCCGTGGTTCAAATCCCGGTCACTCCATGTGAGATCTGTGCTGGACAAAACGGAGGCAGACAGGTTTTTCTCCGGGTACTCCGGTTTTCCCTGTCACAATTTCATTCCAGCAACACTCTCCACTATCATCTCATTTCATCTGTCATTCATTTAATCATTGCCCCAGAGGAGTGCGACAGGCTTCGGCAGCCGGCACACTTCATATCCTCGCCGCTAGCTGGGGGCTTCATTCATTCCATTCCTGACCCGGTCGGAGACTGGAAGCAGGCAGTGGATTTTCATAATGGTTAATGTCTATGCGTTATGAAGTCAAGGAGGTTATATATCTTAGCTCCTTGACACTATAGCGCTTTCTAGCAGAGAAAGGAGGAACTTCGTGTTGGCGGAAAATCCCGAGATTAATTTTGCCATTATAAACACTGCCTACTGAATTCAAATGGGTTCTTTAACATGCATGCCGTGTTTTTGTCGCCTTTCAAAAGTCACTTACCACGGCCAGGAGCGAACCTACAAACTTGGGGTTGGTAGTCCGACGCGATAACCACTCACCCACCATGACAATCAATTTTACTTGTTAAACTGATCAATCTCATCCCTCTGATTGTGCCTTTCTGGGCTCTAGTGATGCGATGACACTGATCGACCACGGCTGCTCGCTGATCGTCCACGTGGCGTATCTGATTGCGTAAGTGGATTGGCCGACCACTCGTGGTTCTGATGCGGTTTCCATCGGCTCTGGCGGCACGTGGTTGTCACTTCGGGTAACCACGAGCTGTCAGACAAGTTCGCCATTGTTCCCTTGGCCTACGTCTTCTACCATTCGTGCAAGAGTTCAGGGGAGGTCACATCTTCCGTTGAACGGATCAACTGTTGTTGGTCTTACGCAGGGCATTTTATCAGGGGGAAAACTGTTTAAGAAAAAAATATTGTTACATTTGTATCTAGTCCGGCAAATATAATTTCCGACTTGAAAGTTTATCGATCAGCTGGCTTCAACACGCTGTTCACGACAGCTGTAGGAGATTTCGAGTAATCCTCGATTTAAATCGATCTATCTAATCAGATTCTTTCGGTCGGCAACTCGGCAGCATAATCGAAACAATAGGCCATATTATTTTCTGCTCGACAAAAGCTTTGTGTAATTGCTGTATTCATCGAAAAAAAAATTACTTGTTTAGGCAAAAATAAGTAACATACTCCATCAATCGTAAAAAAGAGACAGTCAATCTGAAAGACTAGACTTTGTATCATTTTAAATGCTACAAATGCTGAAAAATGCTAGAAAGGCTGGAGGCTTCGAACGGCAAGTGCCAACCAAGGGCAAAGCAAGGTCAAGCGCGCGGGGACGTGCCCCTTCCATCCAGTCTAAAAACACTTATAGTGAGCGATGTATTGAAGATACAGATATGCTCTCGCGGACTTTTTTGTAGAACTTTTCATGCTGACCAATTCTTACGCTCATAGTATATTGATATTTGTAACGGTTTGCCTAGCGTAAGCTTAAGAAGCGCACGGACGCCAAGTTTGTTTTCGACCTTTTTACTGAAATCGTTACTGCTTGGCTTCCTTTGATCATACATAAATTATTTTCTACAGAATCTTTCCTCGAGATATCCTTTACAGAATGGTGAAAACCGCTTCAAAATCCATCCAGTGGTTCTCGAGATTAGCCGTGACATCCAAGAATCGGGGATTTTTTTCTTATACTAACGAAGTACCCTATAGATTGTCGGGGTACACATGCACCAGGCGGTACTGTGACGTCACACACCTCAGTGCATCCGGGTACATTTCGTCCCGTCACCGTAACGTAACGCCAGACCCCAGCGTAACGACGAAGTAGACAAGATCATTTAAAATGATAAAAGGAAGTTCTGTTCTTATAAGCAAGCAGACTTGTGTTTGGAGGGGGGGCAGGTTGTTAGTTTGTGTGTGAGGTTTGTTTTTAAGGATGAAGAAAATAACGAACTATTTTACATCCACCCAGGCATTGAAAAAGCTGAAAGTTAATGAATTAATGAGTTAATAAAATAACCCAATTCAACCTTTCATTTACCATGTCAGCCCATAAAGTAATAACCAGACTCTGCAAATTGCCAAAAATTGCAATTTTGTCGACTGCAACTGAGAGTACCCCTTAAATTTTGTTTAAAAATAAAAATAAAACACTGGCTCTTACGTTCCTGTCCAGCTGAGGGTGCGGTGCAGCACGGTTGCTCAGAATCGTTACTATGTCTGTATGGCTGGGTGTTGTAGGTGAAAGGTGGTGCACTCTACCGGTACAATATCAATATTCTGTTTTCTCTTTCGTTAATGGCGCTAAGGGGGTCACGGGAGAACTTGGACTACTTTCCCGAAGATATCGCTACCAATCTTGATTTTTTAATGGATTGGTACTGATTTCTGTCATCATTATTATAACTATTATTATTATAATGTCGCCTCCGTAGCGTAGTGGTCAGCATGCTTAGCTGCCACCCTGGAGGTCTTAGGTTCGAGTCCCAGCTCTGCCACAAAATTTGAAAAGTGGTATGAGGACTGGAACGGGGTCTACTCAGCCATGAGTGGTCCAATTGAGTACAGTAGAGGGGGTTCAATTACCACCTCAGCCATCCTCGAAGTAGTTTTCCGTGGCTTCCCACTTCGTCTTCGGGCAAATGCCGAGATGGTGCCTACTGTCAGGCCACGGCCGCCTCCTTCCTTCTTCCTATCCCTTATGAGACTCCCTGTTCACTTTGCAGGTGAGGCCGCCTGGGGAGGCGCTAGTCTCACCTCCCCAGTTGTATCCCCCGACCCAATGTCAAGCTCCAGGACACTGCCCGTAGAGGCGGTAAAGGTGGGATCCCTCGCTGAGTCCGTGGGAAAATCCTACCTGGAGGGTAGGCCTAAACTGACAACGAAAAAAAAAGTAATATTATTATTATTTGCGAATAGATGACTGAGGATCACGCTACAATTTCATTTCTTCTTCGTCTTAAGCTTCCTCTTCCACCAGTATTCCTTCATATGGGCGCTGTGCTGCTGTTTCAGTTCATCCGTCCAGCGTCTTCCAGTCTTCGCATGTCTGTCGTCTTTGAGCCCTACCAAATTTTGTATAATGGTCCGAAATGTATCCCTATCTAACATCTGAACTTCCTGAATTTTGGACCTTTCTAGATCTTTACGAACTTCGTTAAGCCATTTCGTAGTTGTTGTCTATTTGTTCCATCTTTATAGTTGTTCTATTTTCGTTCATTCTTACAAGTGTCCGAGAAATGACAACCTCCTACTTTTCATGGTTTCTGACATCTTCTCTACATTTTTGTGGACTTGTTGTTCCGAAGTTTCCAACTGGTTTCAGTCCAGACTAGACCCATGATTTTCCGAAGTATTCTTCTTTCTAGAATCTCGAGCTTCTCCAACTTGTAGTACATTGAGAGACATTCACTGGTATATTATATATTTAAGCGAAAATTCCCCTACAAGAGAGCGATTAAACTTGGATACCATGATGCCATTTGGAGGTGTGTCTCCTCCGCTCCTCCCAAAAACTCTTCATTCTCACGGAATGTTCCCTCTTCCTCTCATCCGTCCACTGTTCCCAGGTTGTCGTAATGATCTTGGTTCAAACTTAACATTCGCGATTTTCGTCTGGCACTCAGTTCTCTGATGATTGCTTGTAAGTGTCTCTGTACCTCTTGAAGCCATTCTATGCCGCATTTACTCTGTGTTATGATACCAAGTAGTTTCTTTGGCAATCTGGAGGTGGCCATTCTCTGGATGTGAGTGTAAAATTTGGCTCGGCGTTTTCTAATTTCGTCTGTTATCGTATTGGTCTTTTGATAGAGTCCTGTATTAGGTCTCTTCAACCAAATGCAGTTTCTGTTCATTGCTCCGTAGATCTTTCGCTCCGGCTTTTCCAGTTCCCTAATCGATTACTATTGTTTCAGCGGCATGTGTTGCTTCTGGAAGAATAACAGTTTTATAATTTGGTGTTTGTCGAAATGCATTTCTTGTTGTGATGGGTCCACGTTAGACTGTAGGCCTTCTGGAGCTTAGTGATTCTGTCTTCATTGGCGATTATATGTTTATAATTAATTTTATTATTTATTGTTTAGACCCATAGGATCACATAAAACAAATTATGATTTGCTACTGTTATTTTTATTGTTCTTCCAAAATTCTTTAATCATTTCGCTATCTCGACGTTCAACCGTCCATCGTTTCCCCGATCTCCTTGGTCGATCTTCAGGTGTAACTTTCCAACTGTGCATCTTATGTCTGAATGTCATACGATCCTCGATGTCTGTTGGTGTGATATTGGCACTACTGAGATTAATTTGAACCTGTGTCATCCAGACTGTTGTCACTTAAGTACGTCAGAATTCTCTTTTTTAATCGGTCATCATTCAGTCTCATGACGTGGCCGTCAAATCTCAGTCGTCGATTGCGAAAGATTTTTAAATTATTATTATTGGCTTGGCAAGGTGGGTGAGTGGTCAACGTGTCGGTCTACTAACCCCCCAAGCTTGCAGGTTCGCTCCTGGCCGTGGTAAGTGATTTTTTTGAAAGGCGGCAAAAATTACGACACTATGTCATTCGATGTTGGCATGTCAAATAACCCATTTGAATTCAGTAGGCCGTGTTCATAATGGCAAAATTAATCTCGGGATTTACCGCCAACACAAAGTTCCTCATTTCTCTACTAGAAAGCGCTATAGTGTTCAAGAAGCTTAGATAACTAACCTCCTTGACTTTCATAGTGCTTCAAGGAACAAAACGAAATTCGACATGCAAGCTACCCTCCGGGTGTCAAATAACAAAGTTTGCACCCGGCACCCGAGCCATACGATATTATTACGATCTTATTATTATTATTATTATTATTATTATTATTATTATTTATTCGTTATGGCCGATTATGAACCACGTTTGACAGCTTTTATATTATTTGTTGTCTTTACTCTCTGCCAATATCTCTTCCACTCTCCCACTTCCTTCTTCTGTAGCTCCGTGTAAGATCTTCCTTTCCTCACTGACAACTCCCCTGTCTCCTGGAAACCTGCAAACTCCTTAATTGTTCGTCTAAATCGCTCTCTGTCCATTATGTATTCTTCTTTGACCCCCATTCGATCCAAGTCCAATCTCACTTCCCGACATCATTTCGGCTTCGTCTTCCTCTTCCTGCAAATGAAAATCCACAGCCTGCTTCCAGTCGACCGACCGGGTCAGGAATGGAATGAATAAAGCCCCCATCTAGCGGCGAGGATATGAACTGTGCCAGCTGCCGAAGCCTGTCGCAGTTCCCGGAGGCAATTATTAAACGAATGTCAGATGAAATGAAATGATAGTGGAGAGTGTTGCTGGAATGAAATTGTTGTCAGGGAAAACCGGAGTACCTGGAGAAAAACCTGTATGCCTCCGTTTTGTTCAGCACAGTTCTGACCTGGAGTGACCGGGATTTGAACCATGGACCCAGCGGTGAGAGGCCGGCGTGCTGCCGCCTAAGCCTTGGAGGCTGGAATTCCTCTTCGTCAATCTGGTATGTTCATCCTCGTCAATTGTCCATAAAACTGTGTTCTCCTTTCTCTCATTAGGGCTACGACTCCTTCGATCCTCAAGTATACGGTTTCTTCTCTCCATCCTTGATTCTACTTCTTCTAGCTGTCGTTTCGGCCATCTACGGACCACGCTATTTCAACTGCCCTTGCCCATGTCTTTGAGCCTGGGCCTTAACGTTCGCCCAGTATTCCCGCATTCGTTCCTTCCTCGCTTCAGATCATGTCTTGCCAGTTTTTAGTTTTGGCCTTTCTAGGAATCCATGATGTTCTTGGAGTTTCGACTTTAGTGGAACACGTTTCTGGATATCCTCCAGGGTTATTTCCACTTCACGCAGGTCTTTTTCTACCTCGGTGAACCACGCCACCTTGGTTTTCTAGTTAAGAAGAAAACTGAAGATCCTATTGCTCAACCTTGTAGAACTCATACGAGCAATGTGGCCATAGAAAACGATCCTTCTCTTACGAAAGGTGTCCGTGATCTATTCTACATGTGAGTAGAGTTCATGATTGTGTCGTCTTATGAACTCACCATTTTCTTTGATTGGACCTACATCCTTCTCTATTATTATTGTTATTAAAGCAAATAATCTTTACTTTCACAGTATCTGATGTGGGGTTACGCCAAGCTGCACAATGTCAGACTCGTCAGCGGGGTAGCACTCTTGGTTCCCGCAGGAAAGTCGCTACAAGAATTAAAAGTGGTGCTTCATTGACTCGATAATCCCCACGCCAGGTAATTATATGAAATCGATTGTTGTTTTAAGGGAGCGGAACAGCAAGATCATCTGCTCCTGCACCAGGTAAGCTATAGAATGTCATCGTAACTGAGGAAAGTATAGGGAACTGGCAGTCTTAATGTACTCCTCTTACCTTGTTTTCTTTTTTAAGAGCGTTAAAAATCCCTCAGTATATCTTCCTTCGGAGGAGAAGTAAAGCCGGTGGGCCCATGTCATAGATTTATGGAATGTAAAAGAGCCTTCCACTAACTACAACTGTGTGAAGCTAAATGTGTAGGTTAGATTTGATTAACGCTGTATTACATTCCAACGTTCGCCACAAGGTGCCGGTTGCGGTGGCATCTAGTAGCCAAGTTTTCAGCTAGGTGTCGTTGACGGTATCTTTTGGCAGCAAAAGTAGGAACTATTTGAAATTGATCATCTGCAGTCCTTACCTGAATTACAGGTAACACACACTAATACAGCCATCACAATTAACACTGGTTATCAGACAGATTCTACACAGACCCAAAGCACACGGGGCTACATGACCGCGTTGTCGCAGCCCCTAAACTAAGGAACCAACCAACCGAGGTGTCCATAGAACTGTAATCTGCTCTCTTCATCAGTTGAACCACATCTTCAGTTTTCTGGTACAATTCTGCGTTTGGTCTTAGTCTTATCTTTTATATTTGGGCCCAGGATCTTCCTAAGAATTTTTCTCTTTCTTTTTCTGACATTCTTGACGCGTTACAATTTTAAGGTCTCTTTTGACGCTATGTCCATCTAGCGGTCACTAGTAGAATGTCTGAGCGATCGTATATCGGCTCATCTTGTCAAGACGAAAGCGCCCCATAGTGAATGTCTTCTCGAATAATGGAACAACAATACACGTCACAGATTTGTTGGATTTGATGAGATGAAAATCGAGAACCATGGTGTCTGGTTTAAAATCAGTAAGCCCCAAAAATGTTTTGAAATGAAGTTCGTAAATTACATATAAATATGTGTACAACGTTCTCGCTCTCAATTCTATTCGTCATGCTTATTCAAACGGAGACCTGATTGCAGCATGAAAATGTATTGTGACCGTCAGCCGGGTGGCAACGGCACATATTTGTGAGTGACCTTCAGAAGTCCTCCGGTAAAGCTGTCGGGATAGCCAACAACCGCGATGACTCTCCTAACATCTCCCCCGTCGGACCTTTAAAAGTTTGCCGTGAGGATCAGGTGAACTTCCTAACAATAGGCCAATGCAGCACGAGGTTCTATAGTCCACGGGGAGCGTGGTACATGGTTGCGATGGTCAAAGACGGCCTAAGGAAAGGTTCACCTCAAAAACTAGACTGTGAAATTAAACATCCAGGCTTATGTAAAACACCGTGAAAATTTATTGTAGATTTCCACAAACCCCTATCCTAGTTCGGAGGGTTATATTCGGCTAATCCGCAAGCTAAAAGTTAATGATAATAAAAGTTCAAGTCCCTAACAATGAAGTTACATTAACCCTCGGGAAAGATCTAATACACAATAAGTAAGCAACAGCAACAACGCTGGGTAAATGGTACGACGCAAAATCCCTAATACAAGTTACATGATCAAGCTAATATGAAGTTACATTTAAGTGAAGGAGCAAAGCAAAGCTAAGTTATGGTGGTACCATTTCCACATTTACATTTAACTTTTCTAGCTAAGTCCTATCAGTTAACATTCAAAGTTACGGCGGTGACGTCCGTAATAGCAAAACAGTTACAATACAAAGCTAAGTGTACAGCCATTTAAAAACAATTAATCTAATCAACAATCATGTGCTAAATAGCACGCAATAAAGGTAACATGGGGAAAAAATACAGTTTCATGACATCAATAATTATAGTACAACACAGTTTTTATTATAATGCCTTCCTGCCCCATGGTTAACTCTTTGTAAACCATTGTCATCTAGCTTGATAGTAATGTCGGTGATAGCGTAGTTAAAACCACGTCTGACAATCACATGGCCTGCGCTCCACACACTATGAACTAATGGTTCATGTGTGCACCAGGTCACAACAAAAATGTCTACAGTCTTCGTCGTTTCCAATAAAGGAAATCCCTTCATCTGCACGGCCATGTCAGCAGGTTCAAATGTAAGAATGTCAAAGTTTAAATGGAAACAATATGTTAGTTAGATCTTGTTTAAAACAATTATGCGGATGATGTTTATTATGTCGGTTTATGTTCCTTCCGTAGGTTTATGGCGTATTCTGACAAAGGCCTGACAAGGAGTAGTCTTCTAAAGATCATTCTCCCGCAGCAAAACATCGACTCAATAGTCGGAAAACTCAACGAGCAAACTCGGCTCGGACTCACAATAACACGAGTTATCAGCGGTAAATACCTCGCTTTCAACAACTCTCATAAATAATGCCTCATAACAACAACAGATGCGCGACTTACAACAATGGCACGTCTTACTCACTCAAGGCACATAATATCATGGGTTACCTGCGGCAAAAACCTCGCATTTAATAACCAAATTGCCTTCATTATAATTTGCCTCTCTCAAGAGGATCGCCAACAATGCATAAAGAAACTTGACAACCCTGGACATGTCGAAATGACATTCCTCGCAGCAAAATATCTAACTAACAGTACGAAAATCCAAGAAAAACAAATGAACAAAAATACAGTAAGAAACACTGGGTTTCATGAGCAATAGCTGCTTTGAAAGAAAGAGATGAATGAAATCAACATTCTGTCCTATGTTATCGTAGTTCTGTCTCGCTTTCAAGCATTTGTTTTCAAGTTTACTGGGTCAACAAACCAGTTTATTGGTGACAACTTCACAAATTGCAGTCCTTCACTGACCACATTTTTCAACAGGCAAGGCCGGCTAGTTTTAACATTATATAATACCGTAATATTTGGCCTTGTCATTCTTAGCATATGCTTGGTTCAAAAACCTAATAGAATCCGTGTGCTAAACACGTTACAATTTAACTGTACAATAAAGTATCGCAGTCCTTCATTTCAAAGAATAGTAAATCACAGACATAACAGCATGTCTCACGAGCTTCTTTGCTAATCAAAGATATAACACTTATTAAGTTCTCAGTATAACATTAACACCTGTGTCCTCATGACAGAAACAAAGTAGTAACAAATTGATAAATATGGCACAGATCTGCAACTCTAGACCTGCATAATGATGTGATAGTGCACTTAGTTCGATGCTTGACATCTACACTTTCTCCAAAATAATAAATCTGTCAGTATTTGACTATAAATTGGCTTCTGAGCGCTTTCAAAAATGAAAATACAGCATATTTTTATAAAACTGGAAACTACAGTTGGTTTCCTAACGATACGACCTATCTAACGAGGTCATAAGTCTCAACAGACTGGTTGCAAAGATTGCAGTTAAATAAAGTGACGATGACATCTGAATGAAACCACGGATAAATATCCTACACATGGCTGAGCAAAATAGCTGCAAATGATTACAGTCATGTTTGGCAGTGGGTCGGCTATAACGTGGTACGACGTCCATCAGGACGGCACCAGGGTTAACCAAAACTGGTCTACCCCACAGGGTGACTCACAATGACTGAAATAAACAACAATTATACTAATTACAACCCTACCTAGCAAATGGCTGACACATAAGTGCGGTTGATTCACAAAAAAAAACTACGATATCTAAATATACCACCGCGGACTATTACAAAAGAAAAGGTGCCCAAACTCACGACTTTTGGTAGCTCTCACATCGGCTCAGACATTCATCGACCAGGGTCGCGAAAAACTCTGCTTGGCTCTCCAGCATGGTCCTGTCCTCCACGGATTCACCAATCTGGACCTCCCAAGCAACCAGGGTTCGTTCGCCTCCGGATGATGGTCTCCCAAAAAGGTCTGGAATGTGCCTGGAAGTCGGCATCCACGTTCCTTCGTCTGCGTCCTCGGCATCCTGACGTTCCATCAAGCTGGTGGTCTCCATCACGACGTCCCCCTCATACCGGAATGGTATTAGCCCATAATCGTCTTCTTCACCATGGCGTGGAAAAGTTCAATGTCTTGCATGATGTCGAAAATGTCGAAATATCTCGTTCCTCTCGGCGTTTTGGCGTGATTATTGTGGACGTTGCAAATAATAGTGTTCTCCACAGTATTTTGTAGTTTTCAGCCTGATGATCCTCAAGATTCAACACGATGCGATGCTTTGCTTGTTAGCACGTGCAATTGTATCACGTTTTATCAATCACGTGGCATCCGCGATAAAATTGATATTTTCAATTCAGAATTTCCGTAGCAATAATGTTGTGATCGTTGGCAGTAATAATCACGTCGTCTTGGCACAATTATCAGACGATAACTCTTATATTTTCGGCGTGGCACTTTGCCCTTCCACTTACACGTGGGAAAAATATCTGGCGTATGGCACCAATTACAGTTTGTAGAAAATATTGCCTAATATGGCCTTTCGTAGAACAATAATATGTCCACAATGTGTGACAACGTTAGTATAGTTATTTTCAACACACGATGCAGTCGGATGCTCACTTGAGCACAAAAATATTTATAATGTCCACGTCGCGACGGACGGATACTCGAAACACGCCTGTCTGGCGTCAGATCTCCAGATGTAGTGTCGTCACTGACTTTCACTCGGAAGTAGGTCGCCAAAACGAAGTCATTGAGCGACTACTTTCATAGCTCCTTGCGTATCTGCAAGTGTTATACCTTACCAAAAACGTAATAATCATTCACCAAAATGATTCAATAATACAGAATGACGAATTAGAATATTCTGAGTCTTATGAAAGGATAAAAGTGATTAACAAGACCTCCAAAGTCAAAAATGCAATTGAGCGCTACTTCAAAGAGTATAGCATGAGCTCTCTGCTCCACGTGGTATTCTGGGTATGCTCAAAAGTACTACATCCCATAATAATTATTCCGTCACAAAAATATCACATGAACCATAGCTCAGCGGGTTCAGTATACATATGTATTTTATCATTTTAAGGGATATTGTCGACTTCGTCGTTACGCTGGGGTCTGGCGTTACGTTACGGTGACGGGACGAAATGTACCTAGATGCACTGAGGTGTGTGACGTTATAGTACTGCTTGCTGCATGTGTTCCCCGACAATCCCTACTTCGTTAGTATAAGACAAAAATCCCCGATTCTTGGATGTCACGGGTAATCTCGAGAACCACTGGATGGATTTTGATGCGGTTTTCACCATTCTGTAAAGGATATCTCGAGGAAAGATTCTGTAGAAAGTAATTTATGTATGATCAAAGGAAGCCAGGCAGTAACGATTTCAGTGAAAAAAGTCGAAAACAAACTTGGCGTCCGTGCGCTTCTTAAGCTTACACTGGGCAAACCGTTAAAAATATCAATATACTATGACCGTAAGAATTGGTCAGCATGAAAAGTTCTACAAAAAATCCGCTAGAGCATATCTCTATCTTCAATACATCGCCCACTATAAGTGGTTTTAGACTGGATGGAAGGGGTAAGTCTCCGCGTGCTCTTGTGAGCGTGCGGCATCCCCCGCGCTGGACCTTGCTTTGCCCTTGGTTTGCACTTGCCCTTCGCGAGTAATTTGAAACAAGATAAGCAAGATAAGTATTATGCAGATAATTTCCTAACATGTCAAGAATCTTTGGCTTCGAGCGAAGCGAGAAGCCTCCAGCCTTTCTACCTTTTTCAGCATTTGTAGCTTTTAAAATGATACAAAGTCTAGTCTTTCAGACTGACTGTCACTTTTTTGAAGCTGCCGACGAGATCTTCGGACGTTCTCTGGAAAAGCTAAGTCCTTAAATATTTTGAAGTGTCAACATACATAAATATGTGTAACGTGAAGTTAGCTTAATATAAATTTTGTCCACCAATTTTCAAGTGATAACTTGTCCCCTTTCTAGATGGGAGGTCGTTTATATTATTTTTTGTTATTCTGTTTGTACTTGTTCCTCGGGCACAATATTGAAAACGTATTGAGGAACCATGTTGTTTTGGGGGTAAATAGTTTAAGGGTCTCTTGTTGGTGATTTTCCTTCTTGGATTTTTCGTTTTATGTATTAGTTTCCCTACGCGTGTTTTACGTTTGTTTTGCTGAATAATTAAATGACTAGGAGGATGGGATGTGACTTTGGGCGTTACCTTGAGGAGATGATGTTATGTGTATGAAGAAGTAGAAGCCACGATGCCGTGAGCTGTTTTGTTGTTGATTTTTGTGTTATATGTTTTGTAATGGATACATGATTTAGGGCCTCGTCATCCTTCTAGTTATTTCCTTATAAGCTGTGTTCTAATTTTAAGGGTGGGTTAAAGTTACTCGTTTACGTGGGCTCGACTGAAAGCCGAGGGCCATGTCAGTTTGTTCTTGTTTTGCGTGGCTTCAGTCAAGAAACAACACGTGAACTCATTACGCTTATTAAATGAGATATATGGGTTAGTGTTTCGAGATGGTGGAATGTGTGTTCATTGTACGTGTCCGGGACTGCAATCGACCCTCATGTGTATCCCGTAAGATAACCGAGTCTCGTACTTTCTTCCGAAAAGGAGATTTATTCAGGAAGTGGATGAAGTCATTTGGTAATTTACGTTTCTTTTGGTGTGTCGTAATCCTGTTGAACTAGTCACTGGTAAAGCGTTTGTTTAAGGGAATAGTATGTCATGTGTACCTGTAATTTTGCGATGGAGTAACGTTAGGTTGGTTTTGATTGGCAATTGTATGTGCGTTGGGTTTTGCGTTTTGTTCTATGGTTGTTCCTGGAAGTGACATACTTGTTTTAAAGGGTAGGGTGTTTCTGTTCTTGACTTCGTGAACTTCCTAGAATATATCTCCTGACTACGTTATGTAGTTAGCTTGTGGTGGGAAGAAAAGTACTATTTACACTATTGTTAACATGTTTTATTTCTGCCCCGTTTATTTAATTGGGTTTCCCTTTGAACAATCTCCAATCTACGACACGTTAGACATCTCTCGGTATTCTTCTCTTTAATTACCTGATTTAATTTTATACTTGTATTTACTTTGTTTTGATATTATGTGTACCCATTTTCCAGCCCTTCATCCCTCATTCTACAATTTCATGCACCCCTCGTTTTCCCCTTTTGCTATGTCTTATTGTTCATTAAAATGTTGTCTTCAACCTTTACTCGAAAAGTGTAGTCATTTCATAGTTAGTTCTCCATCTAGTTCGGAATGTGCGAGTAGACTCCATAAAAGGTCTCATGGTGCGCGTCCTACTAACATCTGCACGCCTCTCAATTCGCAAGCCCACCTTTCCCAATCATGTCCAACGTTTCTGCTGCATACAGCCATTCGGGTTAGACACGACAGTGTCTCGGTGTCTTAGTTTAGCCCCGTAAGGTAGCAATTTCTGTTTGTAAGTGTCTTTCGTCAATTGGTAAGTCATTTCCATTTTTCTTATAACAATAATAATTTGGCCATGTCTGTAAGTACACGGGGCCAGGGGCGTATATAAGAGGGGAGCTTTGGGGGCTCCAGCCCCCTCCGAAAAAGATCAATAACAAGAAGTTCCGTGACGTACTAAAGAGCCTACTTTTCTTAAAATTTAAGATTCATGCCAATGATTAATCTATATGGAGCTATCTAGAATAATGCCGAAATTAAGTTGGTAATATCGAAATTTCTAATTAGTTCGAAATACTGTATACCTGGCATAATGTAGCCTAATAGAGAACTACAGTTGGCAGCCCTTGTAACTGAATATATTCTTAGTTCCATCTCTTAAGGTACAGAATACAAAATTTGGTTGAAGTCCAATGGATAGCATGGACGTTACATGCAGTTAAACATTGGATCTAACAGCACGCGTAAAATCATGTTGGCAACAATGACATACATGTATTGGTCAGAAATAATCTGAAATAATATGATCTATTGTTGTGTCAATTTTGAATGAAATCTATTAGTTAGTATGGAAGTTACATGCATTTTAAAATTGGATCTATCAGCAGGCTTAGAATCATGTTGGCAACACTGACGTATATTAGTTACTCCAAATTAAAACTAGAATGCCAGGTACTATACGTGTGCAAAGTTTAGAGCTATTGGCTTGCATACTTTCTGATATATTGATATTAGGGTAACAAAAATAGAGACAGTATTTATTAACAGTTGGCAGCCCTGGTTACTCTTAAGAATCGGCATATACATATCTGATATGGTACACATAGCACACACGAAATTTGGTTGAAATCCAAATGATAGTATAGAAGTTACATGTATTTTAAGTTGGACCTCTCAGCAGGCTTAGACTCATGTTGGTAGCACTGACGTATATAAGTTACTCCAAATTAATATAGAATGTCAGGTACTATACGTGTGCATAGTTTAAAGCTGCCGGCATGCATACTTTCTGATATATTGGTATTTGGATAATATAAATTGAGAGCATATATTAACAGTTGGCAGCCGTGGTGGATCTTAAGAATACGTTCAGTCATGTCTGTTTATGTACACATAGCACGTACGAAATTTGGTTGAAATCCAATTGATAGTGTAGAAGTTATATGCATTTAAAATTTGGACCTATCAGCAGGCGTAGATTCATTTTGGCAACACTGCGATGTATGGCCTCCTGGAAATTAAACTACAATATTACTGTCTATACGTGTGCCAATTTTGAAGTAGCTCCTATTCATACCTTCCAAGATATCCAACATGGAGTTCAAATTTCAATTTCGATTTTTCAGCAGTTGGTAGCACTGACATCATTTTCAAATATGGGCGTGAGGTATTCAGGTATAGATGTTTACTCCTACCAAATTTTGTTTCGATTGCTGCAGCCGCTTAGGAGTTGACAGGGGGGGGGGGGGGGGACACACGCACAGCCAGACAGACAGACAGACACACATTTGCCCGATCTCATAAGTCTACTTTTTCCTCATTTATGCAAAATGTGAAAAGTAGGCTAATAAGTAAGAAAGTGTTGTTTTGTTAAAATCATAAAACAATTGTTCTACCTTAATCTTAATTAATTGGCTAGGTTAAAAACAATATTAAGATTAAAATTAGACTACCTCGTGGTTTAGTGGCTAGCATTCTTGGCTGCCACCCCGGAGGTCCGAATTTGATTCCCGGCTCTGCCAAGAAATTTTAATTCTGGTATGAGGGCTGGAACGGGGTACACTCAGCCTCGTGAGGAAAAACTGGGAATTCCACAGTGCGGTACTTTAGAGAAATAAATTATCTATTAAAAAAGAACAGTTTACCTTTCTGCATTGACAAATATTTAGATATTTGCCATTCATAGTCCATAGGCCATAATAGAAAATTCATTAAGTATAAAATGTTATTTGTATGTTGTGTTGTATTTTACAACTTTTTTTTTGTATTGCCTGTAATTGTAGGCTATATAAACTTAGAATTTTACAAAGCTCGCAATCCTTCACTAAGGCAGTTTGCCAAATCCGACATTTTTAATCAGCTCAATGTATTCGACCTGAAAAGCCGTCTACAATTTACTGTCCTGTGTTTCTTACATAAAATTATGAATGGTTACACAAAATGTAACATGCTACTAAGCTACTTCCCTCTCCATGTTCCCTCCCGTTCAACACGTCAGAACCATTTACACCACATACCTCGCCCACGTCTTGAAGTACAGAAGCGCTCTATTTTCCACCGTCTACCTACCCTTAGCAACTCCCTTCCAAATATTGACATATTCTCTCCCTATAGAACATTCAAACTTAACATTAGAAGATCCCTTTCATCCTCAATTCCTACCCCCTCACCCTCCTAATCACCCACTACCCTAATCATTCCCTGCGTCTTTCCCGAGATTTATCCCTTGCTGCCATTTGTTACCTGTTATTGTTGTTGCTGTTGTTTTTATTAATATTATTTAAAATTGTTAAAATATTAGTGTAAAATGGCCTATTCATGGTTGTATCTAATAATTATTAAATAAATAAATAATAGTACATTTTGCAACGAGCCTATCATAACACTAATTAAGACACGAGTATTTTTTATAAAAAGAGCGTAGGCCTATGCGAGTTTTATAATTTCCATACGAATGTCTTAATTACCATTATAGGCGAGTTGCATACGATTGTTTATGTTCGACGATAATTATTATAACTATTTTATGTTCGAAGATAAATATTCATAAATATCTCTCGAGATTTCGCCAGTTTTATGTTCTGAACGGAGCGCATGGGACGCAGAGAATGCCATGTATTTGACCATGGCCTTCTCGATTACCCTACTATGACACTAGGTAACGCAGTGAAATTCATATTATAAGGCCTGGGAACTCAGCGCGGGTGCGATGCTAACCTCATCTAATTGGTCAAACAACTGTTTCTTGAGCTGTGATTGGTGGGAGAAACTGTTTCATAATGAAAAATAGTGTTATAATGACCATCATTATGATACAGTTTTCTGACACATAATAGTCAGGGCCGAACATAAATAAATTAATTAACTCTTATCTAAAATAATTACACAAAGTTATATGCTCTTAAGATATTGGTTGATATTTCTGGGTATTTTGCGGTGACAATCCCCTGAGAATAATCACAATTTTCCAGGATAGTCAGCCCCTCCCCATAAAAAATGTATATACGCCCCTGCACGGAGCTGATGTACTTAACCTCTTCACGAACATCAAACATTTCTATGTAGAGTATATGCAGGAAACCTAATAAAACTACCAAGACATTCAGATGTTTGAAGTAACGAAAACACACGTATCTCATCAATTCTCCGCGGACGTACGGCCTAATCCATTTGGTTCAGGAATTTAGCACTTTCATTCTTTAAAATGTCCCTTCACTCTGTGAGCCTCCTAATATATTTCATGTTTTATAATTTTAAGTCAAGTCTCTGGATGTCGCTTGGAAGAGCGCCAGAGTGAGTAGGCAGAGCGTTATTTATTTTCAATTAGACCAGATATTTCTCCAAGCACACACAAGACTTGACAAATGATGTCTTCTTGCGGAGAAGACTAATGCTCTTCCATTTAACAACGTTGTAACTAAATATTGGTTTACGTAGTGAGCATTAGGAGATGAATGTCAAGGAGACTTGCCTCCCTTAGATGTCATTAGTGCTGTACGACAAGGACCATGGAGTTATTATTATTATTATATTAAACCTTCACACCTTCTACAATCTGGCGGCTTCGGGGCGTAGTCGGTAGCATGCTAGCATGTCCAAGATCGCGGGTTCAAATCCGGCCGAAGTCGTCAGATTTTTTAAGAGCGTTAAAAATCCCTCAGTATGCCTTCCTTCGGAGGGGAAGTAAAGCCGGCGGTCCCATGTCATAGATTTATGGCATGTTAAAGATCCTTCCACTAATTGCACCTGTGTGAAGCTAAATTGGATAGGTTAAGAATGTAAACAACGCTCTTAGGTTTCTATGTTCGTTGCCAAGAGCCGACTGCGACGGCATCTAGTAGCTCAGTCCTGAACTTGGCCTAGTAGTCGTTGACGGTGGCGCTTGGCGGCAAAAGTAGGAACTATTTGAAAAATTCTTAGTTGCAGTACTTAAATTAACAAACAGATAACACACACTAATACAGTCATCACAATTAACACCGGTTATCAGACAGATTCTACACACACCCAAAGTACACGGGGCTACATGACCGCGTTGTCGCAGCCCCTAAACTTAAGAACCAACCAACCTTCTACAATCTCCTTTTATAGGTCTTTCTTTAGGTCTTCAACCATAAAGAAAATTCATTTGCCAATGATAGCAACATGTTTGTTGATATCTGTATTAATTTATGAATTCTAACGTTTAAAATATACACCATTCAATAGTAGAATTAGAATAGGCCTACATCTACAGTGAGTCCGGGAATATTCTCCGCAGCGCCTACATGCGTCTGCGAGAGCTAGCTACAGCCGTGACGTTGGTAGCACGGCTGCCGCTTGCATCACAATAAATAAACAGTAAAATTTGTACTCACCACACCCATTCGTAACAGATGCTGGAACCATTCACAGTACATCACTCTTTTTCCGTAATCAGTTTGTTTTAATTCATGAACCACGGTAACTTTATAGGGGAACAACTGAAGCTTGTCTCTTACAGCTTTATGTGCTGTCGACTTAGAGATTCCTGTTTGTTGAGCTAATTTGCGTGTTGATTTACTGGAACTACGCAGCATTATATTGGAGATTTTATCAAGTTTTTCGTCTGTTAAAAGCGTAGGCCTGCCTGTTCCCGGTACATCGTGAACTGAGCCAGTCACACTAAATTTACTTACCAAATCCCGAACGGTATCACGGTTTGGACACTTTGAATTAGGAAACCGCCCCTGAAATCTTAATTTTACATTTTCTGTAAACCGTTCGCCTTCGCGAAAAACATAGCCTATTCTACCAAAAAAAAACTCTCTCTTCAGTAGTAAACATTACCGCCTGAATATTGTTGCACTCTTCCAATAATAACTTAATCTATCTGAACGCTCGCTTACTGTAATACACACTGATGACATGCAGGCTCGCTCGCGTATCGCAATTCACACTGACAGCCCACACGGGGCAGTCCCGCTTTCAAGGACCCAGTGCAGTGCAGCCAACTAAACTCATGACTCAACCACTCACAGCTGCACGTACCCACTGCGGAGAACATTCTCGGGCGCCCTGTATTATTTATTATGGTACATGTTTCGACCTGAGATTGAGGTCATCCTCAGCCCAATTAAAAGTTAAAATACCAATGATGCCCTTAAGTCTAATGATGAATGTTTGATTTGAAACAAGCAGTTCCATGAAGAACTATATAGCCTATTTTCATATATCCTACTTATGTTAATTGCCTCTATCAATATAAAAACATTCAGTTTGATTGCTGTAATAGATTCGTAGATATTTAGAACCGTCTAAATATTTCGGATGGTCGCCATATTGGATTTTAATACATGTAGGCCATAGAGTTAGGTAGGCTACTATTAGATGAGGATTATTGTGTATTTTCATTATTCAAATGTTGATTTCGATCGTATGATTAGAACAAAAGAAATATTATTATTATTATTATTATTTATTTACCATAAATCGTACACGAAGTATGGAAGGCCTAGTGAAAAAGGGCAAGCCCCACATACATATTTCATGCTCCACAGGCACAGCTTACATCTACATTTGTTTTAACAATATTTACAAGTTTTACAAAGATATTTGCAGTATTTACATATTTAGAATATTGACATAGTACATTTTCCTGTTCACTCACTCTCTCATGCACGCACTTTCATAACCTCAATCACTCGTTACATTCATTCATTCATTCCATTCAGATACTCATTCATTCAGCGAGACAATCAATCACTCATACATACGTTTATTTATACAATGTACCTTTTTACGTACGACTTGAATTTCCTAAGAGGCAAGATCTTGGCATCTCCTGGCAGTGCGTTCCATAACCGCGCAGAGCGGCCGTAGAAACCTGTCAGGTAAGCATTGCTACGTGCGAAGGGCGGAACGAGGGTTACACCTCGTCCTCTCCGAACTGAGCGATATGCCAATGACAGTCGGCAAAAAGGGTTAATATTAATGGAACCTGTAAGGGATTTTTTAAGAAAAATTAGATCAATTTGTTTGGCTGTTGCCTCTATAGATGGAAATTTTGACAAAGGGGAAGGGGAATAATGAGCTATTAGCCTTTCTGCGCGGCGCTGTACACGCTGGAGCTTGTTCATGTTTTCCGCTGTAGTGGGATGCCAGGCAGGTAAGCCGTACGTTAATATTGGACGGACCATGTATGTGTAAGCCAGAACTTTGGTGGCCTTACATCTTGCCTCTTCACTTTGAATGTTCCAATTCAGGGTGTCGGAGATTGTTACCCCTAATAGCTTTAAGTTTGTGCACTGTGGGATGACACTGTTCATAATTTTGTATTCATTCTCAATGGGTTTTTGTGACCTGGTTATTCTTATGTATTTACTTAATTTTAAAATTTCGCACAGTCGCCATCTTGAGGTTATGTAAACAAATGAACTACATTAGACGTCATTGCATTGTAATTTGTATAGTCATTTGCTGTACCAAGTTCCACTGCGTTCGGATGGTTAAATCGCGAGAAAAGTCTATTAAAATGTTTCAAACTCACTCGGCCGCCATGTTCGTTTGGTAGTGAACAGGATTTTGAAAGTCACGTACGTGTACTTCGAGTAGTGCCATTTATCACCTTACAATATTCCAGGGTGATATGAGTAATAGTTTCGGAGATATAGAATGCCGGTGAAATATTTCGCCAGCCGCCATGTTGGATTGGTGAGACGATAAAAATTCCAAAAATACAGATAAACAAGTAATTTTGTAATAATAAAATATCGTATGGCCTCGGGTGCCGGGTGCAAGCTTTGTTATTTGACACCCAGAGGGTAGCTTGCATGTCGAATTTCGATGTTCCTTGACTATGAAAGTCAAGGAGGTTAGATGTTAGATATCTAATCTCCTTGAACACTATAGCGCTTTCTAGTAGAGAAATGAAGAACTTTGTGTTGGCGGAAACTCTCGAGATTAATTTTGCCATTATGAACACGGTCTATTGAATTCAAATGGGTTCTTTGACATGCCAACATCGTATGGCATGCGTATCGTATTTTTGCCGCCTTTCAAAAATCACTTACCACGGCCAGGAGCGAACCTGCAATCTTGGGGTTAGTAGACCGACACGATAACCACTCACCCACCGTGGCAAGCTATTTTGTAATAATAAGTGTAATCCTTACAAGGTATTTATTATTATTTCTGAAATATTTAATTTTCTAAATGATTTTCTAGAATTTTTAATGTGAAGCCCAATATTTTATTTACGTTCATTTAATTACATTGTAAGGACTACACTTGTGGGTGAGTGGTTATCGTATCGGACTACTAACCCCAAACTTGCTGGTTCGCTCCTGGCCATGGTAAGTGATTATTGAAAGGCAACAAAAATCACGTCACGCATGTCATACGTTGTTGGCTTATTAAGGAACCCATTTGAATTCAGAAGGCCGTGTTCATAATGGCAAAATTAATCTCGGAATTTTCCGCCAACACAAAGTTCTTTCTTTCTCTAGTAGAAAGCGCTACGGTGTCAACTAGCTTAGAAATCTAACCTCCTTGACTTGCATAGCGTGCCAAGGAACGACAAACTTCGACATGAAAGCTGCTCTCTGGGCACAAATAACAAAGCTTGCACCCGGCAGCCGAGGCCATACGATATTATTATTATTATTGTCACAAAATGAGTTGTTTTTCTATGTGTATTTTCTGAATTTTTAATGTGAAGCCCAATATTATTCAAGGGTTGCATTTTTAGTTTTGGCAACAATGCTGCTGCTTTATGTTGGACTCTGCCATTATTACCAAAAGTTGCTAACCTGTATCCCCTCCCTTAGAGCACATGGCCTCGTCCGTCCCCTCCCCCATTCGTATACAATGGCGCCAGTTAGATGAGTAGTTGTGGGCAAGCGCTCACTCAATGTTTTCGAAGCAGGAGCAGAGAACGTGGATAAAAATTCAGTGTGCTAGGGGTCGCATGGTTCGAGAGTGCCACCAAGGACTGCACGTGGCATGCGTTGCAGCTGCGTTACCTTACAGAACGGTAGCAAGATGGGATGCAGCCTTTCGAGTCGGGCGCGAACGTGTGGAGCACATGCCTCGATCTGGTCACACACCAGTAGGCCTAAGTGATGACAATGTACAGATGGTGTCTGCGTTAGTGGAGGCGGATCGGAACGTAACGCTTCGTGAATTGGCGCAAGATACCGGACTGGCGAAATCGACTGTCCTCCACATCCTGAAGGACTGCCTGGAAATGAGGAATATTGCGTCAAAATGGGTTCCGCTTGACTCAACCTGTTGGAGTTGGTAGTTAACAATTTAAGTTGGCAGCATTGATTTTATATTTTAGTATTCCTTGTGTTGTTTGTGCCTTGTAGCGTGATGGACGTGTAAATATACGATCAACTATTGCGTTAACAAATTCTCGTTATTTCCACTGAAACTTGAATATTAGTTAACAACAGGTTATGAGCCCAGAGCAGTGCGAAGTACGTAGATCAGAGCGTGAATTACGGATTGTTGAGATTGAGATGAAATCTGAATTTTAAAAACAGATTGTGAGTGTTTGTGACTGTACCGGCGAACGTTACAGCGACAGTGCCAAGATGGCTGACGGAGATGACAAAGACCTCGTTTCCATTCCAAAGCTAGCAAATGGAAACTACTTCGTCTGGAAACTGAGAGTGAAGGCGCATATGATCGATAAGAACTGTTGGGTGGCGATTGAACCAGGCTTCGATGAGAACGAGTTGAATGTGGATCAGGCACGCTTAAATAGGAAAGCTTTGTCGGTATTATACAAATCCGTTGGGGATGATTTCTTGTTAGATATGGAAGATTGTATTAGAACGAAGCATGCTTGGAAAATTCTGGAAGAAATTCACGTCTCTTCTACCAAGTTTAATGCACTTCAGTCCTTGAAAGAAATGACAAATATTTCGAAGACCCCAAATATGTCGATGCAAGAGTATGCGGCCAGTATCCAGAGATTGAACAAAAAAAATTGCCAGGGGTGGCATAATATTCGACGACGAGATGATGGCCAACTTCCTGCTAGTCGGTCTACCGATGGAGGAGTACGAGACCTTCGTCCAAAATCTACTGAGGGAGCCGGATCTTACAACACGGAAGGTTAAAGGACGACTTCTAGACGAGGAGCGACGCCGGACCCAGTTAGAAGCCGCGCAGGAGACTTCCGCATCAAGTGCACTCATCTCCAAGAAAGGCAAGAATGACAAGTTAGTGTACAAAAACAGTAAGAAGAATAGTGTGCAGAGTTGAAAAAGTGGTGATAGTAATAGTGTTAAATGTTACAAATGTCAGAGGTTAGGGCATATTAGCAAGTTTTGTCCAGAAGTTAAATGTTTTAACTGTCACGAGTATGGTCATTGGGCATCAGATTGTACCAAAATGAAATCAAATGATGAAAAAAGGGACGACAATGGAAATTCCAATAAAACGGGGAAGACTATAGCCTGTATCAGTGTGTTCGCAATGGTTTCAATAAGCAGTTCTGATGTTTGGTACCTTGACTCGTCAGCGTCAGAACATATGACGTCTAAAAGAGAGTTGTTTTCCTCCTATTCAGAGTGTAAGGGCAATGTTAAGATTGGACAAGGGCAACTCCCAGTTAGTGGAAAAGGTATTGTCAAACTTGCATTATCTGATAAGTGTGGTGGTAATGTGCTTGAGATGAGAAATGTTTTGCACGTTCCAGATTTAGCATTCAATTTGATTTCAGTTGGGCGCTTAGCCAAGAATGATGTATTTGTTCACTTTAACAAAGAAGGTGCTAAAGGTATGTATAATGATGAGTGCGTGTATACAAGTCTAGAATCAAATGGGTTGTATTTGTTGGAACCTAATCACAGTGTAGCCCTTTTATAGAATGCTGATGTCAGTGAAGATGAGATGAGTGATGAAATTGAAGCTGTAGCCTTGCGAGCAGTGAGTTCAGATTTGTGGCATGTAAGGTTAGGGCATCCACATGAAGCTGCTATGCAGAAAATTCCATATTTTCAGGTTTAAAGAGTGAGAATAAGAGTTGTGATGTGTGTGTTCTGGGGAAGATGACTAGATGTAGTTTCCCGCAGAAGAGTGAACGACAATGCAGTAAACCACTGGAATTGGTACATAGTGATTTGTTAACATCTCCTGTCAAATCAAATGGTGGTCATAAATACATGATGAGTTTTGTGGATGATTATTCCAGATTTACAGTTGTTAAATTCTTGAGAAGTAAAGGTGAGGCTTTCTCAAAGTTTTTGGAGTATCAAGCTGAAGTAGAAACAAGTAGTTCCGTGAAGAACTATACAGCCTATTTTCATATATCCTACTTATGTTAATTGACACTATCAACACACACAATTTCTGTTTGATTGCTGTAATAGATTCGTAGATATTAAGAACCGACTAAATATTTCGGATGGTCGCCATGTTGGATTTTATATATGTAGGTCCTAGAGTTATGTACTGTTACATGCAGATTATTGTGAACGTGTAGTATTCAAACTTCAATCGCATAATTAGGACACAAGAAAAAAAAGGAGATTTAAATTTTTTTCACAGCTGCCATCTTGAGGTTATGGAAACAATTGAAATAAATTAGATGCCAGTGGATTAACATTCGTATAAGGATTTACTGTACCAAGTTTCACTGCACTCGGATGGTTAAATTGCGAGAAACGTCCCTGTAAATATTTATAATTCGCGTCACCACCATGTTGGATTTGTGATCACCAGGTTATTTAAAGTCCTATAGGTGAACTTAAGTTCATAGCCCCTATGAACATTAAAAAATGCAGTTTGATTGCTAAAATAGATTGGTAGATATTCAGTATCGTCTAAATATTTCGGATGGTCGCCATGTTGGATTGTTAAATGTATAGGCCATAGAGTCATGTACCATTAAAGGAAAATTATTGCGCAGGTTCATTATTCAAACTTTCACTTCGATCGCATGACTACATCACAAGAAATAAAAACTTAATTTTAAAATTCGCACTGCCACCATCTTGAGGTTATGTAAACAATTGAACTAAATTAGATACCAGTGGATTACAATGTGTATAAATATTTCCTGTACCAGGTTTCAGTGCGCTTGGAACATTAAATCGCGAGAAAGGTCTATTAAAAATTTTCAAATTCGCTTGGCCGCCATGTTCGTTTTGTAGTTAACCGGTTTTTGAAAGTCTTATAGATGGACTTCCAGTAGTGCCCTTTATCTCCGTACAAAATTTTAGGGAGATACAGCTAATAGTTTCAGAGATATAGAATGTCGGTGAAATATTTCGCACATCCGCCATCTTGTGATTATGTAAACAATTGAACGAAGTTAGATGTCGGTGCATTACAATGTATGTAAACATATAATGTACCAAGTTTCATTGCGTTTGGTTGGTCAAATCACGAGAAACGTCTATTTAAAAGTCGCAAATTCGCTTGGCCTCCATGTTGGTTTTGTAGTTACCAGGTTTTCAAAAGTCACATAAGTGAACTTATAGTAGTTCCCTCTATCACCATATAAAATGTCAGGGTAATATCGGTAATAGTTTCGGAGATATTGAATGCTGGTGAAATATTTCGCACAGCCGCCATGTTGGATTGGTGAGTCGTAACAAAATTTGAAGGGCACGGTCGAGGTCGCCGGGAATAGTGCTATGAACTTTCCGAGTTTCATTGAAATCGCTCCTGACGTTTATATTTTATTCCGGGGGGGGGACGACGACACACACACACACACACGAATCACACACACACACACGCACACACACACACACACACGGACAAATGGTGATCTCATAAGCCTATTTTTTCAAAATTGAAAATAGGCTAAAAATGCATGACTTGAAACTTAAATGCTTTCAAACAGATGGAGGTGGCGAATATTGTGGTAATAAATTCGAGACCTATTTGAAAGCGAATGGGATAGGTCATAGAAAGACGGTAGCTTATACTCCAGAACAAAATGGTATAGCTGAGAGGTTTAATAGGATTGCAGAAGATAAGATAAGGTGTTTGTTAGTGCAGTCAGGTTTGTCAGATTCGTTTTGGGCTGAAGCAGCCAACACTGCTTGCCTTACTAGGAATCTATGTCCATCTAGGGCTATTGGGAATCAGATCCCATATGAAATGTGGAAGGGAGAGAGTGCTGAAAAAGAATATCCAAGGTTACGTGCATTTGGTTGTAAAGCTTGGTTATTTCAGAAAGTAGGTAAATTTCAGCCCCGAGCAGTGAGATGTGTATTCATAGGTTATGAAAACAATGTGAAAGGGTATAAATTGTTTAATCTTGAGACTAAATCATTTGTGATTGGATATCATGTAAAATTTGATGAAAGTATATTTCCCATGGTAGAACAGGTTAGGCCTACTATTAAGCATGTTCAAACTGATGTTATGATAAGAAATTATTGTAGTGATGAGTCAGAGATTGAGATTGAAAGCAATGTCCAAGAGAATGATAACAAGAAGTTCCGTGAAGAACTATACAGCCTACTTTTCATGCCAATGATTATTCTACAGAATATGAACCTATCTAGAATAATGACGAAATTAAGTTGCTAATATCGAAATTTCCAATTAGTTCGAAATACTGTATACCTGGCATAATGTATCCTAATAGAGCACTACAGTTGGCAGCCCTGATGACTGAATATATTCTTAGTTCCGTCTCTTAAGGTACAAAATACAAAATTTGGTTGAAGTCCAATGAATAGCATGGACGTTACATCCAGTTAAACATTGGATCTAACAGCGCGCGTAAAATCATGTTGGCAACAATGTCATGCATGTATTGGTTAGAAATAATCTGAAATAATATGATCTATTGTTGTGCCAATTTTGAATGAAATCCATTAGTTAGTATAGAAGTTACATGCATTTTAAAATTGGACTTATCAGCAGGCTTAGAATCATGTTGGCAGCACTGACGTATATTAGTTACTCCAAATTCGTCTAGAATGACAGGTACTATACGTGTGCAAAAGTTTAGAGCTATTGGCTTGCATACTTTCTGATATATTGATATTAGGGTAACAGAAATAGGGACAGCACATATTAACAGTTGGCAGCACTGGTTGCTCCTTAGAATACGCATAGTCATATATGTTATGGTACACATAGCACATACGAAATTTGGTTGAAATCCAAATGATAGTATGGAAGTTACATGTATTTAAAGTTGGACCTGTCAGCAGGCTTAGAATCATGTTGGTAGCACTGACGTATATAAGTTACTCCAAATTAATATAGAATGTCAGGGACTATACGTGTGCATAGTTTAAAGCTGTCGGCTTGCATACTTTCTGATATATTGGTATGTTGATAAAATAAATTAGGAGCATTTATTAACAGTTGGCAGCCCTGGTAGGTCTGAAGAATGCGCTCAGTCATATCTGGTTATGTACATATACAACATACGAAATTTGGTTGAATTCCAATTGATAGTATATAAGTTATATGCATTTAAAAATTGGACCTATCAGGAGGCTTATAATCATTTTGGCAACACTGCCATGTTTAGCCTCCTGGTAATTAAACTGAAATATTATGATCTGTACGTGTGCCAATTTTGAAATAGCTCCCATTCATACTTTCCAAGATATCCAACATGGAGCTCAAATTTCAATTGCGATTTTTTAGCAGTTGGTAGCACTGACATCATTTTCAAATATGGCCGTGAGATATTCAGGTATAGATCTTTACTCCTACCAAATTTTGTTTCGATTGCTGCAGCCGTTTAGGAGTTGATAGGGGGGGACACACACACAGCCAGACAGACAGACAGACAGACAGACAGACAGAAGGACAGACAGACAGACAGACATACAGACAGACACACATTTGCCCGATCTCATAAGTCTACTTTTTCCTCATTTTTGCAAGATGTGAAAAGTAGGCTAAAAATGTGATTGAGGCTGAAAATAATGAGAAAGATTTGAGAAGGAGTGAAAGGTTAAGGAAGCGTAAAGAATGTTCTTGCTGTAATTTGTCGGTAAGTTATATGTTGCTGATTATATCGAAGAACCATTGAGTGTGAGTGAGGCATTGAATGGGGAGTTCTCTGATGAATGGAGAGATGCAATGAAAAGCGAGTTAGACAGTATCCAACGTATAGGTACATTTATTTTGGTTGACAGGCCTTCTGGTAGAAATGTGTTGGGTTGTAAGTGGGTTTTGAAACTTAAGAGAAATCCAGATGGTACTGTTAATAGATTTAAGGCGAGATTGGTAGCACAAGGTTTTTCCCAAGTGCCAGGGGTAGACTTTAATGAAACTTATGCTCCAGTAATTAAAAGAAAAACGATTCGACTGATGATGGCCATAACTGTCGTTAATGGGTGGGTTCAGGAACATATTGATGTGCTCACAGCATATTTGCACAGTGAGTTGAATGAGGAAGTTTTCATGGAACAACCTAAATATTTTGAGGTGAATAAAAATAAAGTGTGTAAATTGCTCAAAAGCTTGTATGGGCTTAAACAAAGTGCTATGGAATGGCACTCGACCTTGTATATGCATTTGTCAGAATTAGGTTTGAAACCTCTGGTGAAGGATCCATGTGTGTTTGTTAACAAAGATTAGGATCTGTTCATTGGTGTTTATGTTGATGACTTGGCATGCTGGGGAAAAAGAGAACGGGTTGAATGGTTCAAGGAAGAGTTGGACATTAGATTGGAGATTAAGATGTTAGGAAATACGACAAACTTTCTTTCTATGAATGTGGAGTACAGGGAAGGAGTAATGTCTGTTCATCAAACTGACTACATTAAAAGGGCATTGAAAGAATTCAAACAAGAATGTTGCACACTTGTTTACGAAGTCATTGAATGGGCCAAAGACCCAGAGTTTCATAAAGATCCTCAATTTGGTTTAGTTTATAACAGGAACTGAATTTTTTGGTATTATTGTTGAATTAAATGATTGTCATTGTTTGAGGTTAACTACCAGGGGAAGTGTTGGAGTTGGTAGTTAACAATTTAAGTTGGCAGCATTGATTTTTATATTTTAGTATTCCTTGTGTTGTTTGTGCCTTGTAGCGTGATGGACGTGTAAATATACGATCTACTATTTCGTTAACAAACTCTCGTTATTTCCACTGAAACTTGAAGATTAGTTAGCAACACAACCGACATGCAGAAATGGCTGCGATATGACGCTTCTCGTACGCACTTGCAGCGTCATGAGCGCGAAGGAGAGGACTTCTTACGGCGTATCATAATCATTGACGAGACGTGGGCCAAATCTTATGAGCCACAGTTGAAACGCCAATCGAATGACTGGTGGCACCACGGATCACCACGAAAACAAACAGTTCGACAAACCCCCACTAATGTGAAGGTAATGTTGATTCTTGCCTATGATTGGGATGGTGTGATCATAAAACATACCGTTCCCCCCAGGGCAAACCGTTAATGCGGTGTATTATTGCTCGTTTCTGCAAGACCATCTCCTAGCAGCTCTGAGAAGGAAACGGCGACACCACATCGATACTCCGCCCATCGTTCTGCATGACAATGCTAGGGCACGCACAGCAGGAGTTGTGTCTGCATTGTTGAATCGCTGGAACTGGGAGGTGCTCTATCATCCCCCCTACTCTCCCGACGTAAGTCCCTCTGACTTTGATCTCATCCCGAAGATGAAGGAGCCACTGCGCGGGAACCGCTAGCCTACAATCGGAGATGTTGTGTAGGCTGCCGAGCGCTCTCTTCGCACCATCGATAGATTGGGCAGTGCCAACGGAATCCAACGGCTTCCGCGTCGCTGGGAACACGTACGAAGTGCTGGAGACTACATCGAGGGCCTGTGAAACTTGGAGCCATATAGGTGTGTTATTTATCAATTTATAGCTATGTATTTTCTTTACATTTAATTACATTACCATCCAAAATATTTAGACGGTTCTCAATATCTATTAATTTATGACAGCAATCAAACTGAAATTTTGAATGTGTATACAGGCTATAAACATAAGTTAACCTATAGAACTTTCAATAACCTAGTGAGCACAAATCCAACATGGCGGCGACGCGAAATTAATTTATTTATTCAAAATGACGTTTCTCCCGATTTAACCATCCGAGCTTAGTGAAACTTGATACGGTATATACTTATATAAATTTTAATCCACTGGTATCTAATTCATTTAAATTATTTTCATTGCCACAAGATGGCGGCTGAGTGAAATTTTAAAATTGGTTTTCTTTCTTGTGTCCTAATCATGCGATTGAAGTTTGAATACTATACCTACACAATAATCTTCATGTAATTGTACATAACTCCAAGGCCTATATATAAAAATCCAACATGGTGACCATCCGAAATATTTAGACGGTTTTCAATATCTATGAATCTATTACAGCAATCAAACCGAGCATTTCTATGTTGATAGAGGCAGTTAATATACGTTGGATATTTGAAAATAGGCTGTATAGTTCTTCAAGGAACTACTTGTTTCATATCAAACATTCATCATTAGGAGGTATATTGGCTTTCACGGCCGGTGAATTAAAACTCAGCAATTCTTCTAGCTGAGTTTTAATTCACCAGCCGTGAAAGCCAATATACCATCTTTTTGGAAGCCTTCATAGGGAGGTTAAGGCTGCTTGAGCTTTTAGTTCTCGCAGTCAAGGAGTGCAGTTGCACTCTATATAAAGGGAGGTAACGCGCAGTTCGTTACTCCGGTGGGGGTCCGGGCGGTGACACCAAGAGCCCGCCGATGAGCCAGCTTGGTGTCCTAGGCGAAACCCCACACAAGACACGGCACAAACCTAGAAGAATTGTTGAGTTTCAATTCACCAGCCGTGAAAGCCAATATACCATCTTTTTGGAAGCCTTCATAGGGAGGTTCAGGCTGCTTGAGCTTTTAGTTCTCGCAGTCAAGGAGTGCAGTTGCACTCTATATAAAGGGAGGTAACGCGCAGTTCGTTACTCCGGTGGGGGTCGGGGCGGGGACACCAAGAGCCCGCCGATGAGCCAGTTTGGTGTCCTAGGCGAAACCCCACACAAGACACGGCACAAACCTAGAAGAATTGCTGAGTTTCAATTCACCAGCCGTGAAAGCCAATATACCATCTTTTTGGAAGCCTTCATAGGGAGGTTAAGGCTGCTTGAGCTTTTAGTTCTCGCAGTCAAGGAGTGCAGTTGCACTCTATATAAAGGGAGGTAACGCGCAGTTCGTTACTCCGGTGGGGGTCCGGGCGGTGACACCAAGAGCCCGCCGATGAGCCAGCTTGGTGTCCTAGGCGAAACCCCACACAAGACACGGCACAAACCTAGAAGAATTGTTGAGTTTCAATTCACCAGCCGTGAAAGCCAATATACCATCTTTTTGGAAGCCTTCATAGGGAGGTTCAGGCTGCTTGAGCTTTTAGTTCTCGCAGTCAAGGAGTGCAGTTGCACTCTATATAAAGGGAGGTAACGCGCAGTTCGTTACTCCGGTGGGGGTCGGGGCGGGGACACCAAGAGCCCGCCGATGAGCCAGTTTGGTGTCCTAGGCGAAAACCCACACAAGACACGGCACAAACCTAGAAGAATTGCTGAGTTTTAATTCACCAGCCGTGAAAGCCAATATACCATCTTTTTGGAAGCCTTCATAGGGAGGTTCAGGCTGCTTGAGCTTTTAGTTCTCGCAGTCAAGGAGTGCAGTTGCACTCTATATAAAGGGAGGTAACGCGCAGTTCGTTACTCCGGTGGGGGTCGGGGCGGGGACACCAAGAGCCCGCCGATGAGCCAGTTTGGTGTCCTAGGCGAAACCCCACACAAGACACGGCACAAACCTAGAAGAATTGCTGAGTTTCAATTCACCAGCCGTGAAAGCCAATATACCATCTTTTTGGAAGCCTTCATAGGGAGGTACAGGCTGCTTGAGCTTTTAGTTCTCGCAGTCAAGGAGTGCAGTTGCACTCTATATAAAGGGAGGTAACGCGCAGTTCGTTACTCCGGTGGGGGCCCGGGCGGGGACACCAAGAGCCCGCCGATAAGCCAGCTTGGTGTCCTAGGCGAAACCCCACACAAGACACGGCACATACCTAGAAGAATTGCTGAGTTTTAATTCATCATTAGACTTAATAATAAGCCTCCGTGGCTTAGGCGGCAGCACGCCGGCCTCTCACCGCTGGGTCCGTGGTTCAAATCCCGGTCACTCCATGTGAGATCTGTGCTGGACAAAACGGAAGCAGACAGGTTTTTCTCCGGGTACTCCGGTTTCCCTGTCAAAATTTCATTCCAGCAACACTCTCCACTATCATTTTATTTCATCTGTCATTCATTTAATCATCGCCCCAGAGGAGTCTGTCAGGCCTCGGCAGCCGACACAGTTCATATCCTTGCCGCTAGTTGGGGGCTTCATTCATTCCATTCCTGACCCGGTCGGAGACTGGAAGCAGGCTGTGGATTTTCATTTCATTAGACTTAATAATATTAATAAGTCATTTCATTCCCACCCATGAAGGCTGGGCGGGCCCCTACAGATGGCATCACCATCTCTTTGGGCAGGAGAGAAGAAAGAGTTGGAGAAGGGAGCTGTTTGGATTAGGGAGGGGGAATGTACCTCTTGGTAAGATTCAAGTTTTGAAATTTTTGAAGTTTGATAATTTCCTTTTAATTTTGTAATTTGTGGAATTTGAAGTTTGTTTTCTTCAATATAATACACTAGCAACCCGACCCGGCTTCGCCCCGGAACAGTTATGAATGAATTACGTGATAAGCGCTTTTTTTTTTTCAATGTCAATGAACAACGACCAATATCCGTTTTACGTCTCGGCATTATGGGTTAAAATCACTGACTGGACTATTAATTATTATCATGGAAATGTGTGTGCAACAAATTCTTATCAGAAGTAATTTAAGAATGGCGAGGTGCATGAAACACAAATCTCCCTTCCGTCCAATCTTAACTTGACTGTGAATTTGGCGGAACGAAATGTTCACAGGCGAAATGAAGAAAAGCCGAGTTGCACTTCCAGGGAAACTGCAAACACAACCACCCTTCTCAGAAGTGTTAACTCAACACGACTCAACGGTTTGCTGCTGGCTGTATCTGGGGCAATAGGTTCACCTGCTAGCTAGGCTGTAACAGGGATGATAAACTCGCCCTTAGCTACGTCGTAAACTGTCGCCTCAGTAGTTGAATGGACATGGTTGGAAAAAATTAAAACGTAAAAAACACTTAGAGTGGGCGATGTATTGAAGATAGACATATGCTCTCGCGGACTTTTTTGTAGAACTTCTCATGCTAAACAATTCCTACACTCATGGTAGTTAGCCTAGATATTTTTAACGGTTTGCCCAGCGTAAGCTTACAAAGCGCTCGGACGGCAGGTATTTTTTTTTTCGACTTTTCCACTGAAATCGTTACTGCTCGGCTTTCTTTGATCATAAATAAATTATTTTCTACAGAAATCATCCTCGAGATATCCTTTACAGAATGGTGAAAACCCCATCAAAATCCATCCAGTGGTTCTTGAGTTTACCCGTAACATCGAAGAATCGGGGACTTTCTGTTATACTAAGTAGAGATTAGCTTGAAGAATAGAAGTGAAATATTGGAAGCTATAAAGGGCAACTGATCAATAGTCGAAGGAATTTTTAGGTTTTCGAGTAATATTGTGTTGTGCAGGACTTATTTTATTGGTAACGAATGATGTCTGTTCATTGTTGCTGCTCTTAGACTAGTTAAGGGGCGTAGCACCAGTTTCCTATTGTGTTCTTCCTTCATTAGGATCTATAGCCACTGTCTTATTGTGCTGGCAAGTCCTAACAGAACTTCATGAAGCTAATAAGTGACTATTGAAAGAGATTGGCTATGGTATTCGTGAAAACTTTTGCAGTATTAATGTGATGACTGAAGTGTAGAATCTGCTCCGCTCAGAGCTTCTTGGCTTAATTTGATCTTAGTGGGCCTGTTCGCCATCTCTTGATGAATGCAGTACATTTCCATTTGTCTGGTGGCACAGGCTAGAGTAAAATGTGGCTTTTCATCGATGTCTCAGACTCACTCATGGCTGTGATTATATGGAAGCTAGTGAGGTGTGTTGTTGTGGTTTGAGTCTTCAGTCTTTTGACTGGTTTGATGCAGCTCTCCATGCCTCCCTGTCTTGAGCTATTCGTTTCATCTCTACATAGCTCCGACACCCTACATCCGAGGCAATCTGTTTAACATACTCTAACCTAGGTCTACCCCTGCAGTTCTTGTCCTCGACCCTTCCCTCGATAACTAAGCTTGCTATTCCTGGGTGTCTTAGTATGTGTCCTACCAACCTATCTCTTCTCTTCATTAGCAGTCGCCAGAAACATCTCTCCTCTCCCACTCGTCTTAATACCTCTTCGTTTGTAACCCTATCTACCCATCTGATCTTCATCATTCTCCTGTAACACCACATTTCAAATGCTTCAATTCTCCTCTTTTCTGCTGCACCAATAGTCCAAGTTTCACTTCCATAGAGCGCCACGCTCCAGACAAAGGCTTTCAAAAATGACTTCCTAATACCTAAATCTATATTCGATGTCAGCAGATTCCTTTTTTGTAGAAATGCTTTCTTTGCCTGAGCCAACCTACTTTTAATATCCTCTTTGCTTCGTCCATCACTGGTTATTCTGTTTCCAAAGTAACAGAAGTCTCCTACTTCCTTCAGCTTTTCACCTGCCAATTTCATCTCCATAGAGGTTTCTGATTTATTTCGGCTGCATTCCAGTATTTTTGTTTTACATTTATTTATTTATTTTCATCATGAATTCTTTCCGTAAGACGGAGTCCATACCATTCAAAAACTCATTTAAATCCTCAGGTATGGGTGGTGCTTAGTAATGACATTCAGGGCACATTCAGTGCCAGTGGATGCTGTGAAAGGTTCTACTGATAGGGTTAGTACTGCTGTTCTGCCTCACTGAGGAAAGCAATGACGAACTACCTCACTCCTCATCTTGCCTAGTACGCCTCATTATAGCGCTGCCTTGGGTGTGGCTATCTACCCACATAATCTAACGGCGGTACTTTTTGAGGATCCAACCAGCCTTCGGGCTGACTACCTAACAGACAGACAGACAGACAGACAGAAGTTTTGGAATTTTGAGATTTTTAAAAATTTTGGTGTTTATTAAGTTGTAAATTTAGAAAATGTTGTGATTTTAACATTTTGAAAGTTTGGGAATTAATGAAATTGTTTCTTTTTTTTTCTTTTTGTTTCGTTATGAATGGTGCATCATTAGGATTTTAATTCTTAATTGCGCTAAGAAAGACGTATATTGATTGGCGTATTTTTAGTCTATTTTCATTTTATGAAAAAAATAATAGGCTTATGAGATCACCTTTTGTCCGCTTGTCTGTCTGTGTGTGCATGTGTGTGTCCCTAATAAATTCTAAACGGCTGGAGCGATTTCAATGAAACTCGGTAAGATCATAGAACCATTTTGGCCGACCACGACCGTGCTCTTCAGATTTTATTATGTCTCACCAATCCAATATGGCGGCTGTGCTAAATATTTCATCAACATTCAGTATCTCCAAAACTATTACCGATATCACCCTGAAAGTTTGTACGGTAATAAAGAGCACTACTAGAAGTTCACCTATGAGACTTTCAAAAATCTGGTAACTACCAAATCAACATGGCGGCCAAGCGAAGTTGGGACTTTTAAATAGATTTTTCTCGCGATTTAACTATCCAAATGTAATGAATCTTGGTACAGCAAATGTTTATACGCTTTGTAATGCACTGGCATCTAATTTAGTTCAATTCTTTACATAACCTCAAGATGGGGGCTGTCAGAAATTTTAAATTCAAGTTTTTATTTCTTGTGTCGTAATCATGCGATTGAAGTGAATGTTTGAATAATGAAGCTACGCAATAATTTTCCTTTAATGGTACAAAACTCTATGGCCTATACATATAACAATCCAAAGTGGCGAGCATTCGAAATATTTTTACGGTTCTCAATATCTACGAATCTTTTACAGCAATCAAACTGTTTTTTTTTAATGTTCATAGAGGCTATGAACATAAGTTCACCTATAGGACTTTCAGTAACCTGGTGAGCACTAATCCAACTTGGCGGCGACGCGAATTACAAATATTTAAATGGACGTTTCTCGCGATTTAACCATCCGAGTGCAGTGAAACTTTGCACGTTAAATGCTTATACAAATGTTAATCCACTGGCATCTGAAAATCCACAGCCTGCTTCCAGTCTCCGACCGGGTCAGGAATGGAATGAATGAAGCCCCCATCTAGCGGCGAGGATATGAACTGTGCCGGCTGCCGAGGCCTGACGCACTCCTCTGGGGCAATGATTAAACGAATGACAGATGAAATGAAATGATAGTGGAGAGTGTTTCTGGAATGAAATTTTGACAGGGAAAACCGGAGTACCCGGAGAAAAACTTGTCTACCTCCGTTTTGTCCAGCACAGATCTCACATGGAGTGACCGGGATTTGAACCACGGACCCAGCGGTGAGAGGCCGGCGTGCAGCCGCCTAAGCCACGGAGGCTTCCACTGGCATCTAATTTATTTCAATTGTTTTCATAACCACAAGATGACAGTTGTGCGAGATTTTAAAATCTCGATTTTACTTCTTGTGTTCTAATCATGCGATTGAAGTTTGAATACTACACGTACACAATAATCTTCTTGTAACAGTACATATATACATATATAAAATCCAACATGGCGACCATCCGAAATATTTAGTCGATTCTCAATATCTACGAATCGATTGCAGCAATCAAACTGAAATTTTGTATGTAGATAGAGGCAATTTAAATAAGTAGGATATATTAAAATATGCTGTATAGTTCTTCACGGAACTACTTGTTTTTAAATTTAGACGGTTTTCAACTTGCGAGTCCAAATCTTCATCATTGACCCACATGACCTGGATGTCACAAGGTCTCGACAACAGGGGCTGGTGGTGGAGTGTTGGAGACAAGTACAAGCTAAGACTGTTAACTCCACCTGTTGACTCTAGCACAGACCAGAAAATTACTTAATTGACCGAGCACTGCTCAAACAAGCCAGAGAATAAACAGTTCAGGTCAAGGAACTCCCTTATGTCATGTCTTTTGCCACGATTCAGAGACTCGCTCTTTAACCGTGACATTTTTTGACAGGCGTACAAACGTTCGCTAGGGCTTGCAAAGTTGGTAATGCTTCATACAGGACTGGCCAAAAAATTACTACCACACCATTATTTAGAACTAGGGCCTTTGAGAGAGATTGGTTGGTTCTTAAGTTTAGGGGCAGCAACAACGCGGTCATGTAGCCCCGTGTAATTTGGGTGTGTGTAGAATCTGTCTGATAACCGGTGTTAATTCTGATGACTGTATTAGTGTGTGTTATCTGTTTTTTAATTCAAATAACCTCAGTATGCCTTCCTTCGGAGGGGAAGTAAAGCCGGCGGTCCCATGTCATAGATTTATGGCATGTTAAAGAACCTTCCACTAATTACACCTGTGTGAAGCTAAATTGTATAGGTTAAGAATGTAAACAACACTCTTAGTTTCCTACGTTCGTTGCCAAGAGCCGACTGCGGTGACGTCTGGTAGCTAAATTCTGAACTAGGAGTCGTTCACGGTGGCGTTTGGCGGCAAAAGTAGGAACTACTTGAAAATTGATCGTCTGCAGTCCTTACTTGAATTAAAACAGATACACACACTAATAGAGTCATCACAATTAATACCGGTTATCAGACAGTTTATACACACACCCAAAGTACACGGGGCTACATGACCGCGTTGTCGCAGCCCCTTAACTTAAGAACCAACCAACCAATTCAAGTAAGGAGTGCAGACTTTTGAATTTTTCAAATAGTTCCTACTTTTACTGCCAAACGCCACCGTCATTGACTACTAGTTCAGAACTTACCTACCAGACGCCACCGCAGTTGGCTCTTGGCAACGAGCGTAGGAACATAAAAGCGTTGTTTATATTCTTAACCTATACCTATACAATTTAGCTTCACACATGTGTAATTAGTGGAAGGTTCTTTAACATGCCATAAATCTATGACATGGTACCGCCGGCGTTACTTCCCCACCGAAGGAAGGCATACTGTGGGATTTTTAGCGCTCTTAAAAATCCGACGACTTCAGCCGGATTTGAACCCACGATCTTGGGCATAGAAGCTCAGCATGCTACCGACTACGCCACCGAAGCCCCTTGTCGATATGATACGCTCTCAATTGCGAGGTTTTATGACGCAATGGGGCGCATCAGACGGGTAGTGCTGAGGAACATTTAGTGAGTGGCCGTCCGGTAGTTATCCCTTTGTTTTCTGACGTAATCTGCTAGAATATGGCATGTCCCCTGTGGAAATCAGATATTAGACATCCCATACAGCAGTAGTGTATGCGGGACACTTAAAGGTAGATTTTACGGGGCAAATGAGTCACATGGTATAAGATACTTGGTGAATAATATGGCTACCTCTATGAATTAAGAGGAATTAAGTATGGTTTCAACGCTCAGTGAAGTGTATGTGAGTGAATGGTTGACTAATGACTACGACTTTAAAAAATATTCAATACAGATTATAGAAAATTATCTTATATATTAAAATAATTTGGTAGAAAATTTCACCTTTTTCTAAAACTGAAATATCCTGGGAAGTATTTGCGCGTCACGCATTATCGATTGAATCCAATCTTACCCAATCAACAATAACTAACTAACTAACTAAAGTAAGATTTCAGCATTGTACACACGCTAGCAAGGCCGCTGCATCATATAGGATTGTACACACGCTTAAAGCATGGGACCTTGGCGCGCCACAAGCTCGGCCAAGGTGACCGCAGCTGCGGTTAACAAAGCCGCCGCTTGGTGCTCTTATTTTATATGAAAGACCCTGTATATGTCCAAATAATGGGTGTCGAGGATCAGTTTCCTGCTTCTTCTTCTTCTCAACTTCTGCAGCTGTTCTTCTGCGAATATTTATAATTAACTCCATATATACTAGGCTATGTTACGTGGTTCTCCATCTGAGACCAACATAAATAATTTTCTTCGGAAGTTACTCGTGACAGGACCACGTAGAGTTGACTACGAGAGAAACATTCAACGCTCAGATCTAGACCTGTAACGTTTAGAGCTTGGATCTGTGCTTTATTAATGGTTATACTGAAACATACTTTTACTGGAAATTGGAGCCGTTTAACCTGAAATGGTATCGTGGTGGGTATCGTTGTTATTCGAAAGGTCAAACCAATTTCAGCGGCTTCACAGCCAGTGAGGATCGTGCACTCAAGTAGGAAACGTTTAACAATTTTATTAGCAACCTTCTCCCATTGCACAATTTTGGTGCGTTTAGGTTGCAGAATAATTACCTTTAACATCAGTTTGTAGAGAGGAGTTCCTGTGGGAGACAAAGAATTGAAGAAATCATTGGGATAATGCACCGCCTCTTTTAAATCCAGGACATTATCAATTGAATGGTAAATTCTAGACGGCGCATCAAACTTAGACATCATCAAATCATTCACTTAATTAACTTGCTAGTTAGTTTGAGACAGTGTAGCTCTGTTCTCAAACCAATTCTGTGTCTTAATAGAAATATTTGAAACATCCGGGTAAATATGTTCTATCTGTTGGTTATGAACACTTGGTGGTTAATTGTATTGAGTTTATATACGGAGCTCATACAAGCACGTCTTGCACGCGGTCAAACTTCGCGCCATAGTCACATGGAACAACCAAAGTATGTTACCGCTACCTAGCGGTGGATATGAGCACTCACTGAATTACTAGCATGCTAGCCAATAATGGGCGCAATTGTTCTTAGCACTAACAGTATCAAGTCCTGCCGATTTCAGGATAAAACACAGAGATCCTCAGAATACATTTTTCGTTTCTGGTAGGTAATTCACCATTACCTATTAGCAGTGCTTTTCTTCAAAAAGAATTTAAGGGGTACTGTCAGTCGTAGTCGACAAAACATTACAATCTTGCAATTTTCGGCAATTTGCAAAGTCCCGACATTGCTTGTGTTCGATTCATTAACTTTCAGCTTTTTCGATGCCTGGGTGGATGTTAAATAGTTCGTTATTCTTATCATCCTTCAAAATTAACCACACATACAAAATAACAACCCACCCCACCTCCAAACAATAGCCTGCGTGGTTATAAGGACGGAGTGCCGAGTTGCCGACCAAGAGAAACTGATTCGATTGATCGATTTAAATCAAGGATTACTCGAAATCTCCTCCGGCTGTTGTGAACAGCGCGTTAACGCCAACTGATCGATGAACATTCAAGTCGGAAGTTATATTTCCCGGACTAGATACAAATGAACCAATATTTTTTCTTTAACAGTTTTCAAATATTTAAGGCGTACGCGTATCCCCTCGTCCCCCCTGAAAAAGCACTGCCTATTTGAAGTAAAGCATCAGCAAATGCACTACAATCCTCATATTGGCTTTTAGTGCCAGTTTGGTTACATCCTCCTAATGGTAAGCCCTCTGTAGTGATTCGTTAACTTCATCAGCTCTCGTCCGTCTTGCTACCTGGTGATATTTGTCGAAAATCACCAAAAATTAGACAGTGCAACCACCCGTTAATGTGTTGTTAATTCGTAGGTCTCCCAGTGCTCTATCTAACAGCTCAACAAAAGTGTTCATGTGACATAGACGTTTTTTCCAAAAACAATCAACTCGCAATCCCGTATTAACTTTACCTATGTTGCTTTGTTTTGGTATGTCTTAAACGTTGGCTGCGTCGTCAGGCAAAAACGTAAGTGGGATATTGAAAGTAGCGTATGCAGTGTATATTTTATATTTTATATTTTGTATTTTATGTTTTATATTTTATATTTTATATTTTATATTTTACATTTTATATTTTATATTTTATATTTTATATTTTATATTTTATACTTTATATTTTATATTTTATATTTTATATTTTATATTTTATATTTTATATTTTATATTTTATATTTTATATTTTATATTTTATATTTTATATTTTATATTTTATAATTTATATTTTATATTTTAAATTTTATATTTTATATTTTATATTTTATATTTTGTATTTAATTTTTTATATTTTGTATTTTATATTTTATATTTTATATTTTGTATTTTATATTTTATATTTTATATTTTATATTTTATATGTTATATTTTATATTTTATATTTTATATTTTATATTTTATATTTTAAATTTTATATTTTATATTTTATATTTTATATCTTATATTTTATATTTTATATTTTATATTTAATTTTTTATATTTTGTATTTTGTATTTTGTATTTTATATTTTATATTTTGTATTTTGTATTTTATATTTTATATTTTATATTTTATATTTTATATTTTATATTTTATATTTTATATTTTATATTTTATATTTTATATTTTATATTTTATATTTTATATTTTATATTTTATATTTTATATTTTATATTTTATATTCAAAATTTTATATTTTATATTTTGTATTTTATTTTTTATATTTTGTATTTTATATTTTACATTTTGTATTTTGTATTTTATATTTTATATTTTGTATTTTGTATTTTATATTTTGTATTTTGTATTTTATTTTTTATATTTTACATTTTGTATTATTTTGTATTTTATATTTTATATTTTGTATTTTACGTTTTACATTTTACAATTTACAATTTACATTTAACATATAATTGTTTTATACTTTATATTTTACTAGCTGATTTACCCGGCGTTGCCCGGGAGGTGTATTTACTTTTTATAGAAAGATACATGCCAATATATTTCGCAAAGTATATTCACTTTGCCTCTAAGTGAGTTTAAAACATAGTTCTCCTGGGCGCTGAAGTTAATCAAGTGCAATATTAACTCACTGTAAATCTAGGCGAAAAGTACTGTGGAGTACATTAACGTAGTAGAGAATGCATTAATAACAAAAAAAAGGACTGTATTATATGCACATTTCTCAAGGATCTAGTCTGACAATTACAGTACTTCCTGATAGTCTTTATTTTTGTTGTAATGGGTGTAACTTGGACGTATGTTCACATAGAGCTCTTTAATTTTTAAATTATTGCATCCACTTTCTTGAAAGGAAACAATATTTAAATTATTCAATGTTTGGAATATAAAGTCATCATTCTGAAGTCAAATATACTTACTATTTTTAACCCCGCACAAATGGTGTGATTAATGAGAAATGGCTTATTCATGTACAAGTCAGTGTGTAGGCTACTATAGCTGCATATTAGGGAACAGTATTGCTGTATTTCCATGCCTATTATCTCATATTGGGCGGCTTTGGTGGCGTATTTGGTAGCATGCTGAGTTTCTATACCTAAGGTCGCGGGTTCAAACCCGGCCAAAGTCATCGGATTTTTGAAGAGCGTTAAAAATCCCTCAGTATGCCTTCCTTCGGAGGGGAAGTAAAGCCAGTGGGCCCATGTCATAGACTTATGTGGTGTAAAAGAACCTTCCATTAACTACACTCGTGTGAAGGTAAAATTTGTAGTTTAAAATTGATTAACGCTATTAAGTTCCAACGTTCACCGTCAGGTTGTGGTAGCGGTGGTACCATTTAACCAAGTTTGCAGCTAGGTGTCGTTGACGGTAGCATTTGGTAGCAAAAGTAGGAACTACTTAAAACTGACTATCTGTAGTCCTTACCTGAATTACATATAACACACAATAATACAGCCATCACAATTAACACTGGTTATCAGGCAGATTCTACACACATCCAAAGTACACGGGGCTGCATGACCGCGTTGTCTCAGCCCCTAAACAGACAGAGGAGCCATCCAACCTATCTCACCTAGTTAAAGTAAATGCAACAACGTATAATCCCAGTTTAATGTTAAATACGATGCATTGATTGAGAACACACTGGGCTTCTTTAGCCCCTAAAATATTTCGTAAGATAAGAAATATATTCTCTAAATCCATACCGTAATGATCACTAAATGCTATAGCGGAGTTCAGGGAATTCGTGATAACTACACCATTACACAATATCATTCGTCAGTAAGCACTAAAATGGCTAAGACATAGGAAATCAGCAAAATGTGGGATGAACACCCATTTTATTTGAAGAAAAAATAGATCATATATATGTACAAAGAACAGCACTCGTTTGTCAATAACCCAAGTGTTGTCATGGCTACCGCTAGCCTTAGTCAACATTGTATTTATATCCTCTTTGGTCAACACTAATATCTTTGGATTGTCTCTGTCCATTGCGGTACCTGGTGTCATTCTGTGTTACCACTGCCACATCAGTTCTAGTGGCAAATTGTGTTACTACCGCCGTAGCTACTGTTTGGTCCTTATCATCCAAAATCTAATCACAAAGAAAATAATGCTACTTTAAGAATAATCTGCAATAGTATGTCGAATGCAGGGTTTGCCAATGTATTTCTTTTTTAATTTCATTTCCCTATTACGACCCCTGTTGATAAAAGAGATACGGTTTCAGATTTGCATTGCGTTCAGATTTCTAATGTTTTTTTTATCGTACTTTAGATAATAAATGGTGTGGCCACTGCCTGCTGGATTGCATCCCTCCTGGCTGCTTTAAACTGACTGCCCATTAAAAAATATTACAGTATTGGTTCATGCGTACAACCTCGTTTCCATATACAGGGTGTATTTGATATGATGGAAGTCCTTTACACTGGTGATAGAAGATGGTATTCTAAGCAAATATCTTCATGAAATTAAGTCGGATCTTAATTAGTGTAGGTGGAATTAAATCACAAAAAATCGTCGGTCAATTTCTTGGAAACGGGCTTTCACCTCGTTCCCCTCAGCAGCAGAGCTGACTTCTCCCCGTCTCCCTCCCCTCCTACGCTGAGGAATGTTGACCAGAGTCTGCAGTTGAGTGACCTCCTCGCCTTGTCTGCCAATGACATTGAAATACACAAACCGAGCCTATGAACAGCTGATTCACACCTTCATGGGGAGTGGCTACATGACTAGTGATGGTGGATCTGTCTAGGATTTTTCCAGCTTCATGAACTATGCATAGAAAATAGAAATCCTAAAGATTTAGTAAATTAATTTAAGGAACTGTTGGTCTATCTTTGTGTGAAGATAGTGCAACAACTGTAATAAACTTATTAATAATACTAATAATAGTAATAATAGGCTTTTAGACACATTAACTTCTTTTATGTTTCTTTTTGGTATGTCGAGTTGCCAGACTTTAATGTACGTAGGATTTCTTGTATGTGCCATGAAATCCATGGAGATGATCTTATTAGATCCCATTCATTTACTACATGACTGAACGTAGATCGCACCCTCGGGATGGTTAGCACTCTACCACCAGAACTACACATGCTGACTCTTATTATTATTATTATTAGACTATTATTATTATTATTATTATTATTATTATAACACTGTATTATAACAATGTATTTGTATTTTATTTTCATTTTCGTGTATTTTCATATGTATTTACATTGTTGATGGACCAATAAATCAATCCTCCCCCCCCCCCCCCCCCTCTCCAGTTAATGGCCACCCGAGGGCTGGAGTTGGGATGGGACAATTCACAATATGAACATGTGGTACCATACTAGTATTAAATCTTGGAAGTAGGTTTCCATGGGTTCCCACTTCTACCCCAGGCAAATGTCGGGATTGTTCCTAACTTAAGGCCACGGCCGCCTTCTTCTCAATAATCATAACCGCTGGCAGTGCAGCCCATGAAGGGCCTAGGCCTACCAAGCGACCGCTGTCCAGCCATTTGGCCTGCAGATATTAGGGTGACGCGTGGTCAGTGCATCGGGTCCCCTCGGCCATTAATCTTGATTTTCCTGACTCGGGCACTGCCTCACTGTCAGACAGCTACTTAATTGCCCTCACGAGACTTAGTGCACTGCGTTACAGCCCTCACGTCAGTTTCTAATATCCCTGATGGAGCCAGGAATCGAACCCAGGGCCTCCAGGTGAGAGGCAGTTGCACTGCCCCAACACCACAGGGCCGGCGCCTTCTTCCGAATCCTCACCTGAATTACAAATACCCACATTACTACAGAAACCACAAAACACAGGTTATCACACAAATTCTACCCACACCCAGCTACATGGGGCTAAATGACCAAAATCGCCAAGCCTCTCAAACAAAACATCAAGTTTTTTACTTCCGTCCTAAATGCCTAGTTCTGAACAGACTGCGGGATGTCGGAATTTTGTCACACTGCATTTCATTAAGAGAATGTTTTTAGTATTTTCAGAAACTAGTCAACAGAAGGTCCGACACGGACGCCAATGATACATCAGGGCTGAGTATCGAAATTATTTTATACATGAACATCAATCAATGAATTCCACACTTACAAAGTAGGCTACACAATACTACCGGTCCTGACGTCCCAAGCCATTGCGTGCGTTGTCAACAACAACAACAAGAACAACGGCAATGCACATTTTCTTACGAGACGGTAGAGCTCATCCTCATAACAGCTGATAGCCTACCACCCCTCAAGTCAACCGGTAAGGTCAATGCTCCGATTACATAACAACTTCCCCTTCGCGCGTCGTCTCTCCTGGCTCCGCCTCGTTTACCCCAGCCTGCCGCACCACTTTCTGCCTGATTAGTTTCTGAAATAACTAAAAACATTGACTTTTTAATGATTAATTATCAATTTCAAGATAGGTGACAAATTTTTTACCTAGGAAGCTTAGAATAGTCTCTTCTATCACCAGTGTAACGGACTCCCATCATATCAAATACACCCTGTATAGGCGCTGTGTTCGCAGCTTTTTCAAGTCACTGTTACAGACATTTGTTTTGTATTGATGTTAATGGTGAAGTTGCGTTTTGTATTTTTTGATGGCGTATTGATGTGTGTGCTTTTGTAAATCAGAACAGGTCAAGTTTGAATGCCGAGGAATCTCATTTCATGAGTTACCATCGGACAATTCACTGGACTTATAAATACACACTAATACAGCCATCACAATAAGACGGTTTATCAGACAAATTCAACAAACAGACAAGTACACGGGGCTACATGAGCACGATGTTCCAAAGCCCCTAAATTAATCAACATCCCTTTCTTCGGCGGCCGGAGGCATTTCTTTTTCCTGTCTTTTATTTCCCTTATTTTTTTCTTTTCATATCGTCTAGTATGTAAGTTAAATTTAAATTATTTGGAAGTAGTTGTATTTTTTCAATCATCCCTATCGTATAGTTACGGGAAAATGAGCTAGACATTTCGCTCCTTGAAAACTATCACCTCCACCACCATGTATGTTTCGCTTTCCTTTAAATTGAAAATTTGCCCGTAAGTATGTGTCTAAATTAATATCATGTTTGCAACCGCATTGCCCACAAACAGCTGAAAGTGACCTTTTGCCAGCAAAGAGTTAAGCACAAATTCAGCCCTAGTATCTGGCATCACCTTGGACCGTTCCTTAACCTTCAAGAAACACTTGGAATACACAGGCCAAAAACTCAATTCGCGGAACAATATCATGAAGAAATTGGCTGGCATATCATGGGGTGCTGATGCAACTTCACTACGCACGACTGCCCTCTCCATGGTTTATCCTGTAGCAGAGTATTGTGCCCCAGTGTGGCACGGTAGTGTTCATACTAAAAAGATCGATGTTCATCTGAATGAAAGTATGAGGGTCATAACAGGTACACTGAGTTTCACCCCCAACTCCCTGGCTAAACACTATCAGTATCATATCACCTCCAGACCTAAGACGACAGGAAGCAACAGTACGTGAGTGGAGAAAGGTACATCAACAAAATCACCTACAGGATCTCCCAATTCATGAAGTGCTTAATGATCTTTCCTCCAGTCGTCTTAGATCAAAGAACCCAATATGGCATAACATACCTGACATTAATTGGACGGAACAATGGCGCCAAAACTGGAAGTCTGCTCCTGTGAGACATCAAGGTATTCTAGATCCTACTATAAGACTTCCGGGATTTAACCTGAAGAGAAACCAGTGGGTAAAGTTAAATCGCCTAAGAACAGGTCACGCCAGATGTAACGCCATGCTACATAAATGGGGACTTCATGATTCTCCTGCCTGTGACTGCGGAGCTCCTCTTCAAACCGTAGAGCATATTATTCAATAATGTCCGATGAGGAAGTATGCTGGATCACCTCAAGATGTTATTTCTGCTGCATCTCCCTTCCTGGACTGGCGTCAACAACTGGACATCTCGTTGTGAATGCGAACGCAACCTATGTTCTTGTGATTTATATACTGTACATATGATTTACTTATTTATATATACATTTATTATATTGTAATTCATCTAGTTGCTAGCCATACGTTAAATAATAAATAATTATCATATTATCCATAATGTACAATTTAGAGCTTAAGCCGTGTTTTATTTAATCAAACTCGACGCGTTTCAAAAGAAACCATGTCTTTCTTCGTCGGGAATAAACGGAAATACGACTAAATTGTTGCTAAGGGAAAGCAACAAAGAAACTAAAAAAGGTGCCCTAAGATGGACGCCATTATAGTCCCATGTTAGGGACAACGAAAAGCTTGTGAATGCGATCGCAACCTATGTTCTTGTGATTTATATACTGTACATATGATTTACTTATTTATATATACATTTGTTATATTGTAATTCATCTAGTTGCTAGCCACATGATAAATAATAAATAAATATCATATTGTCCATAATGTAGAATTTTGAGCTTATGCCGTGTTTTATTTAATCAAACTCGACTCGTTTCGAAAGAAACTATGTCTTTCTTCATCAGGCATAAACGGAAATACGACTAAATTGTTGCTAAGAGAAAGCAACAAAGAAACTAATAAAGGAGCCCTAAGATGGACGCCATTTTAGCCCCATGTTAGGGACAACGAAAAGCAGCAGTGTATTACTTTCTAAGGGTTCTGATAATAGGTAGCCAGGACACACTGAGAATGTAGCCGGTGCCGCGGTTGAAATTATCTGGGTGTTTACGTATTACAACCGCCTCCCTGATGATTCTGGGACGATATTGCTTTATACAGGCAAGAACATCCACTCCTTGGAACATGACATCATGGCCAGGTGTTAAAGCATGATCAGCAACAGCTGATTTATCAGGTTGAATGAGCCTGATACATCTATTATGTTCCTTAATGCGAGTACATATCGTTCTCGAAGTCTGCCCGATATAAGCCTTGCCACAAGTACAGGGACCTCTGTAGATACCCACTGCTGCTTTTCGTTGTCCCTAACATGGGGCTATAATGGCGTCCATCTTAAGGCACCTTTTTTTAGTTTCTTTTTGCTTTATCTTAGCAACAATTTAGTCGTATTTCCATTTATTCCTGATAAAGACAAACATGGTTTCTTTCAAAACTCGTCGAGTTTGATTAAATAAAACACGGCATAAGCCCAAAATTCTACATTATCGATAGTGTCACGGGCCGTGAACGTCTAAATAATAAATATCATATTCTTTATGCTGATTGAATAACAAAAGAACTAACATAGTGTCATGTTTTCACGTTTTTTCAATCTCCATATTAAGCCTCAAAACTTAAAACCCCTTCGTATTGTATTTTTAGCCTACTTTCGATTTTTGCAAAAAATGAAAGTAGACTTATTTTTTCCTTTATACTGAAAATTTGCTTGTAAGTATGTGTCTGAATTAATAGCATATACTTTATACTGATTGAATAACTAAAGAACTAACTTAGTGCCATGTTTTCGCGATTTTTCGATCTCGATATTAAGCCTCCAAAGTTAAAAACCCTTCGTTTCAGGTATCGTCCCCTTAAAAAGCCGCGGAAGGTTGGCGCTGCAACCTAGTGGTGAATTAATATACAGTATATCCAGTACGCGTCTGAGTGTTGAATGGGCAGGCAGTTTAAAGCAGCCAGGAGGGATGCGATCCAGCTGGCAGTGAAAATGCCGCGGCGATCACAGTGGGTTGATGCTGCAACCTATCTTGTGCTAAATGGACAGGCAGTTTAAAGCAGCTTTGGGGGATGCGATCTAGCTGGCAGTGGGTGTAGCATGGTCTCTCACCGAAATAGATACAAACTTGGTGGCCCCGTCTTGAGCTAGTGTTGCCATGCAGATGGCCAGCCTTGCCATTATTTTATCAGTATATTTTCTGACTTTATTTGCCTTTGCTCGAGTGCAAAAATGCCGAAATCAGAAGAATGAGAAAGACTATAGAAAATTCATGTAGCCAGCGGTTCCTTCTGGGTCCTAAACTATGTGTATGCAAAATATGGTTGAGATTGGTGGAACGGTGTAGATTTGTATACGGAACCAACCCACATACATACATACATACATACATACATACATACAGACTTTCACTTTTATATATTAGATTTGTAATTCACGTGGGGATTGGGAAGGAAGCGGTCGTGGTCATAAGTTAGGAACCATCTGGATATTTGCCTAGAGTAGAAGTCGTAATCCACGGAAAACCCACTTCCATGATGGTTAACGTGGGAATCGAACCTGTCTCTTCTCTGTTTTCGTAGTACTTTTAGAATTAGTGCCCAACAAATATAATTAATTTCTCAAAAGCAGAATGTACTCATCCCTGCTAAGATTCATTTTAACATCCGTGACGCAATTATTTTTATTACTAAAGCACATTTTTATCTGACGAGTTAAGCCAAAGTTGCCCGTTCATTTATCGTACACTGTAATGATTCAGGCAGCATGTCATATCATATAGGTTTTCTTTCTAACAAAGATGTCATGCACGTATTGATATCGTACAGTACAATCGATTGAAGGTCAGCTTCGGGTCAGCTCTTATTATACATGGAGGCCTTCTGCGTACATTGAACGGTTGTGTCCCGCATGCTTGGTAGGCCTAGGCCAGAGGTGGGCACAATTCGGCTCATTGAGCAGCGCTCCCGCTCCGGCAGGAGAAAGAGCCGAGTATGCGCTCTCACCGAAGTTGACCTTGTAGCTGCCTGCACAGCTTCCCGTTACAAGCGGCGTATCACAACAGCTTTATACTTGTGCCCTGTTTGTTGTGCATTAGATGATTAGATTACGGTGCTACGTACATACGCTTAATTAGATTCCTTTTATTAGGTTCTGTGTAGGAAAAATAAATAATTACATTCACCACAAAGTTCAGTCATCGGCTCGGCCACCATCTAACGGGCGACGGCCCAGAGACAGCGTGGGAGACCAAAATTGCGGTGGCTGGACACTATTAACTCAGATTTACGATCAACAAACTTGAAATCGCGGGAAGCATTAGATCGCAAGAAATGGCGTGCATTGATCCAAAAAGCGGACCCCGTTCTTACGGGATGACGCTAAGAAGAAGAAGAAGAACTACACAATTCTTTGCCCACTACCGATAGTCCTAAAACTACAATAAGCCAACCTAACAACTTGCTTAGAACACAAGGATCGAAAACTTGCTCTAGGAGTACAGAAATAAATACATGAATAAATATCATTCACCATAAACAAAACATACGCCTATGTGTTCTTATATATCTGAACTGTCATTCTGCAGATGATGAGGAGGTGTGCGTATCCTTTCGCTGAAGCAGACGGGTTACATTTGGAGCGATAGGTCTTGCACTTGCAATTCGAAGAACGGCAGTGAGATGTGATTCAGTTGGAGTGGCTCTTCGTGGAGATTTATTTATCTTCATTAGAGAGAACAGTTTCTCACACAGATATGTTGAACCAAACATTGATAGAAGTTTGGCAGTCATATTGAGCATGTTTCGGTAATCTGTTTGCGAAAACTGTTCATAAAAATGTGCTAAGCTTGTTCGTGATTCATATTTAGCCTACAGCCGTACACATAATATAGGCCTATTCAGCCCGGTGCAATGCTGTACCTATGCTTGCGCCTTGACTGCGCATATTGCCATCTAGTCGTTCCAGCACAAACTACTAGCGAGCAGTCAGCTGGTCCCGGCTCCTTGGCTCCGCTCTCGCTCATGCAGATGGCTCCAGGAGCCGCGCTCTCTCATTGCCCACCTATGGCCTAGACCCTTCATGGGCTGTAGTGCCAGGGGTTACAATTTTTATAAGAACATATTGTAGCCTACTACAAGCAAGGGGGTTCGTTTTGTCCAACCCAATGGTTTTGACAATGGTTACAGCCTAAAGCGTCCAGATCAATGGTTGTTCTTGTCAACCGTGCCCCGCTACCACGTTACGTGAGTCATGTGGTGTATTTTGTATCGGACATGTTGGCAACTAGTGACGCCAATATGTGCACCTCGTTGTGAACGCTTTGGCGGCAGTTTAACATACTAAACACGCTGTGAAACATGGCTGCCCTTATGAAATGAGCAATAAATTAAAACTACATTGAGGTAAACAATGAATAAATACAGATTTCTAGTTATGTCACTGTTGTAGCAAATGAGCGATATTTTACGTGATTTAGCACATATTATTACAATTGAATTACAATTGAAGACCCCTCGGAAAGAACGGGTTAGTCTGTTTTTTCGAAAATGAGTTTATGGCGCATTCTGGTGGCCAGCCATCGTCACTACAGATCAGTTGAAATTAATCTATACTTGTATAAAAGCAAGTCCCCGATTCTTGGATGTCACGGGTAATCTTGAGAACCACTGGATGGATTTTGATGCGGTTTTCACCATTCTGTAAATGATTTCCGGAGGAATGTTTCTGCAGAAAATAATTTATTTTTAATCAAAGAAAGCCAAGCAGTAACGAATTCAGAGATGGATTTTGATGCGGTTTTCACCATTCTGTAAATGATTTCTGGAGGAATGTTTCTGTAGAAAATTATTTATTTATAATCAAAGAAAGCCAAGCAGTAACGAATTCAGAAAAAAAGTCGAAAATAAAAACTGGCGTCCGTGCGCTCTTTAAGCTTACGCTGGGCAAACCGTTAAAAATATCACTATACTATGAGCGTAGGAATTGTTCAGCATGAAAAGTTCTACAAAATGTCCCTGAGAACATATCTCTATCTTCGATACATCGCCCACTATAAGTATTTTTAGATTGGGCGGAAGAGGGATTTGTGTTTCATGCATCTCGCCATTGTTAACTTACGTCTGACAAGAATTTGTTGCACTTGCATCTCCTTGATAATATAATTAATAGTCCAGTTAGTGACTTTAACCCATCATGCCGAGACGTAAAACGGATATAGGTCGTAGTTCATTGACATCGAAAAAAGTGCTTATCACGTAATGCATTCATAAATGTTCCCGGGCGAAGCCTGGGCGGGTCGCTAGTTACAAATAAAGCGGAATGGCACGGAGATACAGAGGATTTTATTTTTAGTGAAGAAGCAAAGAACGTCCCATATCCTCTTACTTTTTCATAATTTAACTCTAGCTTTTATTTGTTTTACATGTACTTCCTTTATAATAAGAAACAAATTTGTTAAAATTCTATGTTGCTTACACTCAATTTTGGGTGTTTTAATTATTATTTTTTAGTGTTGAAAGTTTAAATTCCTTCTCCTGAACTATTTACATAATGTGACTTACTCCGTTTTTCCTGTGGAGTCTTCAATTCATAATGTCACCCCAGAAGATGAAATACGATATTGAAATCATATAATTATAATCGAAATGAAAGCGAAAAAAGAAAGAATGACCGTTAGTGCATGGTGGGTACTATGTTTCCCTCCCCAGTTGGTAGTCTTAGGATTAAAAGAGCAGGCGAAATTAGGTATACTGTCAACTTCAGAGTCATGTAAATTTATACTAAAAATATTCATAACAGAGAACAACAATCTAATTTAAGGTAAGATATAGGCTAGTATTATGGATGCATATTACAGTAGCAAAAGATAAAAAGTTATCTAGAACTAATAACAACTACTAGTATCAACGTCCTGTTTACCATCTCTTGATGAATGCAGTACAATTGAATTTTTGTCTGTTGGCACAGGCTAGAGTAAAATGTGGCTTTCCACCGATGTCTCAGTCCCACTCATGGCAGTGATTATATGGAAGCTACCGAGGATTGGATGTTGCTTAGTAATGATATTCAGGGCAAAGTCAGTGCATGTGTGTGTTGTGAAAGGTTCTGCTCATAGGGTTAGTACTGCTGTTCTGACTCAGTGAGGAAAGCAATGGCAAACTACCTCACTCCTCTTCTTGCCTAGTACGCCTCAATATACCGGTGCCTTGGGTTTTGTGGGTATCTACTCACATGTGTTATGGTGAGGCCAACGGGCTGGCCGTGTTGAAACACCGGATCCCATGAGAACTCCGCAGTTAAGCAGCATTTGGCGTGGTCGGAACTTGGATGGAATGCCAGTTTTAGGTACTGCGAGCTGATGGAAAACATAAGGAGGAGCGGAAAGGCCCTGGCCACCCTACCGCAAGTAACCTCTGGCTGAGGATAGCTTCTTCGGAGGCTCGGACCTGCCTTCAGGCGGAATACCAATGAGTTTCAAACCTATGGTGGCGCTTTTTGAGGATAATTAATCTCATGTAATTTTTTTCAGGATTAGGGAATAACCCATCTCTTTTGGGTAAAACCGTGTTGACCGACTGAAAAGCACTAAAATTTGTTGGATTAATCTATTATAGATTAACTGAACATCCATAATGTTGAATTTTGGGCTTATGCCGTGTTTTATTATATTAAAATTCGACGCTTTTCGAAAGGAACCATGTCTTTCTTCGTCAGGAATAATCTGGAATACGACAAATGATTGCTAAGAGAAAGCAACAAAGAACATATAGAAGGTGCCTTCTACACACATCAAAAAATGTTTTGCATCACCTCGGTTCCCAGATCTCCGGCATATAGACGTTGACTGTGTATATTGTATCAAAGATACAGTCCCTTTGACTGTTCATAGATGTCACTAAAACTGCTCAAAGATGTAAACAACCATGCATGAGCAGGGCCTATTAGACGGAGGGAGTACGACAGCCGATCAGTTCCAGTCATTCCACCAGGACGAAGGTACGCTGCTCATGTTGTCTGTAGTTCTACCATGCCTAGAAGGTCAATACCGCAGTTCGATCGCGTCCGCATTGTTACTTTGTGTCAAGAAGGGCTCTCAACAAGGGAAGTTTCCAGGCGTCTCAGAGTGAACCAAAGCGATGTTGTTCGGACATGGAGGAGGTACAGAGATACAGGAACTGTCGATGACAGGCCTCGCTCAGGCCGCCCAAGGGCTACTACTGTAGTGGATGACCGCTACTTACGGATTGCCGCTCGGAGGAACCCTGACAGCAATGCCACCATGTTGAATAATGCGTTTCGTTCAGCCACAGGACGTCGTGTTTCAACTCAAACTGTGCGCAATAGGCTGCATGATGCGCAACTTCACTCCCGACGTCCATGGCGAGGTCCAGCTTTGCAACCCCGACACCATGCAGCGCGGTACAGATGGGCCCAACAACATGCTGAATGGACCCCACGGAATTGGCATCACGTTCTCTTCACCGATGAGTGTCGCATATGCCTTCAACCAGACAATCGTCGGAGACGTGTTTGGAGGCACCCTGGTCAGGCTGAACGTCTTAGACACACTGTCCAGCGAGTGCAGCAAGGTGGTGGTTCCCTGATGTTTTGGGGTGGCATTATGTGGGGCCGACGTACGCCACTGGTGGTCATGGAAGGCTCCGAAACGGCTTTACGATACCTGAATGACATCCTCCGACCCATAGTGCACCCATATCGGCAGAATATTGGAGAGGCATTTGTCTTCATGGACGACAATTCTCGACCTCATCGTGCACATCTTGTGAATGCGTTCCTTCAAGATAACGACATCGCTCGACTACAGTGGCCAGCATGTTCGCCAGACATGAACCCTATCGAACATGCCTGGGATATGTTGAAAAGGGCTGTTTATGGACGTCTTGACCCACCAACCACTCTGAGAGATTTACGCCGAATTGTCGTTGAGGAGTGGGACAATTTGGACCAACAGTGTCTTGATGAACTTGTGGATAGTATGCCACGACGAATACAGGCATGCATCAATGCAAGAGGACATGCTACTGGGTATTAGAGGTAGTGGTGTGTACTGCAATCTGGACCACAAATGCTGAAAGTCTAGCTGTATGATGGTACAACATGCAATGTGTGGGTCTCATGAGCAATAAAACGAGCTGAAATGTTGTTTGTGTTGATCTCTATTCCCTTTGTATTTAAAGGTTCCGGAACTCTTGGAACCGAGGTGATGCAAAACTTTTTTTGATGTGTGTATTTGTTTCACCATGGAAAAGGAATCTGGCGGCAAAATACCTTTTTAGATGTTCTCGTCACCAAGAAAGAGGATGGATCTTTAGGACACAGCGTTTTTCGTAAGCCAACACACACCAATAGCTCCACGCAAGTTCTCACCATCACCCTGCCCAGAAACATGGTATCCTTACAACTCTAACTACCAGGGCTAGGAGGATTTGTGAAGTGTCTTCTTTACAAGAAGAAATTAATACCCTGCGAACCACCTTTGAGAGCAACGGTTATAGCAAGGCTTTGATTTCTACGGTTCTGAAACCAACAAATAATAATAGGACGTCAGTTGAGAAAAGAGATGTAAGAGGAACTGCTTACCTACCGTACGTACATAACACGACGGATCGTATTGCTAAAATCCTACGTCTGTACAACATACGGACTGTATTTGGAATTTCTGTTAAGATTAGGCAACTCCTGCGACCAACTAAGGACAGTTTGCCTAAATTGCAACAACCGGGTATCTACAGAGTTCCCTGTACTTGTGGCAAGGTTTACATCGGGCAGACTTCGAGAACAATATGCACTCGCATTAAGGAACATAATAGATGTATCAGGCTCATTCAACCTGGTAAATCAGCTGTTGCCGATCATGCATTAACACCTGGCCATGATGTCATGTTCTAAGGAGTGGATGTTCTTGCCCGTATAAAGCAATATCGTCCCAGAATCATCAGGGAGGCGGTTGAAATACGTAAACACCCAGATAATTTCAACCGCGACACCGGCTACAATCTCAGTGAATCCTGGCTACCTATTATCAGAACCCTGAGAAAGTAATTCACTGCTGCTTTCCGTTGTCCCTAACATGGGGCTATAATGTCGTCCATCTTTGGGCACCTTCTATATGTTCTTTGTTGCTTTCTCTTAGCAATCATTTGTCGTATTCCAGACTATTCCTGACGAAGAAAGACAAGGTTTCTTCCGAAAAGCGTCAAATTTTTACATAATAAAACACGGCATAAGCCCAAAATTCAACATTATGAATAGTAACACGGGCCGTGAAAGTCTAAATGATAATAACTGAACATCACTTATTATCAACTCTGGTGTAAAATTGGCTTAGAATTTCTAGATTGTATTAATGAATAACCTAGGAAGAATGCTCCAATTGTTCGAGTTTGGAAGGAAGAGGATGTGATAAGGTATATATGAAAAGAAAACACAAAAATACCCAAATCAAACAAACAATAATATTTAATAATAAGATTATTTGTGATTTAATAACATCAAAATATTCTTTGTGTGTGTGTGTGTGGGTGTGTGTGTGCCATACAAACGTTGGTTATACACAAAATACCATAGTTTCACCATATTTATAATTCATAACATATTACTCTTTAACGATTAAAGACACATTTCTTTTATTGCTTAATCATGAACTTTTATCAGACTTTGGTTGTTTCATGAAATAAAAACAATATACATAATATAAAGTAATGCAAATTATTGAGAACCTCGGCAAGGCACTTTCATAATATTACAGTGACATTATTACAGTTATCAGTGATTTTTTTTCTATGGATGAGCAGGGCGCACGCGTATTCTTAATTATTGGGGTATGCAATTACGAAAAAAGAAATTTTTATCATTTCCAACATGACCATCGTTGCACAGCAAACCTAATGTTCATACATGGTTGGTCTTCTCTAAGTCTCTTTAAGCCAGGGGTTCTTAACCTGTGATGTGTGACCCCCCTGGGGTGGAGCAAAGAGGTTAGTGGGGAGGTGTAACTGTCCTCTATAATTTGTAATATTGCTTTTCAGAAGTTACATCATATTTTGAATGAATATTAAAATAGCCGCCTTTCATTACAATTTATTAATTAGTACTTACATGTACATGTTTCGGGGGCTTTCACACGGACAACATCGAGGAAAGCAGAAGAAGAAGAAGAAGAAGATCCATTATTAATTACATTGCTAAAACAAGGGGAGGGGGAGGTGAATTTTTAAGTTTAATTTTATGGGAGGTGTGATAGTAAAAGGGTTAAGAACCCCTGCTTTAAGCTATACTGAAGAGCGACGGGCATCTAAAGCAAAATGTGATCACTACCATTTTCACTGATTCTGTCAAGAAAGGATAATCTCCAGCATTATTACGAGGCACGTCCAGAAAGTTTGGCCATCACTGTTAGGCAAATTGCGTATGTGGTCAGGAGAACTCCTAAACATACGCAGTTCTCCTGGTAAGCACGCAATTTGCCTAACAGTGGTGGCCAAACGGTAGGATATCTTACAGGGGAGTTTTCTCTCTCGTTTACGGGTCGGCGGCAAACTTCTATGAAGAAGGTATCCAAAAACTTGTGCCACGCTATGACAAATGCCTGCAAAATTTCGGCAGTTATGTGGAAAAGTAGTTTAAGAGGTGTAGAATGTTGTGCAATAAATAGTTTTTCTGTATCTGTACACAATTTAATTTTATTACCAAACGGAACTTACTTTCTGGACGTGTCTCGTATTTTATGACGACATTTCTATTAAATGAAGATTTCAACCAGTGAAGATGTTTATGATAACAATTTTATGCCAATTTGGTCGCTTCATGCGAGTTGTAGATCATCTATTAGAGACACCTAATTGATGTTTAATGGTAATTATACCTGTTAAGTGATCGAGTTTGTTTTCCTGTTGTAACTTAAACCGTGGAATTGTGGCTGTTTCACTGATTAAAAACTGAAAGTACCCTTGAACATTTTCTTAGAAAAAAAAGCACTGATTATTTTTATTATTATTATTATTATTATTAATATTGAAAGACAAGTGACAGGACATCTTACTTAATATACAGTACATCACTACATTTTCGTCGAAGAGTTCAAACCATTTGACTTGAATAGTGCTTCGAGTTTATACAGTACTAGCAGTAGAGTCCGGCTTCGCCCGGTGGAATTATTTGTTTTATGGGTGATAATGAATACTACTACAGAACTGGAGCGCTCAATGATAAGGATCGGAAAGCACCAACGCTTATTGCATCTGATAACCTCAGTATACTGCACCAACACCGTCGCCCTTATACAGAGGCATACTATTGTCATGATTATAACTTACTGTTTTAAGGGGCCTAAGAATTTTTTTGCAGTAAATACTCCCCGTGACTGCAATTTATAAGCAGCTCGCAATTCTGCACCAGAACACTGGTAGGGGCGACGTGATGCAGTCCGCATTGCCAGCTGTTCGGGAGCGCTTGTTCTTCCGACTTACTGAACAAAAATCAATCTTTAAGGTTACCTGAGAGGTGTAACCTAATGCTACATAGACTAAACTATTCCTCTTGAATCTGGCTATCACATACAAAAATAATTTTTCGAATCGGACTGGTAGTTCCAGAGATTAGCGCGTTTAAACACACAGACAAACAAACTCTTCAGCTTTATTATCATTATTATTAGCAAGAACTTCTATTGCAGGTGGTAGGCAACGCACATGTCTTGTCTTAGAGGGGAACTGTGTTGTTGCTAGTGTGTGGGAACTGGTTGGGCAAGTTACCTCCCCTCCATGGAACTAACCTTCACTTATCAGTTTTCTGCGAGATCTACCCCGGTGAATACCGGCTGTTCTGTCAGTCCAGTGGCACTTCCTCGATCCGGTCTTGTACACAGTAGTAAGCAGTGTTGCCAAGAGTGACGTACTTTTTCTCCTGTTTTCTCCTAAACCACGCCCCTTGTACTATACGGTGCTTCCTGGGCTGGGGAATCGTATGTTCTCTGATATCGATCTAACTCCACCTACCCTGTACAAACACAAAACCTGGACGTTTTCGTATAGAATTTTGTGCTGTTTTGCATGATATATTATACACACGTGGCCAAGTTACAAAAATGCACAAACATTTTACCTTCATCGCGCAAGGTAGTTAAAACAAGTAGTTCCGTGACGAACTAAAGAGCCTACTTTTCTTCAAATTTACACGTTACATGTAGACAATTTTTTAAATTTTGAATTTATCAGCATGCGTAAAATCAGGTTAGCGACACTGCCATAAATTGGATGCTCACTCTTATTGAAATATTATGATCTATATATGTGCCGATTTTGAAAGAACTTCCTTTATTAGTATGGCTGTTGCATGTGATTCAACATTAAGCTCATCAGCACGCGTAGAATCATGTTGGCAGCACTGTCATATATCGGTTACTGAAAATTAACCTACATTTGCAGGTATTATATGTATGCAAAGTTTAGAACTGTTGGCCTGCATACTTTCTGATATATTGAGATTAGGATAAAAATATATAGAGTGCATTTCTTAACAGTTGGCAGCCCTGTTGACAGTAAAAATGTGCATAAATTCATATCTGCTCTGGTGCGCAAATCACATACCAAATTTGGTTGAAATCAAATAGATAGTATGGAAGTTAAATGCATTTAAAGATAGGGCCTATCAGCAACCATAGAGTCATGTTGGCAACACTCGCATGTATGGGCTCCAGTAAATTAGTCTGATGTAATAATTTGTATATGTGTGTCAATTTTGGAACAATTCCGAGATACCCAACATACACCTCAATATCCAATTGTGATTTTTCAGCAGTTGGTAGCACTAACGTCATTTTCAAATATGGCCTTGCGATATTCAGCCATAGCTCGTTACTCATACCAAATTTGGTTTCGATAGCTGCAGCCATTTAGGAGTGGAGGGGGGGGGGGGGGTCACACAGACAGACACACATTTGCCCGGATGGATCACATAAGTCTACTTTTTCCTCATTTTTGCAAAATATGAAAAGTAGGCTAATAACGTCTTCCACATATTGAAAACGGCTTCTGTGATATACACTAAATTTCACTTGCCTTTACACTTAGAAAAGTAATACTATCACTCCTGTGCGGTTGCTGTACGCTAGTACCCTGTAAGCGTTTGGAGAATTGGTCAAATTAAGTCTAGAAAAGACGTCTTTGGATTCTCTCTTCCATAATTTATTTTATATTGATAAAATCAAATTGCCATTAGGAAGCTACCAATGAGAGACACAATCATTATCTTGAACACTGCAATATTCTAAATCCCTGGATCACAAAAAAAAAACTATTTTACCGTTAAAATAGGAAAATATCCAACTTTCATTTTTAATTCACCACCACTATGTTCCAATATGACAAAGAATTCAAACCACATAACATGGCAAGCCTTTTCAGTTCCTACAGAACTCAGTGCTTTCTTTTTCAGGGGGGGTACGTGGGGACCCCCTTATATATTTGAAAACTTTTTAGAAAAAATATTGGTACATTTGTATCTAGTCCGGCAAATATAACTTCCGACTTGAAAGCTGGCGTCAAAGTGCTGTTAAGGCTGAAATCCCGTAAGCCACCAATGAAAATAGCTAAGAAGCTAATGGATGCTGGTTTTAAATTTCAAAGAGGAATGGAAAGAGCAATGGTTTCGTACAGCTCCGGAGTGGCCAAGCCTCTTTAATCCAAACCATGCCCCAGCTGGTTTCAGTTTGCCAAGAAGAACGTGGTCATCACTAAACAGGTTTCGCACTAATTGTGGAAGATCTGCATTTTCCCTTCACCAGTGAGGCTTCAGGGACTCTCCAGCATGTGATTGTGGTGCATTGGTTCAGACCATGCATCACATGATGGACGAATGCCCTCTGCGTGCTTATGATGGAGACCAGAAAGACCTTGCTGATGTCTCAGTATCCCTAGTGCAATGGATAAATAATTTGGATACCCATGTGTAATACAAACGTCTCTTGAATATGGTATTAATGCACATTTCTGTTAGATTTTAAGGTATGTAGTTTTCCTTTTTGTCCATACTCTACGGTATTTTCTCGCGACGGACTGTATAATTTCTTGAGAATTTTCCGTTATTGTTTTTCAACTTCAGTGATCTTTTAGAGTTTGATTACTGATACGTAGGCTTATAAGGCTTCCGGCAAGACCATTGTTTTAATGACATTACATTATTATTATAATATTACCCTTCCAAATCGAAGTGCTACCAACACTCACAAACGGGTAAAAATTAATTTGGCAATTCCTGTCACGAAGCCAGTTAAAAGAACTAGAAAGTATGAAACCGAGATATCTCAAAAGGGTTCTGGGGGTATAGAAATTTGCTCAATCCCAGTATGTATACTTATGTCTTAGCCCTGGAAACCTTTTTGATAGTAGACCTTAGACTGCAAATGCAACCGCAGCACACTCCAGCATATAAAGAACTGTTACAATAGCTACAAGGTAAAAGGGACTCGATCGAAGAAATCTTCTGCAATACCGACGGATTGGATGAAAGAGAAATACGAGTTGTGACACCCGATGTCACGCTTTGCGATACACGGCTTCCATCATGGTATTTGTGACAGTAAATCCTTTCACCAGACTAGCCAGGAGTGTACATGCGTTTTGTGTGGAGAACAGTGCGATACATATCACATAATGGAGTGCAAGAAGACAGCGGTCTCTCTGATTCCATTTTGCTCTGATTCTTGAGTTAAGCATTATTTAGCCTGAAGTAATGTACAAATTTTGCACATTGTGCGCAATAAATTCGTTATTATTATTATTTATTTATTTATTTAGTATGTTTCGACCCAAACAGGATCACATAAAGCAAGTTATGATCTGTTGCTGTAATTTCTCTTGTTCTTCCAGAATTCTTTCATCATGTCGCTATGTTTAGCTCGACGTTCGTCAGTCCATTTTCCCCTAGGTCTGCTGGGCTTATCTTCTGATGCAGCTTCCCAAGTGTAGATCTTATGTCTGAAAGTTTTGCGGTCTTCGATATCTGTGGGTGTGATGTTGGCGTTATTGAGATCAGTTTGGACTTGTTTAATCCAAACCGTTGTCGTCTTTAATTTTTGTGAGTACATCAATATTTTCTTTGTTAATCGGTTGTCATCTAGCCTCATAATGTGTCCATAAAATTTCAAGCGTCGTTTACGGAAATCGGTTTCAATATTTGAATATTTTTCTGTGATCTTGTGCGATTGTAAACGATATCCTTCATCTGTAAGTCTTGGGCCAAGAATTTTTCGGATGATTTTCCTTTCAGCTTTCTTGATGTTTTCAAGATCCCCTTTATAATTGAGGTTTAAGGTCTCACTGGCGTAGAGTGTTTCGGGTTTGATGACCGTCGCGTAATGTCGAATTTTAGTGTTAATGCTCATGCATTTTTTTGTTATAGATGTTTGCGGTTTTCCCATATGCTTTCCGCATTTTGAGTTCACGTGTTCTTTGTGCTATTCTTTCTGTGCCCGTAGGTTCAATAATTTCACCTAAGTATTTGAAATGATTAACCTTGTTGATTGAACCGTATTTTGTTACCAAAGTTTGGGTTTCAATGTGTTTTGTAGCCATGAATTCAGTTTTTGTGAAGGAGATTTTCAACCCTACTTTCCCAGCACATTCTTTGAGGACTTCAATCTGGTGAATTGCTGTTCGTTCATCTCCGGAGAGGATTGCCAAATCATCAGCAAAAGCTAAGCATTATTATTATTAGTATTATTATTATTATTATTACTCGCGCAAGAACGTAAACACGTATACTTCCGACGAGTAGAACTGGGCAAGGCTCAAGCCCGGAAGGAAGCCATAGCACGCAAGATGGAGCTTTGGTAGCAGAGGTGGAATGACGATCTCCGAGGATGATGGACAGCTCGGCTGATACCGAGTCTGGTCGAGTGGACAAGTAGAAAACATGGGGAAACTAATTACTTTCTGACTCAGAAGTTGACAGGTCATGGCTACTTAAGATGTTACCTTCATCGTATGGCCAAAGTAAGGAGTCCAGTATGCATTTACTGCGAGCACGAATGAGATGACGTATATAATACGTTCTTCGTCTGCACTCGCTGAGCAGCGGAAAAACAACGACTTGAAGCTGAGGTTGGTCCAATAACGCCGGACAATATAGTTGGAATTATGCTGAGAAACGAGCTCAGCTGGGACACGGTCACTTTCTTCGTTGAGGTGGTCCTTCGTCAGAAGAAGTCGGATGGGGACTTGCACGATTTAGTTGTTTAAGTCTGCGATCCGCGGACTATGAATTGAGGAGTTAGAAGGTGCTTGTGAAGCAAAGAAAATGGCTCCATCCTGAAGTAATACGAAAGTGGTCCCGGGATGGGTTTTGCCAAGAGGACAGGGTGTGGTTTTTTAGTGGGTAAGAATCCCACACTCTTGAGAAGTGCGGACCCTTCTCAAGGTCTTATGCAAGATTTTTCCACTTCCCTCGTAAAAATATTATTATTATTATTATTATTATTATTATTATTATTATTACTATTACGTTATTGCATGTAGGAACTCGGAGAACAGTCGCTAACTTGCGCTTGGTAGAAATCTGAACTATCGTTAGAGCGGACCAAAAATCTATGCTGTAACATTCACCAGATTGGTAACTTTAGGCCCGCCTATAGACAAAAAAAAAAGTGAAGCCATCGCCGTTTTTATAACTGGCAGGGATCGCACGGTAAGTAATATTTTTACACCATTCAGTAGATGTACACTAGGGGCACATGACCTCACTGATCCGCCGTTTAAAACAACAATAAATACATAACTACCGTATCTAGATGTACCCGAAACAGTAAACTACGGGTAATTTGGCCGATATGAGATTCTATCGAGATCCTAGTTGAGTATAGAAGTTGCATACTGTTGACTTAACTACATTAGTCAGTGGAATATTCGTATTAGAACCTTCGAATGAGACTAGTTGCACTGTAAATATTCGTAAAAGTTCCAGATAGGGAACAGGTTTATGTGACAAGGATGCAACTTCCGAGTTATCGGAAACTTCGAGTTATAGAAATTCGTCTTAAAGAGAAAAATATACATGTTAAGTAGGCCTATAGGAAGTTTGTTCAGGAAAACGAGTTATCATTTTTCCTATTTGGGTAGTCACCTCTCAATAAATGCGAACATTGACGCTGAGATTCAACACCGCTTCCAATGTGCCAGTGCAGCCTTTGGTCGTTTGCTCGTTCGCGTGTTTGACAATCACGGCATTAACATTTTAACAAAATTATACATTTATCAAGCTGTTGTAGTTCCCACTCTACTTAATGGCTGCAAAACCTGGGTTACTTACAGAAGGCACCTCTTATCTCTAGAAAAATACCATCAACGATGCCTTTGGAGAATTCTTGGTATTAAATGGCTGGACCGGCGCACTAATACAAGTGTATTAGTATAGAAGCTCTCATAATGAAACACCAACTTCGATGGTCAGGACATGTACTGTAGTTCGCATGCCTGAGTCCCGCCTCCCAAAACAAATCTTATATTGCCAGCTGAACGTCGGTCACGGTGGGCAACAAAAACGCTACAAAGATGTTCTGAAGACCAACATGAAAAAATGTCAAATTGATACAGGTAACTGGGAGGCTGTCGCATCCAACCGATCAGAGTGGCGTCGCAACGTCCATCAAGGCCACTTGCTCTTCGAACAAGAGAGAATGATCAACCCCCAAGATCCATTGGCTGCTCAGAGACCTTGTGTGCCAATATTGTGGAAGAGTCTGTGGTTCTCGGATTGGACTGTACAGTCACCAAAGAACTCACGCAATATGATAAGGCGTAATAGGCTATTGGTTTACAGCGAAGATTTAGGTAACCGTACCTCGGAAGACAATCACACTCGTATCACGAGTGAAAGCCTAATAATAATTAGTGGGCCCGTGCGAGCTTTAGCAACGTGAATGTAAGTTTATGGGGTAGTAGGGAAGACTGTGGGAGAACGAAGTTTTAAATATTGCAGAAATGTATTTATTGTTGTTAAACGGCATACCTACATGAGAAGAACACAAAGAATTATGTAGAACAGTGTTTTATACTTGTCACAGCACCTCTTTGTAGACAATATTCGATGTTACAACGAATTCATCGGTTATTGTTTGCTCGGGATTTTCTTCTACAGCAATTGTGACATTTGCAAAGGATTGGACCCTAGAGAAAGTCTTGGCGAGACCACACCGGAGCCATCTGCTGAGAGACTCTTCAGCTAGCAGTACGCCGCGCTCCCGCCCCAGATGGCTGCCGCCGCTGCGCTGCCCTGCGCTCTAGCGACAGGATCGCCTAGCAGTACGCCACGCTCCCGCCACATGGCTGCCGCCGCCACACTGCCCTGCGCTCTAGTGGCAGACTCGCCAGGTTATCGTGCTCCCATTGTAAGTGTACATTTTTAAGGTATTTATTTAATTGTGAGGCATTTAAAGAGGAAGTGAGTGCGTTTCGGGCATACATGGGGTTATGCGGAACCTGTAGGTACCCCATATGTGTAGGTTGGTGTTAACAGGACCTTATTTTCGGTACAAAACCGGAATGGGACCTTAGCAGAATAATATAGGGAGGATAATAATAATAATAGAGGAACTGGTTTAAAAACGGGCCATGGTTTAAATATGGGCTAGTGTATGGTTTAGGTCTGATGAGTGCTACAGTCGGGTAGATAACATGTGAACAGTTAGTCCTTGATAAAAAGGAGTCTTAGGGGAGCAGTTGGTGGAAATTAGCCGAGTGGTTTGGACGCTGTGCATTGTTACGTGTTATTTCGCCGACTTTGTCGTCTTGAAATATTTAACGGGTAGGTTTGTTTTATTTTCTGTAGGGTGATCTAAGTAACTCATGAACATATTGTTCAGGGCACCAGGTACTGATGCTGAAACCCTCTAATTTTGTAAATTTCTTAATGAGTAGTGTTTTGTAATAAGGCCCAGGGCATCTGAAAGCGTGGCTATGCTATTGGTCTAAATACGGGCTAGTGCCTGTGGTTTAAATATGGGCTAGCCTATATTTAGACCACATTTATTTCCACATGAAACAGAAAGACTAATCACATTTATTTCCACATGAAACAGAAAGACTAATCATGGTCTTTTTGATTTCATCATGCCCAGAAGTACACCAATATATATATTTAGAGTGCCATATCCCCTCCAGGGACGTAGGCGACCTGGATTAGAGCCCTTGACGTGGTCAAGGGATCACTAACCAAGCATCCCGAGCCGGAGTTTTCGTGTGGTAGGGTGGCCGGTTCCTTTCCACTCCTCCTCCTGCCATAGCATCCGGCAGGTTCCCATTTTTCATCACGAGGCTGGGAGACTACGTACCAGACCATACCAAGACTTTAAAATTCTTGACAGAGCCGGGGATCGAACCCAGTACCTCGGGGTTGACAGCCAACAATGCTAGCCACTGCGCCACGAGGTAGTGCAGTGTGCTAGTGTGGAGAAAGATGCATGTATTTGTGATTACTGCAAATAAACAATCAAAAAACAATTTTAATTTTGATAAAATTTTAAGTGTCTCATGATGTGTTTGATTTCTTTGATCTGTTATAAAACGTAGCTTCTTAATTTTAAAAGGTAGACGCTTTTTAGTTTTAAGGTTAATATTTTGTAGTTTTCTGCAACAAGAAGATTTTTAATTTTCCAATTTTCCTTTTTTAAATATATTTTCTCGAGATATTTGAGGATAGCCCATATTTAAACCATGCTTTCAATTTGCAACATTTTGCGTTACTAATTAAAACAAATTATTTGAAACAAACGGAATGTGTTTTGAAATTATTTTCGACTCATTTCATAACCCAAACATATTACAGTTGTGTTTAGACATGTTACATTTAGATATTTTCTTGCAGGTTAAGCAGTACGCCCCATAAACAAAGTGGTAGCTCATATTTAAGCCAGTTCCTCTAATAATAGAGGCTCGAGATATCGAGGTCGAACTGTGTATGGAAATTGACAATTAATTCAATTAAAATATAATAATGTTATAGGTTTTACGTCCCTTTTAACTACTGTGACTTTTAGAGACATCGGGGTGCCAGAATTTCTCCCCGTAGGGTATCTCTAACGTGTCAGTAAATCTACTCACATCTGCGCACCATCAAATGCCGACTGACTGTGTCGGGATTCGATCCTGCGACCTTGAGTCAAGCAGGCGAGATCGTTACCGCTTCAATTAATTTAATTAACTGGCATTAATAATAAACCACCAAACATCAATAAAATAAGTTACTAGACGATGTTTATTGGACTAGAATTAATTGCAATAATTAATCTTAAGAAACAATTGGTAATAAAATTGCGAGTATATTAGAAGAGGCAAACTGACACCAGTACCCGTTTCTTTGATAATGATGGCTTTCATGAAATTAAATTTTACACTTTATAAAATAAATTTACGCTTGAAACTTCAATAATTAATAACAGCTTTTCCTGTCACCCAGCATTATTCATACTGCCAGAAAATCATTGACTACTTCAATGATTTTATAACTGATCTGAATTCCTAGTTTACTTCTTATTTTATATACATTTGAGGGCTATCCAATAACAATCTGTGTTGAATTGTAATGATAATTGGTATATAATAATGTTATTTAGCTTTAGAGTAATAGATTTGGTTTAAAACACAAATATATTTGATTCTCGCTGAAAGATGACGACACCACCTACTAGACTGATTTACTCACAATTTTATTACCAATTGTTTCTTGAGATTAATTATAATTTTTGCTGTTGAGGACTACAATGTGTTAGAAACTGGTCCAATAAACATCTTCTAGTAATTAATTTTACTGGCCTTTAGTAGATTACCATTGGTAATTGTATCAATATTTCTTCTTCATTAGCTGAAGAAGATATAAAATTAACATGTACTAATTTGTGCTCACTTGTTAGCCTACTTTTCACATTTTGTAAATAAAAATGAGGAAAAAGTAGACTTATGAGATCAATCCGGGCAAATGTGTGCTTGTCTGTCTGGCTGTTCTTCTGTCAGTCAGTCTGTCTGTCCGTATGTATGTGTGCCCGTCTGTCCGTCCTTCTGTCCGTCTGTCTGTTTGTCCGTTTGTCTGTCTGTCTGTGTTCCCCCCACCCTATAACTCCTAAACGGCTGAAGCTATCAAAACCAAATTTAGTATGAATACAGATGTATGCCTGAATATCTCACGGCCATATTTGAAAATGACGTCAGTGCTACCAACTGCTGGAAACGTAACATTAAAAATTGAGGTCTATGTTGGATATCTCGAAGATATGCATGGGAATTGTTCCAAAATTTTCCTTTGAGGAATGGTTCATATTGCGGGGTAACAGAGGGCATTGACTTGACACGTCCAACTTCTGGAGTGAGCCTGGGTTTTTTGATTTAATAGACACTGCTGACAACGCTGGGAATAAAGAATTCCAGTGTTATGAAGACTTAAGATTCTCACTGAGCGAAGAGACTTGGCCTTGAGTGCCCTTGATGAGAGATAATGTTGGCCAAGTAGAGGTAAAATGTCTGGGATTGTTACTATTTCTCGTCCGATGAGTGTTTGCCGTTTTGTAGTAAGTGCGTTGTCAGCTGCTCCCGTTTGGAGTCCTTTTTATGGGCTATTGCAAGTGCTAGGCCACGCAATTGTGACATGCATGTTCAATTTTCTTCTCCAGTAGTTACTGCTCTTGTGATTATCTGAATAACTCATGACCAAGAAAACGGGTTTCTAGCCAATCAGATTCAATTAAAGTAAGCAAATGTATTTTGATCGTCCTCCTGAAACAAAGTAAGTTTTCTGGCTATACATCGTTTTGGCTAAAATTTCGTATTTATCTCGGATTAGGTGTATAAATGACCAAATATACACTGTGTTTAATTTTGACTGTTTGTCTGTTTGTTTTGTCACCCTTGGCATTTAGTAGACTGTGGTGGTCATGACTCAGCTAGTCTCAAACTTCGACGTCAAACGCAGAACACATTTGTATTTAATGAGTTGTAATAGACAAGACTCAGCTTATCTCAGGCTCTGACAACAAATGCAGAACGCATTGGTATTTAATGAGTTGTAATAGCAATGACTCAGCGTGTCTCAGGCTTTGACAACAAACGCAGAACGCATTGGTATTTAATGAGTTGTAAGAGACATGACTCAGCTTGTCGCAGGCTTTGAAAACAAACGCAGAACACATTGGTATTTAATGAGTTGTAATATACATGGCTCAGCGTGTCTCAGGCTTTGACAACAAATGCAGAACGCATTGGTATTTAATGAGTTGTAATAGCAATGACTCAGCGTGTCTCAGGCTTTGACAACAAACGCAGAACGCATTGGTATTTAATGAGTTGTAAGAGACATGACTCAGCTTGTCGCAGGCTTTGAAAACAAACGCAGAACACATTGGTATTTAATGAGTTGTAAGAGACTTGACTCAGCTTGTCTCAGGCTTTAATTACTTCTCTTAACACGGATATTTTAATAGATTTTATTGATATACCCTGTGTTACTTCTATTTGACTTCTAAGCAATCGCCACAGCGTGGACACAAAACCATCAACCGTGACACTGTCCCACCATCCCAGCGAAACCTAACATGTAACTACTGTATATGAACATTTTCTCTTCAACCTTCGATGGCACATAAAGAAAAAGGCAAGTGTATATAACCAATTTGATTTATACCAAACTTCCTGTAGAAACATGGATACTTTACGCAAGAATTCATCAGGCAAGTAATAAAGATAGGTCTGCACACTACAGTGTTGCGTCCCGAAAATACATGTCCAATATACCTACATCATAGCTAAAAGTCCTTGCATTTGAAGCCGGTCAAAATGTTCCAAGTCCCTAACCAACGACAGCAAAATTCCCTATGCAAGTTAAAAAAAGAATCATAAAGAAGCATGATAAACATCAAATACCTTGAACACATCCATCGTAACGCACCGTAGCCTATCACATAAGCCAGTACTCCGTGTACGGCTAGAGCTGACGGTGTCTTCCTGATTCCGGTCATTCCAGATTGCGTTCACTTCATTAGCATTCCAGATTGCGGTCACTTTCATTTTAGGGAAGAACTATAAACATTCCAGCGTCCAGATTGCGGTCACTTTTCTTGGGAGACCGGTCCGGTTGTAACTCCCCTGGGGATTTCCTCACCTTTCACTTCCACCCCTCTTGCCAATGTAGAGGTACATGTCATGATTTTGACTTATCAAAATCACAGATTTCAAATCTGGAATGTTAATAAACCTAAAACTTCAATGTTTGATTTTGTGTGTAGGAGTGGGCGGGGACAAAATTTTATTACAAAGGGGATTTAGAATCAAACGCAGAACAAATTACTTTTACGAGAAGAATTTTTCGAGGTATTGAAAAGAATGTTTTTCACGATATACAGTACCTATTATAAAAAAAAAGATATCTCGCGTCTCAAATGGGAGAGGAGGGGCAGAAATTAAAAATTATACCCTGTAAGTATAAAATTTCCTGTTACAACAATTTTGTTGAAAGTGAAGATCGTTGATTCCGATCCTGAAACGTTTCTATTCTTAAGACTGAAAATGTTATAATCATTGCTTTACGAGGTGACGTCAGATTGGGAGGGGACTTGATTTTTTCAAGCGAAGTTTTATTGGGTGTGCTCAGCTGAACACTGAACTGTATTCTTTGGTTAGGTAGGGAAATATCAGTTTCCCCTTGTTATCCACAAAACTTACGGAAGGTATGAGTCAGTCGGGAAGAACCAAGAACCAAGGACCGGTCTCTCAAGAAAAGTGATCGCAATCTGGACTGCTAATGAGGTCAACGCAATCTGGAATGACCGCAATCAGGACACACAAATTAAAATACTACCCCTCGGTAATTTGATTTATATCCTCTTCGATTTGTCAATTATGTAGTGATGCAATATATAGTTAACTTATGTTCTGCCTCAAAATATTGTTCCAAAAAATTTATTAGGCCTACTCATCTACAGTTTCATTTCTTGTAACAAAATTCTCAGAAAATTTTAAGTCCGGAGAATATGAAGGTCACCGTAATAATTGAACACCTGTTACATCAATTCATTGCACTTAAACAAGTCAGGATAAAAAGTTGTACAGTTTCAATATTTAGTCACAAAAATACTCTCAATTTTAATCACCTAATATTTTACAGATATTTTTGTAGTAAAATGTTCACATGTGTTTTTTATGATTTTCGAACTCATTTCAAAGACCAGTGTCTAATACCTATTGTTGCAAAAATCTTGATTATTTTGTGACTTAGAAAGAACAAGATTCTTGCACATTACATGTTCCCATATATAACTATTAAATAAGTTTGATGTCTGGCGAGTGTGTAGGCAATCATAACCATAAACTCTTGTTTCATTGACACACTATAGCACAAACTGTTGTCATCATCTTGATAGAAAACAAGGTGAATATTTAGTGCAACGGAGTGACCTTTAGAAGTTTCCATTATTTAACACCTGATAACCAACACGCCTTAATTTTAGCCGCACAATAACGGAAGGATCCTTGCTATTGACAACCAACAAGTTTTTGTCATATTATACTTGTTCATTTATTTTTCGTGACAAATGTTAATTAAGGTTCTCATCAAAGCACTCTATCAATATTGACAATATTTATAATGACATTCATTAAACGTTGTGACAATCCATGGAAAAGGAAGACCACTTTTCCCACCAAGAGATTACTTTACTGTAAATAGAACAACAATCTTAAATGTTCTAAATTTGAAGGTCATCTTAAGACATAAACAAAGATGTCATGCAAATATTCAGAAAATCATCACGGAATTGATTTTTTAAACTAGGATTAGATATCCTATTGTTTCAAAAATGAATACAATAGGCATGGATAGTAACAGTTATGTTCTAGAAACTGAAAATAATTTGGCGTTGTTTAAGTCTTTTCAGAACAATCTGTCTTGTGGTTGATAATTTTGTAATATCAGATTGTACTACATACCACCATCATATTGTACTACATACCACCATCAGATTGTACTACATACCACCATCATATTTACGCCGTTTGAGATAATAACCTGAAAAATAGAATGCCAATTTCATTTCAAACGTTATTCTTATCTATATAGATATTACCGAGCGAATTGACATTCATTAGTACGCTGAGAAACGGGGAGACACTACTGCTAACGGCGGTATGTTATGAATTGAAAACAGGGAACAGATTCGTGTTTTTCGTTCAACGCGCGTTGGTTAGGCTATGTAATTACTTGTATATCCAATGGCAAGTTCTTGTGACTGATACTTTCGCAAGTGGCTACCCCTCGTGGATGTTTTAAAAGTAACTGTCCCTATCCCAACTTAGGACTCCAACGTGGCTATGTCCTGGCATGACCCCGCTCTTTTCCATGGAATGTCACATTTAATTTACAATACAATTTACTTAAACGACACTACAAGGCCTCCTATACCCCTAAAGTGTGGTCACAGCATTAGGTCAGCTAAGATCAGCTCTTAGTATGTCTAAACTTTATCATAGGTAGGATTCTTTTGAGTATCCCTGACAGTTAACCGCATTTATCTCATCCGTAATAAGCGTGGGAATGTTTTATACGGAGCTTTCCTCAAGCTCAGTTCACCTAGAGGCTGTGAAAACGTGAAGAGCTCATTGCTATTAAATAGCCTATAGTAGGCCATTACACAGATTGTCTCCGGCTTTGACGCAACATTAAGATGCATTGGTATACAATAGGGTATAGTAGGCCATTATACAGCTTATCTCAGACTTTGACGTAACATCAGAACGCATTGGTATTTAATAGCGTATAGTAGGCCATTAATCAGCTTGTCTTAGGCTTTGACATAACATCAGAATGCATTAATAGGCTATAATAGGCCATGACCCAGCTTGTCTCAGGCTTGGACGTCTCACGAAGAACCCATTGGAATTTTATAGGCTATAGTAGGCCATGGCCCAGCTTGTCTCAGGCTTCGACGTCACACGAAGAACGCATTGGTATTTGATAGGCTATAATAGGCCATGACCCAGCTTGTCTCAGGATTTGACGTAACACGAAGAACGCATTGCTATTTAATAGGGTATAGTTCTGCCCACCTTGAGCTTTGATATCACATGAAGCTCACATTGGTATTTGACGGCTATAGTAGGCCTTGACTTTAGACTATGGCGCCACACGAAGAGCGCGGCAGTATTACTAAGTTATAGCAGGCCATGTCTGAGTTCGCCTCAGGCTGCGCCCCTCAGAGGGTGTTCAGTACAGTCGGCCATAACTGAGCTGGTCTCAGGCTATGACATCACACGATGGACCCACAGGCCTTGTCTGAGCACGCTTCAGGCTGCAGGCCTTGGTCAGATCACTATTATATTAATCATCTCAGTCCAGTTAGTTTTTTCGACGCTATGTTCAAGTGCTATAATGAGGTGGTTTGTAGCGCATGTCCGTGATGCCCACTCATTACAGCGGTCGAGTTGCAACTCTGTATGTACATTTGGTAGTAGTTGTAGTTTTGAGCTGCCGCTGCCGTTGTCGGATCTGGTGTGACCGGAACTTGGCCCGCTGTCGATGCTACGCTGGGATGCGGCGCCGCACCCACTCGAATACCAGCCGCAGCAGCTGCGGCAGCGGCAGCCGCATGATGATGAGCGTTCGCTAGGATATCAGTGACCGAATGAGAAGACGGCCAACATGGAGGTGGTCCTCTCGGAGGTGCTGTAGAGGCTGCCATACAATGTGGTGGCGGCGATGGTGGTCCGGGCATCTTCCCCGCTGAGTGGCTTGGCACCACCGCACCCGCTGCCGCAGGATATGGGTATGTCGGGTATATACTACCATACATGCTGCCGTAGATACTCTGGGAGTGATGCGTACTGACAGGATTCGAATGGGCATGAACTATGGCATTTATTTTATTTCTCAAAATGCGACTGATGGAACTCACGGATGGTACATTGAATTTATCACAGACACCATCTGATAGTAATCTGTCTCGAATTTCCCAAGCGAATATGCCAGGGTCTTTCTGTTTTAGTGTTTTGATATAAGCGACTACTTTGGGAGTTGTGACTCTAGGTTTGCTTCCGCCAATTGCACCGGGTAATATTGATCCTGTTTCGTGGTAACGCGCAAGGATCTTGGACACGCAACCATGTGACACTCGGAGTTGTCTGGAGATGTCGCAAGGACGAATTCCAAGTTGAGACAGTTCCACAATCCGAAGGCGGACAGCATTTGGCAGAGGACGTCCGTTGACGAAGACGCCACCCAGTTGGTTCACCTCGCCGTATTGCTGGCACTGACCGTCTGTAATCACAAGAAAATGAGGAAACATTCAGTCACCAGGATCAGACACTGTTAGTTATACACGCAGATATAAATATATACATAAATAAATTCTCAGAAAAATGTTCGTAGCAATGTACAGAGATGGCATATGGATGAAAAGACATACCAAAGAGTTATACGAGCACACAGACAGACTCACAGATATGATTAGCAAACACATTGTAATGCACGGATAGGCTATCTAATTTAGTTCAATTGTTTACATACCCTCAAGATGGCGCCTGTGCGAAATTAAAAATTTTAAAATCAAGTTTTTATCGAAATCAACGTTTGAATAACGAACCTACGCAATAATCCTCATCAAATAATACATAACACTATTTATTTTACTTTCCGTGTCCGAATCAAATTAGATTTTGCCTGTAAGTAGCAACAGTTATAGCATTAGCATTTTCAGCCAAAAGATCGTCTTTTGAACATATGTCCTCCATCAAGGGGCAGATCAGCAGGTGTTCTGGGTGTTGTAAAATTCTTCAGTCACAGAACTCATCATTGTTGACGAGCATGTTCCATTTCTTGATGTAGTTCTTGAAACGTGAAACCCCCGTCCTCAGCCTGTTCAATGATTTCCAAATTCCATATGGCAAGTTGTGACCAGGTGCCATTTTTTCTGATAGAGGAACAGTTGGGTCTGTGATCTCTGTCTTCCATATCTTCACACCGGCAGCTTCTTGTGAGCCTTCGAGGGCTGTTACTCCCCTCAAAAAGCTGTTTCTGGACTTAAGTCTCTGTCGGGCTGGTTGTTGGCCGAAAAGTGGATGCCTTGAATCAGTTTCTTGCCGTTTATTCTCAGATGTTGCTGCTACCATTCTTCGGACAAGAGGTGGAGAAATTCCTATACTGTAAGAGGGTAGATCTTCTGAAGTGGTGTTGGTCTAAGACACCCAGATACAATCCTGGAAGTCTCATTCAGAGCTATATCCACCTCTTTGGAATGTGGAGAAGAAAGCAAACTGGTGCTGCATATTCAGCAGCTGAGAAGCTCAGTCCAAGGGCTGAACTTCTGAGAGTGGTGGGGTGAGCACCCCATGTCCTTCCTGTTAGGAATCTTAGTATGTTATTTCGTGCAGATACTTTACTTTTGGTGTTCAAGCAATGTTGCTTGAAAGACAGAGTTCGATTGAGGGTGACACCAAGATATTTTGGTGTAAAACAATGAAGGATTGTTTAACCTACAACTCTATGACCTACATATATTAACATCCAACATTGCGACCATCCGAAATATTTAGACGGCTCTCAATATCTATTATTCTATGACAGCATCAAACTGAAATTTTGTGTGTTGATAGAGGGTAGACTATAAACCTATGGGACTTTCAATAACCTGGTGAGCACAAATCTAACATGGCGGCGAAGCAAAATCTAAATATTTCAATAGATGTTTCTGCCATAAAAGGTAGATAGGAAAGGGAAAGACCCCAAGGTCAGAGGAAAAAGGGGACAAAACGGACCCAGCTCAGATATCCCTCGGGGTCGCCAACTCCCGAACCCACCAGCCCACAGTGGGTCAAAATTGAAATCTAGGAGGACAAAATTATTTATTTTCATAATTAAAAAATCAAAATTTATTACTTCTACAGCATTCTCATACAATTGCCGCTCACTATTCTGGGATATAAACGCATCTTAGTGTAAATCTGTCACCACTGTTCGAGCAGTCTGAATTGGAGGGTGAATGTAAGTGGCTGTGGTTTGGTTGTCTTTGTGGTTAGTGTGATGCTTTAAGATGGAACATGCAGCTGAAGGTATGATCTTTGTAACGTGTCTCAATTATTAATGGGCGTAATTGTTACGTAATTTTAGCTATATTTGCATTATATACTATTTAACTATTATTTTTAAAATTATATTTTCACTTAGAATTTTAGTATGTCGCGTCACTCTGCGTCAATTTCTACTTAATGTTAAAATGTAGATAAAGTCTTGTAGTTTGCGCCTGTTATAAGATTTTTTGCATCTTTTAGCAACTTACTTAGTTATTTTAAGTATTAGAAGATGCCCCGCAACCAGTTCTCACACGATTACAACTGTTTGAAGCACTGGGTTCGACGATTATGTCAAAAGTGGAACTTTGTGACTTTGTTAAAAGTAAATTAGTGATAGAAAATTGTTCTGAAGAGATAACTGAATGCTCTATCCAACTACTAGTCATAGATAATTTCTTGCATGTGTAGACGTAGCTTAAAAAAAGGTCTTAACAGATGTTTATTATGGAGTAAACAAATAATATACGTTGCTTTCACTCTAAATTCATGATTAAAACGTAAATATAATTTTGTCTCCCTAGATTTAGATTTTGGCCCACTGCGCAGCCGTGAGCCCTTGAGGGTGTAGCAATATCCAGGGTGCACAACAAGTGGTGGGGCTACATACACCCGGCCTCCTCGAGGGCCTTGTGCAGAAGGCAGGAGATACAATGAAAAGAAAAAGAAGGCTGACCCCCTCCGAAGGAGGGTATCAGAAAAGATGATACAAGGGCCAATTAAGGCGGGAAAGGAAGAGACTCCCTAGGCCTCGGATACCCTTATACCGTCGGGGTCGGAAGAGAACAAGAGTTGACTAAGAGAGGTCGACAGAAAAGAAGACGGAAAGGAGCCCGGCACAAGTAAGTGGAAGCAATGCTGGACTCAGCTGGGTCGCCAATTCACGTCCCACTAGATGTGAGCCCTAGGGGGTGGGTTAAATTCAGAGAGTTAAGATTTGTACAATGCTCTCCCTCCCCCGTCACGCGTAGCATCCGTTCTTATGTCGCTATGACAACATCTTCCTGTCATTCAAAGTTAGTACTTAGCCTACTACTCTACGAAACCCACAATGACACCCACAAACGATCTCTGCCCCACAAAACAAAAAGGCCTGTCAAAATCTTTGAAAATGTGGCAATTATCACTGATAAATACTAAAGCATTAACCCGTTATATGACAGAACTATTATTAATATATGTTATTTGTATTTATTTAATTATTTTATCCTAATTTTAATTTCGAAATTTTATTTTGTGTTATCTTTTTAATTCTTATGTATTGTTACGAATGCTAGACAGTTTCGTCGTCCGCGCGTCACTCAGACCGCCCCAGGCTATTCCAGACTGTGTGTTACCAGCGCCTTACGCAACGGGGCTGCAAGAACAAGGACATAGTCCAGAAGGTTCTTGGTTCGCCTAGTACTGGAAATCTCGAGAAGGTGTAAACCCTGGTCTACTCTAGAAACATCCATCGAGTCACCAGCCCCGCTATATATAAGAGCGACCTGGCCAGCGAGGGATGAACTGTGTTTTGAGCGAGTGTGTTTTCCAGTGCGACAGAGGTTAGTGTGGTGAATGCATATAACTTCTACACCATCAATTGGATTTCAACCATATTTCGTATGTACTATGTGTACATAAACAGATATGACTGAGTGTATTCTTAAGAGCCACGAGGGCTGCCAACTGTCAATAAATGCTCTCTCTATTTTTTTAATCCAAATACCAATATATCAGAAAGTATGAGAGCCAACAGCTTTAAACTTTGCACACGTATAGTGCCTGACATTCTAGATTAATTTGGAGCAAATTATATATGTCAGTGCTGCCAACATGATTCTAAGCCTGCTGATAGGTCCAATTTTAAAATGCCAGTAACTTCCATACTAAAAAATGGATTTCATCCAAAATTGGCACAACAATAGATCATAATATTTCAGATTATTTCTGACCAACACATGCATGAGATTGTTGCCAAAATGATTTTACGCGCGCTAATAGTTCCAATATCTAACTGCCTGTAACGTCCATGCTATCCATTGGACTTCAACCAAATTTTGTATTCTGTACCTTAAGAGAGGGAACTAAGAATATATTCAGTCACCAGGGCTTCCAAAAGTAGTGCTCTATTAGGCGACAGGTATATTTCGAACTAATTAGAAATTTCGATATTACCAACTTAATTTCGCTATTCTTCTAGATAGGTCTATATAGATTGGCATAAATCTTAAATTTTAAGAAAAGTAAGCTCTTTAGTTCGTCACGGAACTTCTTGTTTCACGCCAGTTCTCAATGGTTAAGTAACAATGTCACTGAATATCAAACTGCGTTATTACGTTTGGTAATTAATGGGCACTATTAGAAAGTACCTTCTTGAACCCTGATCTGAAAAGGACTTGCGGGACAGGGTGTGTGCTCAGCTAATTAACGCCCCCAAGCGGCCGTGTTCGCAACACCGGGTAGCTCGTGTTTCAAGAGCGCGCCGGCCGTCCCCACCAGCATTCCAGCAGTCGACCTGGCAGATCAGGTGACATGGCCAGCCAAACTGTGTCTTCTGACAGGTACTGTAGGGAAACTGAAAAACTAGGGCCCATTCAAGCCCACTCAAGCGTATCTTCTAGGCTAGTATTGCTAACCAGTAATGCTGTATGGATGCCAAACACGGTCACTAACTTCACAGCAAAGAAAAACGCTCCAGATAGTCCAACGCAGGATGGAACGAAAAATCCTCAATATCACGCTGAAAGACAGAATAAGGAACGAGGATATACGTAGAAGAACCATTATTAAAGACGTCAATGACACAGCGGACAGACTAAAATGGAAATGGGGAGGCCACGTAGCGAGGATGGAGCATAGGAGGTGGACGCACAGACTAACGATGTGGGACCCCAGAACCGGCAGGAGAAAGGTAGGAAGACAGAGGACACGCTGGGATGACACATTCAAGAAATTTGCCAGACCACAATGGACAAGAAGAGCACGAGACAGACAAGAGTGGAAGACCCTAGAAAAGATCATTTTCAAAACATAGTAGGCCTATATGCGATGAAAGGAAGGGAGCAACTCAGTGCAACATAGTGAACCCTTAAATACAATAGCGAGGACAGTTAAAACTCTACTAAAAATAAAGTGAACGTGATAGAAAGATTAACAATTTTGCAAATAAAGAACAAGAATACATAATAAAAGAGAATACTGTAACTATGTTAGGAATAAATATATCAATAGCTATAATAACAGAGACTACTAACATGCCAGAAAAGTGCCTCACTGCCCTTTAGGACTGCTCACCTTATGATTGTAATGGAGCAAAATCCCTGCCTAGACAGGAGGCCATTGCCCTTAGGCGATTAAAGGGCTGTATTTATAATAATTATTATTGTTGCCAACCATGCAAGAACAGGGACTTTTAATATTATCTGTGGTTAGCATGACAAGTGTTCGTCACCTAGGCATATACATTCTACAGTAGTTCAGTAGAGACATCTACAGTGAGAGCCTTCACTATAGCGCGGATGCTTTCTTATTACCCGTGTAACCCGCGGAGAGCGTTGAGTCAGCGCCAGATAAGTAGCATATACCGTTGCACAACAACGCGTCGGAAACTCCCCGCATGCGCTCATAGCTTGATTATATTCCCAGCTGGCGAGACACCTAAGTTGAGAAATGATGATAATTGTTTCTTTAAGAGACCTAACATCTAGGTTATCGGCCCCTAATGGTTTGGGTGATAGTGAAAGATGAGATGATGGCGGCTTCGGTGGCGTAGTCGGTAGCATGCTGAGCTTCTATGCCCAAGATGGCGGGTTCAAACCCGGCCGAAGCCGTCGGATTTTTAAGAGCGTTAAAAATCCCTCAGTGTGCCTTCCTTCGAAGGGGAAGTAAAGCCAGCGGTTCCATGTCATAGATGTATGGCATGTTAAAGAACCTTCCACTAATTGCACCTGTGTTAAGCTAAATTGGATAGGTTAAGAATGTAAACAACGTTGGTTGCCAAGAGCCGACTGTGGTGGCGTCTAGTAGCTAAGTTCTGAACTTGGCCTAGTAGTCGTTGACGGTGGCGTTTGGCGGCAAAAGAAGGAACTATTTGAAAAATTCTACGTTGCAGTACTTAAATTTAAAAAAACAGATAACACACACTAATACAGCCATCACAATTAACACCGGTTATCAGACAGATTCTACACACACCCAAAGATGAGATGAGAATGAAAACTAGGCTATAACTAACGACAAGCTGACATACTAGAGAAGAAAATGGTGAACAAATAATGGATAAGGCAAATAAAGGACAGGAAGAAAAGAAATGCCCTCAACTCTCGCAGAATGAAGATTGAGGGACTTGGAAGAAAGGAAAGCCATAAATGACAGATAGGAACGGGAAAGAGGAGAGGGCCCGCTCCAAGGTCAGAGGAAAAAGGGGACAAAACGGACTCAGCTCAGGAATTCCTCGGCATTGCCAACTGAAAAACTCACCAGCCGTGAGCCCTTGAGGGTGTAGCACTATCGAGGGTGCACCAGAAGTGGTGGGGGCTACACACACCCTGTCTCCTTGACGGCCTTGTGCTGAAGGCAGGAGATAACATGAAAAGAAAAAGAAGGCTGACCCCTCGAAGAATTAGGGTATCAGAAAAGATGAAACATGGGCCAATAATTTAGGTGGGAAAGGAATAGGCTCCCTAGACCTCGGATACCCTAATACCGTGGGGGTCGGCAGACTTGACCAATAAAGGTCGACAGGAAAGAAGACGGAGAGGAGCCCGGCACAAGTAAGTGGAAGCAATGTCGGACTCAGCTGGGATCCTGTGGTCGCCAACCCACGTCCCACTAGATGTGAGCCCCTGAGGGGGGGGGGGGTTAGTTCAGAGAGTTAAGACTTGTACAATGCCCCCCACGCCCCCGTCCCTCGCGCGGCGCAACCGTTCTTATGTTGCTATGACAACATCTTACTAGCATTCAAAGTTAGTACTTAGCCTATCGGTCACTACATAGTTGTTGTTGCTTAATTTAGGGGCTGCTCTTGACTGGCTGCGTGACGCAGCGGTAACGTTTCAATATAAATCCAATATAATATTCAAATACTGCTCGCAATTATAATAGTTTCTCTTAAAAAAAAGAAACACTGATCAGTGCCCAAATACGGCCGAAACTAGTATAATTAAGGTAATGGATTTTCCGCCTACACAAAGTTCCTCCATTCTCTACTAGAAAGCGCTGTAGTGTCAAGGAGCTTAGATATCTAACCTCCTTGACTTTCATAGCTTTCAAAGGAACGACGAAATTCGACATGCAAGCTGCCCTCTGGGTGACAATTAACAAAGCTTGCACCCGGCACCGAGGCCATACGATATTATTATTATTATTATTATTATTATTATTATTATTATTATTATGTATTTTAATTCAATTTATTGACATACAGGGGTGTGTAAAGTATTAGAATCAAATAACGAATTCACAATTTCTTATTCAAAATCATTTTATGGACCATCTTTTTATTACCCTGCTTAGTAATGTTTTCTCTCCCGTGGACTTACATCTTTTCCCATAAGGAATTGCGTCTGGAAACTTTCAGAATTGGGAATTCCGAGGGATAGTCTACTTGAGCTGGGTCCGTTTACTACTTTTTCATTGAAATGCACCCTCTAAGTCAGGTGATTTCAATCCTTAGTTCATGAATCTGAATTGCCATATGAATTATTGCAATAATGAACTAACAAAACCACTTCATCCAATTTTTCTAACATCTTGTTGTTACAATCGGTATCTAACATTCAAACATCACAACACTCTATATCTTTGTAAATAGAGAAATATATAAATAAATAAATGAATGAACGGATTAAATTTAGAAAAACCATAATGAAACATACATTTGATAAAGAACTGCTACCAAAGATGCCAGGAAAAAAGTAGACGAACGAACGGAAGAATAAACAATGTGCACGAATGAAGAGGAATTGGGAAGAACGTCGCCTCAAGACTGGGTTGTCTTGAAAATTGTTAAAGTTCACACGCTCTATTAAAAGGGAATGTAATAGGCTAAATAAATAAATAAATAAATAAATAAAAACCAATCATAAAAAATCATAGTAAGAGAAATTTGTCAAGTAAAAAGGGTGAGGAAGTTCAAATATTTGGGGGAAATTATTCAAGAAAATGGTTTTTGAAAATCTGCTGTAGAAGAAAGAATACGAAAGATGGAAAGAGCTTATGGAATAACTAGGAAAACTTAGGTACAACAAAAGTGTCTGTCTAAAGATCTTAAAATACAGCGCTACAACACTGTAGTCAAACCGGAATGCCTGAATTTCTCGTACTGAACTATAAATTGGATATATTAGAAGTAGTAGAAAGAAGAATTATACCCAAAATACCCGGTCCTTTAAAAACTGCCGACTTCTGGAAATTAAGAAGTAATGATGAAATATATCGAAAAATAGAAAACATATCAGGAACAATACGGAAGAGGAGATTGCACAGGATGGATGACAGTAGGTTCCACATTCCTGGGTACAAGAAGTCAGAAAGGATTTGAAAAGAAACAATATCATGGAAGAAGATACACCACAGAGAGATATTTTAGGCAAAAAGTGCTAAAAATGGAAGGATTCCAAGGGAGGAAGGGAAAGAAAACTGGTTCGAAATGGTCCGAGGAATTGAAGAGGAAGCATAGTGAGATGTTGAAGGGACAGCAAAGCACAAAGCATTGAAATTGTCTCGTGGTCCCTAGACGACCGAAACGATAATAATAATAATAATAATAAATAGTCTTGGCTAATTCCGCCCCTGATGGATTCTGACTACGCCCCTAGTAAACTCAAAGCCTAGTTGGGATAAAGGAATACGCATCTGACTATGATTTACTGGCTCGGCCACTTGAGGCCTGAATACAATCTAATCAACACATTGTAATGCCTGCAACAGTGAAACTAACGTATGTTCTTTGGAAGCAGGCAAGCCACAGCAAGCAAGGCCTGCTGTACGTGAGTGTTGTAGCATAGCCAGCCCGTTTAACGACCCACTAGCCGCCACACTGCTGACGTCATCAATCACCATTACTGAGTGATGAATGGTCTAATCCTTATAAATAATATGTATGTTCCTTGTCGCTACCATTATGTTCGTTTAGATCTTGAGCAGATCGATTTATTTAAATTGAAAACCGTTACTATGTTGCAGTGAGGAAAACAGAGCGATACACAAAGCATGTACAAAATATCAATATAAATAAAACATTTCTGTCTCACCATTCTTAATTTTCGCTTGCCACGGAGGGTGAGTGGTCATCGTGTCGAACTACCAACCCCCAAGCTTGCAGGTTCGCCCCTGGCCCTGGTAAATGATTTTTGAAAGGCGCAAATATCACGGCACGCATGTCAAAGGTTGTTGGCATGTTAAAGAACCCATTTGAATTCAGTAGGCCGTGTTCATAATGGCAAAATTAATCTCGGGATTTTCCGCCATCACAAAGTTCCTCATTCTCTACTAGAAAGCGCTGTAGTGTTCAAGGAGCTTAGATATCTAACCTCCTTGACTTTCATAGTGCTTCAAGAAACAACGAAATTTGACATGCAAGTTACCCTCTGGGTGTCAAATAACAAAGTTTGCACTTCGGCACCGAGGCCATACGATATTATTATTATTATTATTATTATTATTATTATTAATGTGTACAATTACTGTATTTAGTTGCTGTAGTAAACTAACACTAGTCAATATGTGTTAGTTAATGTGATTTTTTGTTAATATACTGACGTTGTTGCTCGTGTGGCCTCCTGAGAGGTCGAGTGCAGGTCATTCTGCGCGTCGTAAAATGAAGTGATGATGAAGACGGCACATACACCCAATTCCCGAGCCATTGGAATTAACCCCAGGGGATTAAAATCCCTAATGGCCCAGCCGGGAATCGAACCCGGGTCAAAGCCTAGGACGCTAACCAATTAGCCGTGGAGCCGGACAATATACTGATAGTGGTGATTGGCCTTCAAGTTTGCTTGCTTAGGCTAGTGTGATTATATGAATGCTGTTGAATTGTCCGGTTCGAGTGGATTTTTGTCGACCAAAGTATTATGAGTGCACTCGAGTTTGAAGGTTGTTTGTGAAGTAACCAATAGGCTTACATTGAAATCAATAACATCATCATTTTCGTCGTTCTATTTTACGTTAGTTCATGTAGGTTTGGAATTTTTAATTTATATTTCAATATTTTTTATCGCAGTTGGAACACAAAAAGAGCCCGTTTTTAAGCGTTTTTCAACCATTCGTCACATTTAAGAATTATTATCTCAAAAATTCGTCATCAGATCGAATCGAAATTTTAACACAATATACATTGGAATGTTGTATACATCGTTTATTAATTTCAAAATTTTGTGTGTCCAAGAAACAAAGTTGTTATCATTTATGTAAGGTAACTTTTTCTCGGCTCGGGGTGGTTGGAAAATGTAGTTCTTGGTCGCGTTGTAATCCTTATAATCAAAAGGTTATGCTGTATGGCTGTCAAATACGTAAATTAATTCAATTATTTTATATCGGTTTGTCTTTGTACGGGAAAATAAGACATGGTTCAGCAGCTAGTCGATACGGGGAAAGCTGTACAGCGTTACCGAGATGGAGCCTCGCACAGAAGTAATTTTGTTCATTGCAAATTTGCAATGTCGTTTTCTGTTGTATCTGACCGAAAATTTTACTCTTTCTCATCACAATAACAAGTTCAACGCCTTTCACAATTTTATGTACTATAATTCGAACTTTCGAAGGTTCATAAATCTAGCTTAGCGGCAATTAGATCGAGTTGAAATGTTTAGAAATTTTCCTCTCCATAAACAGTGGAAACTTGACTATTTCTCTGGCCGCGAAGCTGACATGATAATGATTATTTAGATGTTCTCATTATAGTATTTTGTAGCATGAAAATCCACAGCCGGGTCAGGGATGGAATGAATGAAGCCCCCATCTAGCGGCGAGGATATGAACTGTGTCGGCTGCCGAAGCCTGTCGCACTCCTCTGAGGCAATGATTAAATGAATGAGAGATGAGATGAAATGATAGTGGAGAGTGTTGCTGGAATTAATTTTTTGACAGGGAAAACTGGAGCACCCGGATAAATAACTGTCTTCCTCCGCTTTGTCCAGCACAAATCTCACACTGAGTGACTGGGATTTGAACCACGGACCCAGCGGTGAGAGGCCAGCGTTCTGCCGCCTAAGCCACGGAGGCTTCTAGTATTTTGTAGCATACCGTATTCAATTATTGATTCAGATACATTGAATATAATAAAATCGGGTGAGTTAGCCGTGGTCGTTACGGCATGACTGCTGGCAGTCGCTCACATCCGGGAGGCGAGGAGGTTCGAATCCCCCCGCCAGCAACCTTGAGGATGGTCTTCTGTGGTTTCCCATCTTCCTTCCAGGCAAATGCCGGGGTTGGTCCCTAACTATAGGCCACAGCCGCTACCTTCCAACTCCTCGTCCTTACATTCCAACTTCCCTCCTTCCCTCCCCAACGGTACTTGTAGCTCACCCATTGGGTGTCCGCCTCGAAGCAGCTACAAAACTGGCGAGCCGAACATGTCCTCGGACACTCCCGGCATAAAAGCCATACGCTAACAATATATATATAATAAAATGTCAAATTTGTTGGCAAATACGTAAAATAGGGTAAATTTGTCTACACTGGGTTTTTCTGCTTTCGCGGGCTCTTCAGCAAGACCGGGCCCCTGGGCTACAGCCACTGTCTGCCCCCCTATCCCCCCTCTCTCGTCGGGCCTGCGCATGTAGAAATGGAAGCCAAGTCAAGTCAAGCGAGCAGTAGCAAAGAACAATGTGTTTGCTCCGCGGTCACGTCTGTATTTGACACCAGTTCCTTGGAGACTTACTTTACTCGCTAATTGCAATGCACTCCTCCATGGTCAGCACTTTGTTTACTGGAGCAGGTCATTCACCCCACTCCCGCACCGCACCGTGCAGTTGCAAGCGAGATAGGCCTACATCTTAACGGTTACTATTGCACAAACAAATAATTGCTTTCTATTTTATGATCTTTATTTTCTATTTAAATCCACTCTTAATATAATAATATTTTAACAATATGTTAATATCTTAATAATTGATAAATCTCAATAATAATAATGTCTCAATACTATAATAATATCTTAATAATAAGATAATCTTTGCAGTTCTGCAGCATGCCTAAGTACCTTGGGATAACACTTGATAGGTCCTTGACCTTCAAACAACATCTCACGAACGAGGCCGCAAAGGTGAAGACCCGTAATAGCATCCCCCAGGGGCTCACTTCTAGTGGGCGTGGGTTGGCGACCACGGGGCCCCAGCTGAGTCCGGCATTGCTTCCACTTACTTGTGCCGGGCTCCTCTCCGTCTTCTTTCCTGTCGACCTCACTTGGTCAACTCTTGTTCTCTTCCGACCCCGACGGTATTAGGGTATCCGAAGCCTAGGGAGTCTTTCACTTTCCCGCCTTCTTTAGCCCTTCTCTCATCTTTCCTGATACCCTCCTTCTGTGAGGGGTCAGCCTTCTTTTTCTTTTCCTTTTACCTCCTGCCTTGTGCTCAAGGCCCTTAAGGAGGCCGGGTGTATGTAGCCCCACCCCTTCTGGTGCACCCTAGATAATGCTACACCCTCAGGGGCTCACGGCTGGTGAGTTCGGGAGTTGGCGACCCCGAGGGATTCCTGAGCTGGGTCCGTTTCCCCTTTTGTCCCTTACCTTTGGAGCGGACCCTCTCCTCTTTCACTTTCCTATCTGCCTTTCATGGCTCCCCTTCCTTCCAAGTTCCTCAATCCGCCTTCTTCGGGGGTTGAGGGCATTTCTTTTCATACTGTCCTTTATTTGCCTTATTCTCCTTTAGTTTTTTATTTCTTCTTCTAGTATGTAGGTTGGTAGTTCGTTTTAGTTTTAAGTTCACTTTCTTTTTTTTTCATCTTCACGATCACCCAAACCATCAGGGGCCGATAACCTAGATGTTAGGCCCCTTAAAACAACAATTATCATCATCATCACCGTAATAGCATCATTCAGAACCTTGTTGGTACCTCCTGGGGTTCCAGCGCTCAAACTTTACGATCAACTGCTCTGACACTGTCATACTCCGTTGCTGAATACTGCTGCCCATCTTGGCTAAACAGTGTCCACTCCAAGAAGATAGATGTGCAACTTAACCAGACAATGCGACTGATTACGGGCTGAATACGTAGCACACCCACTATATGGTTACCTGTTCTAAGTAACATCCAACCTCCAGCTCTTCGAAGATCAGAGGCTCTCCTGAAGATCTGGAAAACCATTTAGAAGAACCCCCAGCTACCCATACATACTGATGTAGCAAAAGCAGGCAATCAACGGTTGAAGTCAAGAAAACCACCTTGGCGCCCTGCAGTACTTCTTGAAGACTCTTCATTTAACATCTCAGAAGCATGGAAAACTATGTGGGAAGAATCATCAGTATTCAATGCACATCTGATTGAAAACCCTTCTAACCGGGTAGAAGGTTTCAAACTCCCCAGACGCCAATGGAGAATTATTAACCGGACCCGTACAGGACAAGGCAAATGTGGATTCCTGCTTCACAAATGGGGTTGGGTTACTTCTGCTAACTGCGATTGTGGAGCTACCCTGCAAACCATCGGACATATTGTTGGTGAATGTCCGCAACGAGCGTTCCAAGGATCAGTAGGTGACATTCATCATGGATCTTCTGAGGCACTTCAGTGGATTGATGGCCTGGATTTAGAAGTTTAAAGCAAGAACTTGCGTTTATGACTATGTATATAACTGTATATATAACTTTATACTATATGTAGTGTATGAACTTTTATTTTAACTCTGTATCATCATACGATAAATAAATAAATAAGATATCTTAATATGATAGTATATTAATAATATTATACTATCTTAATAATGTAATAATATATTATAATGTAATTATATGATAATAATATATTTAATAATAAAATAATACCTTTAATAAAATAATAATGTCTTAATAATAGACTATAATAATACAGTCGATCCTCCATATCTCGAACGTCCATTAATTGAATTTTCGATAACACGCCATAGTAATTATTATTTGAAGCAAAAACATTAACCCTGACGGAAAATGTGTTTAATAGACTTATAATCGTATGTGTTTAATAAGTTTATAGAGATACACCTGTCAATAATGTAATGATTAACCCTTCATTGTGGTCATCGTCAACATTAAGATAACATACTTATATACTAAAATGGTTATTTTCTATGAAAAATAATAAAATCAAACTCAACTCTAAAATATCCACTTTATAATAGCCTATTCAAGTCTTGGAAAATGTGAAGAAAAACTAAAGTAAATTTTAAAAAACCAGGCATTTTAAAATTAGACAAATATAAGGAGGAATCGCACCTAAAAATCTCAGTTTCTTATGTTGTAAAGTTCCAGTAAAAAAGAGAAATTTTATATCTAGAAAAACATTTTAGTGGAAAAAAAAAATGGAATCAAAGATTTTCCTGTTTTTAGAACTTGTCATTACCGTAGGATTCCTATACTTCCATTTGAAGCACTAGTATCCATTTTGCTGTTATTCCATTTCCCTTTGCCCTTTTTTATTTTGTTTATTTACTGTTCATACCGACAGTAGTGGCAACGCTGGCTAACGCGCAGCATTAGGTCATGGGACCAAGCTCTCTGCTGACTCGGTAGACGCGTGGGTTCGAGCCCCACCGTCGGCCGTCCTTGAAATGGTTTTCCGTGGTTTCCCATTTTCAACACCAGGCAAATGCTGGGACGGTACCTTCTGACAGGCCACGGCCGCTTCCTTCCACATCCTTGCCCAGTTTCGTTCACCATCATTCATTCCATATCTCATTAACTCCTCTCATGAGGTTGGCGTCAGGAAGGGCATCCGGCCGTAAAAAACCATCGCCACAAAGACTTCCATCTCACCTCATCCCCGACCCCGTTGGAAAAAAACGGGAATAATAAGGGGTAGACATACAATACAATACTGTTCATACTCTGTTCATGCTCCACTACATTCACTTACAATACATTTTTACAAATGAACAAAATTAATTATATTTTAATAATTACAATAATTCTAGATGACTGTTAATCTTAACAATATCTAACAATATTAGTCTTCGTTTTTCCAAAGAGCTAGAAAATCCAGAGCATTAACAAATTTTAAAATTCCTTTAAATACTCTTTTAATGGCACTGATTTCTGCATCGGACAGTTATCGTCTCTATTAAACACTATTAATCAAGAATTACCTAATATTGTTCACTTCCCTGCACACGAAAATTATATGTTCTATAGTCTGAGGGCTGCTTTTACAGGAACACCCGAGATTACGTATAATTTTAAGTCTGTGTAAGTACGAAGCAATATTTCCATGCCTCTAACGCAACCACGTTTTTAAAAGATTTTGTTGTATCCATTGTCCAATAGCAATAATAGGAATAATGACCAAGGAAATCTTCCTTACAATCAACGGAACCCGACAAACCAATGTACGACCTCACTGAAATCAACATTGACCCACTAACAGTGACACGGACTGAATATAGACGGAAAGTTAATTCATGAAGTTTCGACCCAAGATCCCTACGGGAAGGAATTTGAAACTCAAAGCTGCTTGGCCACAAGAAAGAAGACAGGCACATAGCGAAAGGATAGGGAAGTTTTGGGAAGATAAGAAGAACAAGATGACCAATGCCAAATAAAGGTTCTACGTGCTCCATAGAGGGACAGACGCGTATAATGATATGCCCAAGATCGCGGGTTCAAACCCGGCCGACGTCATTAAGAGCGTTAAAATCCTTCAGTATGGCTTCCTTCGGAAGGACGTAAAGTCGGCGGTCCCATGTCATAGATTTACGGCATGTAAATAATATTAATAACAGCAGAAGAATGGAAATTAAGATCTAGACTAATGATGAAATATACAGGAACATAGAAAATATAACAGAAACGATAAGAAAAAGGAGATTGCAATTTTTTGGACATATTTACAGAATGGATGATTCCAGATTAACAAAAAGGATATTAAAGTACCTTTGGGAGAAAATGGCAACAACTAGCTGGATTCAAGAAGTAAAGAAAGATTTAGAAAGATATAAGTGAAGAAGAATCGGTGAACAGGGAGATCTTTAGAAAAAGGGTATTAAGTGAGAAACGATTCCAAGGAAGATTGCCAAAGAAACCTGGTGCGAAGTGGTCCGAGGAGAGAAAGAAGCAGCATAGTGAACGGATGAAGGAGTACTGGAGGGAACGGAAGAGAAAACAACAAAGTGTGAAGAATTGAAATTGGCACGTGGTCCCTAGCAGGCCTCATCGGAAAGAATAATAATAATAATATCATATGGCCTCGGGTGCCGGGTGCAAGCTTTGTTATTTGACACCCAAAGGGTAGCTTGCATGTCGAATTTCGTTGTTCTTTAAAGCACAATGAAAGTCAAGGAGATTAGATATCTAAGCTCCCTGAACACTATAGCGCTTTCTAGTAGAGAAATGAGGAACTTTGTGTTGGCGGAAAATCCCGAGATTAATTTTGCCATTATGAACACGGCCTACAGAATTCAAATGGGTTCTTTAACATGCCAACATCGTATGACATGCGTGTCGTAATTTTTGCCGCCTTTCAAAAGTCACTTACCACGGCCAGGAGCGAACCTGCAAGCTTGGGGTTAGTAATCCGACACGGTAACCACTCACCCACCGTGGCATGTAAAAGAACCTACCACTTCAATTGGTAGTGTGCTGTCAAAATTTGTAGGATATTTGGTTAGAAACGCTCTATCAAAACTACAAATTTGGCTACAAACTGCCAATTTTAGTGGTAGGTTCTTTTACATGCCATACATTTATGACATGGGCCCGCTGGCTTTACTTCGCCTCCAAAGGAAGGCATACTGAGGGATTTTAACGCTCTTAAAAATCCATCGATTTCGGCAGGGTTTGAACCCGCGATCTTGGGTATAGCAGTACAGATGTCTGTACTAGAATAAAGGTTTTAATAATAACCCCTGGCACTACAGCCTTGAGGGCCTAGGCCTACCAAGCGACCGCTGCCCAGCCATTTGGCCTGCAGATATTGGGGTGATGCGTGATCAGAGCATCGGGTCCCCTTGGCCGATAATCTTGGTATTCCAGATCGGGGCGCTGCCTCACTGTCAGACAGCTACTCAATTGTCCTCACGAGGCTCAGTGCACCCCGTTCCAGTCCCCACGTCAGTTTCTAAAATCCGTGACGGAGCCGGGAATCAAACCCGGGGCCTTGGGATGAGAGACAGGCGCGCTACCCCAACACAGCGGGTTTTACACGGCATAATAACCTTTCATAAGATGATGATGATGATTGTTGTTTTAAGGGGCCTAACATCTTGGTTATCGGCCCCTAATGGTTTGGGTGATCGGGAAGATGATAATGAAATGTAGAACTAAAACTAACTACTAACTTATATACTAGAAGAAGAAATGGAAAACGAAAGGAGAATAAGGCAAATAAAGGACAGGAAGAAATGAAATGCCCTCAACCCTCGAAGAAGGCGGATTGAGGGACTAGGAAGTAAGGAGAGCCATAAAAGGCAGATACGAAAGTGAAATAGGAGAGCGTCCACCCCACAGGTAATGGATAAAAGGGGGGAAAACCGGACCCAGCTCAGGAATCCCTCGTGGTCGCCCACTCCCGAACTCACCAGCAGAAGGCCCCTGAAGGTGTAGCAATATCCAGGGTGCACCAGAAGTGGTGGGGCTACATACACCCTGCCTCCTTGAGGGCCTTGAGCAGAAGGCAGGTGATAAATTAAAAGAAAAAGAAGGCTGACCACTCGCCGAAGGAGGGAATCAGAAAAGATGAGGCAGGAAAGGAAGAGACACCCTAGGCCTCGGATACCCTAATACCGTCGGCGTCAGAAGAGAACAAGAGTTGCCCAAGTGAGGCCGACAGGAAAGAAGAGGGAGAGTAGCCCGGCACAAGTAAGTGGAAGCAATGCCGGACTCAGCTGGGGCCCCGTGGTCGCCAACCTACCCTTTCATAAGAGGCAGATGACCTAGATGTTGAGCCCCTTAAAACAATACAACCTCCAGCACACTGCTCTTTGGTGATCAAACAGCCCTTGGGACGACATGACGGACGTCATGCCTTAAATGGTTCCCTTTCATTTTCACGGTCAAGAAACGTCGCATTTAAAGTCATAATTCTCAAAGAAGGCGCCCGACAGATTGAGAAAGCACAACACAACAGAAGGGTTACGGTTCTAAAAAAGTGCTTCAATTTTTATTATTTTTTTTATTAAGATTGTTCCATTCGGGTTTGTGTGTTGAGCAAGGAGACCCCGCTGCCATTTGCACCTGTGAGCACTGATTTTCGAGGCAACCTGTGCCGGTTATAGCCTCCATCTCGTGTTGGCAATTGAATGGGCCAACACAGACTCTATAAAAACCTGCTTTATGGCCCAATTAGAGCCATAATGGATAGTAATAAGTAGCGCATTCGATCCCAAGACCACTCACTCACGTGTTCTTTATGAGCGAGATTTGACACTACTCTGCCTCACTCTAGCTTGAGATACATCTATTTACTTTGCAGAAGCTATCGCTATCACTCAAGTTCTAGCCTCAAGACGATGATGATGATGATGATAATTGTTGTTTTAAGGGGCCTAACATCTAGGTTATCGGCCCCGAATAGTTTGAGTGATAGTGAAAGATGAGATGAGAATGAAAGCTATAACTAATACTAACTACAGACTTACATGGTACAAGAAGGATAAGGCAAATGAAGGGCAGGAAGAAAAGAAATGCCCTCAACCCTCGAAGAAAGAGGATTAAGGGAACTTGGAAGGAAGGAGAGCCATGAAAGGCAGATAGGAAAGGGAAAGAGGACAGGGCCTGGCCCAAGGTCAGAGGAAAAAGGGGACAAAACGGACCCTGCTCAGGAATCCCTCAGGATCGCCAACTTCCAAACTCATCAGTTATGAGCCCTTGAGGGTGTAGCACTATCCATGGTGCACCAGAAATTGTAGGGCTACATACACCCTGCCTTTTTGAGGGGCCTTGTGCAGAAGGCCGGATCTTCTTCTTATTCTTCTTCTACCTTATCCGATACGGACGTTGGCTAGCACCATGGCTAACACCTTCTTATCCTGTGCAATCCTGAAGAGTTCCGTGGAAGACAGCCCAAACCACGTTCTTAAATTATCCATCCAAGTTATTCGTCTCCTTCCCAGTACACGTTGACCTTCAATTTTACCCTGAAGCAGACGGTATTTTGGATTCTTCATCATGTGTCCCAAGTATTCCAATTTCCTCTTCTTAATTGTGTTTAACAGCTCAGGTCGGCTGCTCACACGCTGAAGAACCTCGGCATTACTCACATGTTCTGAACAGGAGATTTTAAGAATCCGCCGGTATATCCACATTTCAAAAGCTCGAATCTCCTTTTCTGTAGCTACCGACAAGGTCCAAGCTTCAACACCATAGAAGGGTGGAGACAACATAACACTTCACTTCAGCGTCATGCTGAGATCTCGACAGCATAGTAGTTGTTTCATTGTCATAAAGATGGATGTAGTCTTCTCTATACGGCATCTTATTTCAATCGAATGATCCCAATTCTCATTAATATTCCGTCCTAAATAAACCAAAGTCTTGACTCGATCAATCTGATGTCCATCGACTAAAAGGACTTGTGTCAATGCTGGTTTTCGCGTTATTATCATATATTTTGGTTGGTTGGTTGGTTCCTTAGTTTAGGGGCTGCGACAACGCGGTCATGTAGCCCCGTGTACTTTGGGTGTGTGTAGAATCTGTCCGATAACCGGTGTTAATTGTGATGACTGTATTAGTGTGTGTATCTGTTTTTTTTTTAATTCAAGTAGGGACTGCAACTTTGAATTTTCAAATAGTTCCTACTTTTGCCGCCAAGCACCACCGTCAACGACTACTAGGCCTAGTTCAGAACTTAGCTACTAGACGCCACCGCAGTCGGCTCTTGGCAACGAACGTAGCAACCTAAGAGCGTTGTTTACATTCTTAACCTATCCAATTTAGTTTCACACAGGTGTAATTAGTGGAAAGATCTTTAACATGCCATAAATCTATGACATGGGACCGCCGGCTTTACTTCCCCTCCGAAGGAAGACATACTGAGGGATGTTAACGCTCTTAAAAAATCCGACGGCTTCGGCCGGGTTTGAACCCGCTATCTTGGGCATAGAAGCTCAGCATGCTACCAACTACGCCACCGAAGCCGCCATCTTATATTTTGTTTTCTTAATGTTGAGGTCAAGCCCATATTGTTTACTCTTTTGATACACCATAGGCAGGATATAACATGAAAAGAAAAAGAAGGCTGACCCCTCGCAGAAGGAGGGTATCAGGAAAGATAAGATAAGGAACAATTAAGGCGGGAAAGGAAGAGACTCTCTAGGCCTCGGATACCCTAATACCGTTAGGATCGGAAGAGAACAAGAGTTGACCAAGAGGGATCAACAGGAAGACGGAGAGCAGCCCGGCACAAGTAAGTGGAAGGAATGCCGGACTCGCCAACCCACGTCCCACTAGATGTGAGCCCCTGGGGGAACAGCCTCAAGAATGAGGTGACTCAGTGGATAGAACCAACCATCACAACCGTTTTAATTCTACGCGGAATAATTACACAAGTTAACACACAAAACATCTTGTGTTGAGTCGATTATTTAACCCTTTATGGGTCAGTGTTATTTATATCAAACCCCTGTCATAAGGACAGTTTATGCTTTCAAAGATGCTGTTAGTTGAATCTTTCAGCCAAATTTTGGAGAATTTTCATGCCGAAGTGCTAGTATTCTCAAAAAATTAAATATTATATACGTATCAACATGACGTCATGTGTTGGATAAAATTATAAACAATTTAAAACTGAGATCATTAACAAGTAAAGTGTAAAAATGAAATATAAATCTAGAAATAAAAATTATTAAAATAAAATTACAATAACAAAAGACATATACAAATTTTACTAATAAACACAACTATGAAAAATTATAAAAATAATTCTAAAAGTCAACTTGAAATTAGTTAATTAAATAATTGAATAAAAATATCAAAATTAAAACTTTGAGAACATAAAAATAAACATTAAAATTGGAGAAACAAAAGATAACATTCTTCTTTATTTGTTTCACCCAACTTTGGGGTACATGAAATCAGTCATTTCTTATTGTTTTCAGTTTTCCTTTTGGTCCAGTATTGCCTCATCCTTTGAGATCTTGCTTCCCTTCCTTCGGCAAAGATGTGGGTCGTACGCTGTTTGTTTGAGTTTCACTTCGAACCGTTGTTTCCAGTTTTGGCTGTTTTGTCCATGAGCATGGTGTCTCTAATTTGTAGTTGTACGAGGTCTTTCTCAGTTTCCTTAAACGAAAGAGGTCTTGTTTTTTTTTATTTCGAAAGTAGTCGAAGATCTTTTTGGTTAGTCTATTTGAATTCATTCGGAGGATGTGCCCATAACAAGTAGTTCCGTGAAGAACTATACAGCCTATTTTGATATATCCTACTCATGTTAATTGTCACTATCAACATACAAAATTTCAGTTTGATTGTTGTGACAGATTCGTAGATATTGAGAACCGTCAAAATATTTCAGATGGTCGCCAGTTTGGATTTTTATTTATGTACTATTACATGAAGATTATTGTGTACGTGTGGTATTCAAACTTCAATCGCATGATTAGGACATAAGAAGTAAAAACGAGACTTTAAAATTTCGCACGGCTGCCATCTTGTGGTTATGAAAACAATTGAAATAAATTAGATACCAGTGGATTAACATTTGTATAAGCATTTAACGTGCAAAGTTTCACTGCACTCGGATAGTGAAATCGCGAGAAACATCCATTTAAATGTCGCCGCCATATTGGATTTATGCTCACCAGGTTACTGAAAGTCCTATAGGTGAACTTATGTTCATAGCCTCTATGAACATAAAATAATTCAGTTTGATTGCTGTAAAAGATTCGTAGATATTGAGATCCGTCAAAATATATCGGATGCTCGCCATTTTGGATTGTTATATGTATAGGCCATAGAGTTATGTACCATTAAAGGAAAATTATTGCGTAGCTTCATTATTCAAACTTTCTCTACGATCGCATGAATACGACACAAGAATAAAAACTTAATTTTAAAATTTCGCACAACCGCCATCTTCAGTTTATGTAAACAATTGAACTAAATTAGATGCCAGTGAATGACAATATGTATAATTATTTACTGTACCACATTTCAATGCGCTCATATGATTAAATCACGAGAAAAATGTATTAGAATGTGTCAAATTCGCTTGGCCGCCATGTTCGTTTCGTAGTTTACAGGTTTTTGAAAGTTACATAGATAAACTTGTAGAAGTGCTCTTTATCACCGTACAAAATTTCAGGTTGATATCGTAAACAGTTTCGGAGATATCGAATGCCTGTGAAATATTTCGCACAGCCGCCATTTTGAGGTTATGTAAACAATTGAACGAAGTTAGATGTCGGTGCATTACAATGTATATAAACATATACTGTGCCAAGTGTCATTGCGTTTGGTTGGTTAAATCGCGAGAAACGTCCATTTAAAAGTCGCAACTTCGCTTGGCCGCCATGTTGGTTTTGTAGTAACCAGGTTGTCAGAGGTCACATAAGTGAATTTCTAGTAGTTTCCTTTATCACCATACAAAATTCTAGGGTGATATCCGTAATAGTTTCGGAGATATTGAATGCTGGTGAAATATTTCGCACAGCCGCCATGTTGGATTGGTGAGGCGTAACAAAATTTGAAGGGCACGGTCGGGGTCGCCCGAAATACAGCTATGAACATACCGAGTTTCATTGAAATCTCTCCAGCCGTTTAGATTTTATTAGGGGGACACACACACACGAATCACACACACACGCACACACACACGGACAAAAGGTGATCTCATAAGCCTATTTTTTTCAAAATTGAAAAAAGGTTAAAAATCAATTCTCCGTATTTTTTATTGTGTTCGAGAGTTTTTCAGGCTTTTGGTCAAGAGTTTCGTTCCTGACATGGATTAATTTGTTGTTGTGAAATTTGGGGCCTAATATTTTGCGTAATATCTTTCTTTCCTTTGACCTCCAGCCTTTCAAGCGGTGGTGAGAGACATTATTAATAAAAATTATAGTAATTAAAATAAATGAAAATGTAAAAATCACATAAAAGTTTTAAAAAAAAGTTTTGCCCGATAAAGGGTTATGCATATATTCTGACTGTCTACATCGAACAGTAACCAAAAACGCCATTCATATTAATAAAGATTGCTTTTGTACTTTAAGTAATGATAAATATCGTTGCATAAAAAATTAGTCATCATGAAGCAGTTTGTAAAGGCTCTTCGTCAGGATTCTCAAGCTTTTCAATATTTAAAGACTGTTTTCCCTAAATTATCACAAGCTAAAATTAAAGCGAAAATTTAATGTTTTTCAGTCGGTCAACACAGTTCTTGCAATTCTTCTGCAATAAACCAAGGCCCATATTCGCGGCAGTATTAAAGGTGCCGGGACGGCCTCATAAGACCGGGCAGCGCTTAGTTGAATGGCTTATGGTCCACGCGTGGCGAGGGCTAATCCACGGTCTTTAATAGTTGTAGACCCACCTCATTCAATAACATACATCTTATCTAGGTTGGCAACACTCACATAAACACATCGCTATGACTCCGCACAGCACGTATGGGCAGGGGGAGAAGGCAGGGAAAAGCCAGTCGTTAAGATAAGAACCACCGCAGTCGACCGCACCGTGAGTTACAGTGAGCACGAAAACTGCGAGTAGCTGTAGTAAGGAAGACAATCAGATAAGTAGTTAGCCTATAATATTATAGTTTAATCATAGTTGATTCTTACAACCATATAATCTCTCCAAAGTACAAACTCCGGATATCTATCACCATTTAGCATTTCACCTAACATCATACAGGGTGTATTTGATATGATGGAAGTCCGTTACACTGGTGATAGAAGAGACTATTCTAAGCTTCCTAGGTAAAAAATTTGTCACCTATCTTGAAATTGATAATTAATCATTAAAAAGTCAATGTTTTTAGTTATTTCAGAAACTAATCAGGCAGAAAGTGGTGCGGCAGGCTGGGGAAACGAGGCGGAGCCCGATGTGACGACGCGCGAAGGGGAAGTTGTTACGTAATCGGAGCATTGACCTTACCGGTTGACTTGAGGGGTGGTAGGCTATCAGCTGTTTGAGCTCTACCGTCTCGTAAGAAAATGTGCATTGCCGTTGTTCTTGTTGTTGTTGTTGACAACGCACGCAATGGCTTGGGACGTCAGGACCGGTAGTATTGTGTAGCCTACTTTGTAAGTGTGGAATTCATTGATTGATGTTCATGTATAAAATAATTTCGATACTCAGCCCTGATGTATCATTGGCGTCCGTGTCGGACCTTCTGTTGACTAGTTTCTGAAAATACTAAAAACATTCTCTTAATGAAATGCAGTGTGACAAAATTCCGACATCCCGCAGTCTGTTCAGAACTAGGCATTTAGGACGGAAGTAAAAAACTTGATGTTTTGTTTGAGAGGCTTGGCGATTTTGGTCATTTAGCCCCATGTAGCTGGGTGTGGGTAGAATTTGTGTGATAACCTGTGTTTTGTGGTTTCTGTAGTAATGTGGGTATTTGTAATTCAGGTGAGGATTCGGAAGAAGGCGCCGGCCCTGTGGTGTTGGGGCAGTGCAACTGCCTCTCACCTGGAGGCCCTGGGTTCGATTCCTGGCTCCATCAGGGATATTAGAAACTGACGTGAGGGCTGTAACGCAGTGCACTAAGCCTCGTGAGGGCAATTAAGTAGCTGTCTAACAGTGAGGCAGTGCCCGAGTCAGGAAAATCAAGATTAATGGCCAAGGGGACCCGATGCACTGACCACGCGTCACCCTAATATCTGCAGGCCAAATGGCTGGACAGTGGTCGCTTGGTAGGCCTAGGCCCTTCATGGGCTGCACTGCCAGCGGTTATGATTATTGAGAAGAAGGCGGCCGTGGCCTGAAGTTAGGAACAATCCCGACATTTGCCTGGGGTAGAAGTGGGAACCCATGGAAACCTACTTCCAAGATTTAATACTAGTATGGTACCACATGTTCATATTGTGAATTGTCCCATCCCATCTCCAGCCCTCGGGTGGCCATTAACTGGAGAGGGGGGGGGGGGGGGGAGGATTGATTTATTGGTCCATCAACAATGTAAATACATATGAAAATACACGAAAATGAAAATAAAATACAAATACATTGTTATAATACAGTGTTATAATAATAATAATAATAATAATAATAGTCTAATAATAATAATAATAAGAGTCAGCATGTGTAGTTCTGGTGGTAGAGTGCTAACCTTCCCGAGGGTGCGATCTACGTTCAGTCATGTAGTAAATGAATGGGATCTAATAAGATCATCTCCATGGATTTCATGGCACATACAAGAAATCCTACGTACATTAAAGTCTGGCAACTCGACATACCAAAAAGAAACATAAAAGAAGTTAGTGTGTCTAAAAGCCTACTATTACTATTATTAGTATTATTAATAAGTTTATTACAGTTGTTGCACTATCTTCACACAAAGATAGACCAACAGTTCCTTAAATTAATTTACTAAATCTTTAGGATTTCTATTTTCTATGCATAGTTCATGAAGCTGGAAAAACCCTAGACAGATCCACCATCACTAGTCATGTAGCCACTCCCCATGAAGGTGTGAATCAGCTGTTCATAGGCTCGGTTTGTGTATTTCAATGTCATTGGCAGACAAGGCGAGGAGGTCACTCAACTGCAGACTCTGGTCAACATTCCTCAGCGTAGGAGGGGAGGGAGACGGGGAGAAGTCAGCTCTGCTGCTGAGGGGAACGAAGTGAAAGCCCGTTTCCAAGATATTGACCGACGATTTTTGTGATTTAATTCCACCTACACTAATTAAGATCCGACTTAATTTCATGAAGATATTTGCTTAGAATACCATCTTCTATCACCAGTGTAAAGGACTTCCATCATATCAAATACACCCTGTATATACTGCATTTAGCATACGCCGACAGTTGCAGTACCAATACTGCAACTAAATAATTGTACATATTATAAATATATTCACCTGTATTTCAAAGAAAGAATTTACATGATTTTAATAAGAAAGGTTTCCCAGACGCACAAAACAAATTTTCAGTCATGCATACAAAAGCAAGAATGGTAATCAATGGGTACAAAGTATAAAAAGGGACATGGAAGAACAATAGATATTATTCAGGACAGACCACTTTTCAGAAATATGATCAAACATTTCAAGGGTTTCCAGGAGAAGGAAAATAAGAAGCGGGTTAACATCTGGTCGGAAGAGAGAAGCAGACAAAGTGAAGAAGTACTACTGGAAGACAAGAAAGCATAAAGGAAATAGGAGACAGTGATTGCAATGGGTTATTTCACGCGGTGCAGAGAAAAGAAGAAGAAGAAAAGTTTAGTTGAAATGTTAGGGGCCAAAGAGCGAAAAATCCTGAGAATGATCCTAAGACCAGTGAGAGAAAATGGAGAGTACAGGAGGCGACATAACAACGAATTCCACATACTGTACGTGTGATGGATTTTTCCCTACTCCTGAAAAACAAATTACATGAGATTAATAAATTATAACATACATCTTATCTAGGTTGGCAACACCTCACATAAACACATCGCAATGACTCCGCACAGCACATATGGACAGGTGGAGAAGGCAGGGAAAAGCCAGTAGTTAAGATAAGAACCACCGCAGTCGACCGCACCGTGGGTTACAGTGAGCACGAAAACTGCGAGTAGCTGTAGTACGGAAGACAATCAGATAAGTAGTTAGCCTAAAAATTTTATAGTTTAACCATAGTTTACAACCATATAATCTCTCTAAAGTACAATCTCCGGATAGCTATCACCATTTAGCATCTCACCTAACATTATATATACTGCATTTAGCATACACTGACAGTTGCAGTACCAATACTGCAACTAAATAATTGTACATATTGTAAATATATTCACCTGTATTTCAAACATAGATTTTATAGCCTAGTCTAAGTGTAATGGATCTGATGATGATCGCTTGACGATCGAAACTGGTCATCCTAGTGTATTTATTAATCTCATGTAATTTATTTCAGGATTAGGGCATAATCCATCTCTTTTGGGTACATTCGTGTTGACCGACTGAAAAGCACTAAACTCTTGAAAAGAAAAAAAAACACAAAAACTAAAACAAGAAGTAGTTCCGTGACGAACTAAAGAGCCTAATTTTCTTCAAATTTTGGAGACCATATATCAACATTTGGCAGACTTGGCGACTCTAAATATATTCCTAGTTCCATCTCTTAAGGTCCAGAATGCACATGCAACTTTTGGTTGAGGTCCAATAGATAGTATGCACGTTACATGTATTTAAATATTGAATTTATCAGCATGCGTAAAATCAGGTTGGCGACACTGCCGGATGCTCAAACTTAAATTGAAATATTGTGATCTATATATGTGCCAATTTTGAACGACCTTCATTTATTAGTATGGAAGTTATATGTGATTCAACATTAACCTATCAGCACGCGTAGGATCATGTTGGCAGCACTGAAAATTAACCTACATTTGCAGGTACAATATGTATACAAAGTTTAGAACTTTTGGCTTGCATAATTTCTGATATATTGAGATTAGGATAAAAATATGTAGAGTGCATTTTTCAATAGTTGGCAGCCCTGTTGACACTAAAGGGATGGATATTCATATCTGCTAAGGTGCGCAAATCACACACCAAATTTGGTTGAAATCCAATAGATAGTATGGAAGTTACATACATTTAAAGATTGCACAAAACAGCAGGCATAGAATCATGTTGGCAACACTCTCATGGATGGACTCCTGTAAATTATTCTGGTGTAATATTACCTATATGTGTGTCAATTTTGGAACAATTCCCATGCTTTTCAATTGTTATTTTCCAGCAGTTGGTAGCACTGACGTCATTTTCAAATATGGCCTTGCGATATTCAGGCATAGTTCTTTACTCAAACCAAATTTGATTTCGATAGCTGCATCCGTTTAGGAGTTGATAGGGGGTGGGGCAGATACACACACAGACATTTGCCCGGATCGATCTCATAAGTCTACTTTTTCCTTATTTCTAGTCTATTTTCATTTATGAGAAAATAGGCTTATGAGATCACCTTTTGTCCGTGTGTGTGTGTGTGTGTGTGTGTGTGTCCTAATAAAATCTAAATGGCTGGAGAGATTTCAATGAAACTCGGTAAGTTCATAGCACTATTCTGGACAACCCCGACCAAGCTCTTCAAATTTTCTTACGTCTCACCAATCCAACATGGCGGCTGTGCGAAATATTTCACCACCAATCAATATCTCCGAAACTATTTCTGATATCCCTCTAGAATTGTGTACGGTGATAAAGGGAACTACTAGAATTTCACCTATGTGACCTTTGAAAACCAGGTAACTACAAAACCAACATGGTGGCCAAGCGAATTTGCGACTTTTAAATAGACGTTCCTCGCGATTTAATCAACCAAACGCTATGAAACGTGGTACAGTATATGCCCATAGATATTGTAATGCACCGACATCTAGCTTCGCTCAATAGTTTACATAACCTCAAGATGGCGGCTGTGCGAATTTTAAAATTAATTTTTTATATCTTGTGTCGTAATCATGTGATAGAAGAGAAAGTTTTTATAATGGACCTACGCAATAATTGTCCTTTAATGGCACATTACTCTAAGACCTACATATATAAAAATCCAACATGGCGACCATCCGCAATATTTAGTCGGTTCTCAATATCAACGAATTTATTACAGCAATCAAACTGAAATTTTGTATGTTGATAGAGGCAATTAACATAAGTAGGATAGCCTATATGAAAATAGGCTATAGTTCTTCATGGAACTACTTGTTACAAAATTTGAAAATTAGGCTAAAAATGGAAGGAAAGTAGAAAACCAAAAACTCTATTAGTAGAGATTTGACTCCACTCAACCCCCTTTAGAGGCAAATCCACGTTACGCCACTGCCACGAGTCGCTGATAATGACATGCTTTATGAAGACAGAGAAACAATAGCTACTTCAGAATCAAGTACTTCACAAAATTAAATTCCTCTAAAACATCCCGAGTCATTGACTTTGAATACAAACTTAACTTAATTGAGTTATTCGATTGTGGCAGGTGCACTGAGAAACAATAAGAAGAACGGCGCTTAACCATAGGTCACGGAGCAGAATGAAACAATAACTAGACATGGCTAACAAACGAAAGAGAACTCTACAAAACGAAGTAAACTCTCGAACAACAAAACGAGGCTATGAATTATATGAAGGAACATTCCGTCAACGGAGGTCATCAAAATCAAATAAGTGACATAAAAATAATTGCACAGACGATAAGGCTGTGGTTTATTAGGTTGACATAAAAACTGACTCTTCAACGCCAGTCCTTCCTGGTTACATTGAAGTATTCATACGCGAAATAACTCTGTATGGAACAAACAAAGACAATACCAACCTTCAGACATGAATACATACAATGGTGATTAAGTGCACGGGCGTAACATTGTCTTGGCATTTGAAATACCTTAGCCAAGATTATCCTGGTTTAAGGCACCAGATACTCGCCCTCACCCATCCTCATAAGAGGTAGAATTTGCTGGTTGCGTAAGTAGGCAAGCCTACCAACTAGAGCATTTCCCAGTATTTACCAGAGACACCTATTCGGCATTAGTGTCTCCACTAAGACTCATTACCAGCCATTCACCCCCCTCACCATTTACCCAGGCTTGGGACCGGCACAGATGGAGGTGGATTGCTCCTCCTGAGGCTGGATAATAATAATGAAACTATGAAAATCCACAGCCTGTTTCCAGTCGACGGACTGGGTCAGGAATGGAATGAATGAAGCCCCCCATCTTGCGGCGAGGATATGAACTGTGCCGGCTGTCGAAGCCTATCGCATTCCTCTGAGGCAATGATTAAATGAATGACAGAGTAAATGAAATGATAGTGGAGAGTGTTGCTGGGAAGAAATTTTGACAGGGAAAACCGGAGTACCCGGAGAAAGAACCTGCCTGCCTCTGCATTGTTCAGCACAAATCTCACATGGAGTGACCGGGATTCGACCCACGGACACAGCGGTGAGAGGCCGGCGTGCTGCCATCTAAGCCATGGAGGCTTCTGTATAGTAATAATAATAATAATAATAATAACACCTGAAGATCGACGAAAGAGAACGGGGAAATCATGGACGGAGGAACGTCGAGTTCGTCATAGCGAAATGATAAAGGCGTTTTGGAAGACCAAGTAAAACAGCAGCATATCATAATTTGTTTTATGTGATACTATGGGTCTAAACAGCATAAATAAATCCCTCCCTATATTATTCTGCTAAGGTCCCATTCCAGTTTCGTACCGAAAATAAGTTCCCATTAACACCAACATACACATATGGGGTACCTACAGGTTCAGCATAACCCAATGCATAATCGAAACGCACTCACTTACTCTTTAAATGCCTCACAATTAAATAAATACCTTAAAACATGTATATTTACAATGAAATATTGAAAGAATGCAACACGGTAACCATGGTAACAGAATCTCACAGGTCCATCTCTTTCTGTAAGACGCAATGCAATTCCAATTATTAAATTACTGTGAAAGTTTCCAGACGGTTATAAGTTTATCACTGAACCAAATTAAGCTGTAAAATTCATCAATACATACAGTATAATGCGCTTAAGGGGGTCAAGGGCCACTCTAGAATTTTTTCACGCAATTTTCACGTGTGAGTGTGGTACGAAAGGTCTTTTTCACCCGACTATAAAGGGTCTCCGAAAATCACATTTAAAGGCCCTTAAATTAACAGTGTGTGTGATATTCCCAGAAAACTAACTTCGCTCTGATATAGCCTACCTATGAAGGATTGACAAACCCCTAACCACTGCACCAGTAGCTGAATTGATAAAGTCTGATCATTCATACCAAGGATAAATCAGTCATAGCATTCATGATTGAGATTTTGCTAAGTGTACTCTTTACAACTAGAATATTCGCGGGCGAAGCCGCGACGGGTAATTATAGTAAATAAATCAATAAATAAATAAATAAATAAATGAACAAATTTTTGTTGAAATATATAATATGAAGAGCCAAGGGGGTTACACCAAGCAGACGAAGGAAGAACTCCGGAGGCTAGGAATTACAGATGACGACTGTCGAGATAGAACACAAATCAAGGAAATACTTTCCAACATAAAGGTTCTTGTGGGAGAAAAGAGAGAACGTAGGGGAGGAAGATGGACAGCAGAGAGAAAGGCGCAACACTCTGAAAGAACGAAGGAAGTGTGAAGGAAGAGAAAGGAAGAAAGAACTATGAGAAGCAAATGAAATGATATTTGCGTGGTCTTTAGTTTTGGCCGGTTCGCATAATGTAATGTATTGTAATAATAATATGTTCAGTAAAGAACTTATAGCCTATTTTCTCCTAAATGCATGGGTATTGTTATAACTCTTGGTCCATTCCAATGAGTATAATTGAATGTTGGTTGTAGTAGCTTATTAAAATACAACGTGTTATACGGATATTAAACATGAATATGAGGTGCCCTTTGCTAGTGCTACCTCTGTATAAAATGTCATTCAATTCGGTTTCACCGTGTTTGAATTTATATGGTGAATCGATTTGCTCACATACATGGGGACTATCTGCAAACTATTGGGCAGATGACCTTGTAGGTCAGTCAAAAGATGCTTCCCACAAAAGGGTATGTTGTTGCAAAATTTGGTAGAGATCAAATGATTAGGTTGGTCGTAATTTGATTTAAGATTTTAACATTTGGGTGGCCGCCATTCCGTTTCCGTCAAGATGGTGGCGATATAAAACATGACATTGAGTTGCATTTTACGTGTGCTACCTCTGTACCAAATTTCGTTCAATTCGGTTTTACCGTGTGTGAATTAATAGGGGGAATGGATTTGCACACATGCATGGCCGCCATATGCAAACTATTAGACTGATGACCTAATAGCTTGGTCAAAGAACGCATCTCGCATAAAGGTATGTTGTTGCAAAATTTAGTAGAGCTCATATGATTAGGTTGGTCGTAAATTGGTTTAAACTTTTGACATTTGGGTGGCCGCCATTACGTTTTCGTAAAGATGGCGGTGATATAAACATGACACTGAGTTGCATTTTACGAGTGCTACCTCTGGGCCAAATTTCGTTCAATTCGGTTTCACCGTGTTTGAATTGATAGGGGGAATCGATTTGCACACATACATGGCCACAATCTGCACTCTATTGGGCTGATGACATTGTAGTTGGGTCAAAAGATGCTTACGATACAAAGGTATGTTGTTGCAAAATTTAGTAGAGATCAGATGATTAGGTTGGTCGTAATTTGATTTAAGCTTTTAACATTTGGGTAGCTGCCATTATGTTTCCGTCAAGATGGTGGCGATATAAAACATGACACTGAGGTGCCTTTTGCGAGTGCTACCTCTGTACTAAATTTCGTTCAATTCGGTTTCACCGTGTTTGAATACATAGGGGGAGTCGATATGCACATATACATGGCCGACATCCGCAAATTATTGGGCTGATGACCTTGCAGTTCAGTCAAACGATTCTTCATACATAAAGGTATAACATTGCAAAATTTGGTAGAGATCACATGATTAGGTTGGTCGTAATATGATTTAAGCTTATAACATTTGGGTGGCAGACATTAAGTTTTCGTCAATAAGGCGGCGATATGAAACATGGCACTAACGTGCCCTTTACTAGTGCTACCTCTGTACCAAATTTTGTTCAATTCGGTTTGACCGTGTTTGAATTGATAGGGGGGGTCGATTTGCACACATACATGGCCGCCATCTGCAAACTATTGGGCTGATGACCTTGTAGTTTAGTCAAAAGACGCTCGCCATATAAATATATGTTGTTGCAATGTTTGGTAGAGATCGGATGATTAGGGTAGTCGTATAAAACATGACACTGAGGTGTCCTTTGCTAGTGCAACCTCTGTACCAAATTTCGTTCAGTTCGGTTTCACCGTGTTCGAATTGATAAGGGGGGCAGACATTCAGAGTACACACACACACACACAGACAGACACACAATTTTCGCCCTGTGTTGATCTCATAAGCCTACTTTCATTTTTTGCAAAAATCGAAAGTAGGCCAATGACACGTACCTTTGAGATCCACGAAGAAATATACAGTAACATAGAACGAACAGCATCTTCCACAAAAAATTAAATGTTGGTTTTTATGGGTTTTGTGGTCATTAAGCCCCATATACTTGGGTGTGTGTATTCGTAATCGAGGTGAGATTTGGGTAGGAAGCGGCATTTGCCTGTAGTACAAGAGGAGAAACCACGGATAACCACTTCCAGGATGTCTGAGATAGGAATCGAACCCACCTCTTCTCAGTTTTGTCTCACGAGGTATCATAAAGAAAAGATTGCTGTTCTACGGGGACATCTTCTGTATGACTGATGACCGTGACCACCATGTGGTCCGTAGTCGGTAGCATGCTGAGCTTCTATGCCCAAGATAGCGGGTTCAAACCCGGCCGAAGCCGTCGGATTTTTTAAGAGCGTCAAAAATCGCTCAGTATGCCTTCCTTCGGAGGGGAAGTAAAGCTGGCGGTCCCATGTCATAGATTTATGGCATGTTAAAGAACCTTCCACTAATTACACCTGTGTGAAGCTAAATTCGATAGGTTAAGAATGTAAACAACGTCTTAAGTTTCTACGTTCGTTGCCAAGAGCCGACTGTGGTGGCGTCTAGTAGATAAGTTCTGAACTAGGACTAGTAGTGGTTGACGGTGGCGTTTGGCGACAAAAGTAGGAACTATTTGAAAAAATTCAAAGTTGCAGTCCTTACTTGAATTAAAAAACAGATATCACACACTAATACAGCCATCACAATTAACACCGGTTATCAGACAGATTCTACACATACCCAAAGTACACGGGGCTTCATGACCGCGTTGTCGCAGCCCCTAAACTGAGGAACCAACCAACCACCTCGTGGTACAGTGGCTAGCATTCTTGGCTATAGTTCCGGAGGTCGGGGATTGATTCCCAGCACTTCCAAAGAAATTCAATACGGGTCTGAGGGCTGCAACGGGGCGCACTCAGTCTCGTGAGGAAAAACTAAGAACAGGCATTCTGATGATGTTTTTCCGTAGATTCCCATTACTACTCCAGGCGAATGCCGGGATGGTGCCTAACTTACGGCCACGGTCGCCTCCTTCCTGTTTCTCATCTGAATTACAAATGCATACACTAATATAGCCATCACAATAACATAGGTTATCTGGAGAAAAAAAAACATACACACACACCCAAGAGCACGGGGTTAAATGCCCACTATGTACTACTGTCGACCAAAATATTATGTGCACTCGAGTTTGAAAGTTGTTTCTGAAGTAACCAATACACCTACATAAAATCCAATAACATCAACTTTTTCGTCATTCAATTTTACGTTAGTTCATGTAGGTTTGGAATTTTTAATTTATATTTTATTATTTTTTATCGCAGTTGAAACACAAAAAGTGCCCGTTTTTAAGCGTGTTTCAACCATGGGTCACATTTAAGAATTATTATCTCACAAACTCGTGATCAGATCGAATCCAAATTTTAACACAATATACATGGGAATGTTATATAACTGGTTTATTAATTTCAAAATTTTATATGTTCAAGAACGAAAGTTCTTATTATTTTTGTAAGGTAACCTTTTCTCGGCTCGGGGTCGTTGGAAAATGTAGTTCTTGGTTGCGTTGTAATCCTTACACATCAAAAAGTTATGCTGCATGACTGTGAAATACGTAAATTAATTCACATATTTTATACAGCTTGCACCGGAGCGGCTAACTGGTGAACCATGTCTTAATTCCCCGTATAAACCGATATAAAATAAGTGAATTAATTTACGTATTTCACAATCATACAGCATACCTTTTTGATGTATAAGGATTACAACGCGACCAAGAACTACATTTTCAAACCATCCCGAGCCGAGGAGAAGTTACCTTACAAAAATGATAACAATTTTGTTTCTTAGGCACACAAAATTTTAAAATTAATAAACCAGTTATACAACATTCCAATGAATATTGTGTTAAAATTTGGATTCGATCTGATGACGGATTTGTGAGATAATAATTCTTAAATGTGACGCATGGTTGAAACACGCTTAAAAACGGGCAATTGTTGTGTTCCAACTGCGATAAAAAAATTAAAATATAAATTAAAAATTTCCAACCTACATGAACTTACGTAAAATAGAACGACGAAAATGATGATGTTATTGGATTTTATGTAGGTCTATTGGTTACTTCACAAATAACCTTCAAACTCGAGTACACATAATATTTTGGTCGACAGTAGTTCCTTAAATGAAACAACAACATCGATACGTACAGCTATGATCCAGATCTAGTACACGGGCATGACTTAGGCCTACAGTAATATTAATAGTCGTATGTGAGGTGTCAGGTACAACTGACGGCCATTAATAATTATATTATTATTATTATTATTATTAATAATAATAATAATCTTCTTCTTTATTAGGAATACTAGCAACCCGACCCGGCTTCGCCCGGGAACAGTTATGAATGCATTACGAGTTAAGCGCTTTTTTTTTTCCAATGTCAATGAACAACGACCAATATCCGTTTTACGTCTCGGCATGATGGGTTAAAATCACTGACTGGACTATAAATTATATTATCATGGAGATGCATGTGCAACAAATTCTTATCAGACGTAATTTAAGAATGGCTAGGTGCATGAAACACAAATAGCCCTTCCGTCCAATCTTAACTTGACTGTGAATTTTGCGGAACGAAAAGTTCACAGGCGAAATGAAGAAAAGCCGATTTGCACTTCCAGGGAAACACCAAACACGACCACTCTTCTCCAAAGTTTTTAACTCAACATTATTCGACAGTTTGTTGCTGGCTGAATCTGGGGCAAATAGCTCGTCCGCTAGCTAAGCTGTAACTGGGGTGATAGACTCGCCCCTAGCTAGCTCGTAAACTGTCACCTCAATAACTGAATGGAGATCATTGGAAGAAATGAAAACGTAAAAACACTTATAGTAGGCGATGTATTGAAGATAGATATATGCTCTCCCGGGCTTTTTTGTAGAACTTTTCAAACTGAACAATTCTTACACTCATAGTAGGCCTATATAGATATTTTTAACGGTTTGACCAGCGTGAGCTTAAAAAGTGCATGGACGCCAGTTTCTTTTCGATATTTTCACTGAAATCGTTAGTGCTTGACATCCTTTGGTCATAAATAAATTATTTTCTACAGAAACCTTCCTCGAGATATCCTTTACAGAATGGTGAAAACCGCATCAAAATCAATTCAGTGGTTCTCGAGATTACCCGTGACATCCAAGAATCGAGGCTTTGTTTAATACTAACAAGTAGAGATTATACGATACAATAGTTTTCCTTCAACCCAAAAATATTATATTCCTCCACAAATTTCTGTCTTCAGCATCTTCCTCGGTTAAGCCTCTGGTAGCCATGCTTCTCTTTACACCATCCATCCATTCTTCTCTTTGTTTACCCCGTTTCCGTTTACCTTCAGCTTGCTAATGTAACAATTCTACTTTTCTGCATCCTTTTCACATGTCCAAACCATTGTAATCATCCCTCATCAACTACAGTGATTCTTCCAGAAGCAACCTCAGCCGAAACAATGGTGATCGACTGTCATTCCAAAATTAAGGACATAGAATAGGAGGAACGAAAAATTCTCAGGAAGATTTACGAGGCAGTAAATAAAAACGGCATTTGGATGAAGAGACCTCAGAACGAACTCCATAAAAAGACCAACACATTTACTGATCCCCTTGAGAAATTGGAGACTTATGTTCCTAGCAAAGAATTTGTGCTGCTTTGGCACACAGACACCCCCAGCTTACGTTGCAGCAAATAAATGAGGTCTTTAGAAAATTATGACGGAGTTGTTTGTTAAAGTTAACCGCAAATGAGCAGGCTCTTTCCGGAAGTGTCTCGTGTATCTCACTTCCGGCTAATCTGTCCCTAGTGTCAGGTATCACCGCCAGACCACTGAGACATGGAGGCTGCAGCTCTTACCAATTATAATAACACGATTTGACTGAACAGGAAAATGCACGACATGTGTTTCTTTACTGTTCTATCTGGAGGGAGGAGGCTTTTGGTCCCCGTTACCTTAAATAAGTTACTAACAATGTAACATTACCATTTGCATCCCCCAGAGGGTGATGATTTACAGACTTTGATAAAATGCGTAGGCATTAAACATAATGAAGATGGTAGTTTAGGAGCTGCGACAACGCGGTTCAGAACCGGCAACGCTGTCTTCCTCCCTCATGAGAAATGTTAGTGTCGGACACGCGGCGGCTGGACTGTAGACATTGATTAAGTGAATGAGGTGATGAAAGAGATGTTTTCCTTGAGTGTGATCGGGGAGTAGACGTCCACAACAAGTGTAGTGCAGTGACAATAAACTAAAATGAGAGGCTAAGTTTAGGCCAGACTTGGTTGGTTACGCTCCATGCAATCTCTCACATACCAGTAAACATCGGGGCTCGCGGCCAGGTAAAGGCAATAGATGTCTTTTCTTCGCGCGCAATTAAATATTGCAGAGCGACCTTTGAGTTGAACATTCCACCCACCGCAAGGCGATGACAAGTCTAGGGGGGTTCTATAAGGTGCGTTAAAAAAAAAAAAAAAAAAAAAAAACGAGCCGGAGGCTGTAATGCGCAAAGCGGTGACGACATCGGCTAACCATGGCGTGTGTAACAAGGTGTGGTTCCGACCAGAGCGTGGAAGGTCACAGCCCGTCGCTAGAGGGCACGCGTGCACGTCACGTGACGATACAAAGCGAGCAGCAGCATGCATCAATCGTCCAACCAAGACCAAGACCAAGACAGTAGGCCATTCGATATGCTTCCTGGTGTGGTTGAAGACTGTGGGGCACCCATTGGGCACACACTTTCCGCAAGTGCAGTCGTTACTTCATGATGGTGTGCCCACTTCCGACGCTCAATCCGACCACGGCGGCTATGGCGTTCCCTGTCACTCGGCGGTCCTGGGTAATGAGTGCATCAACCAGCTGGACGTTGTCATCGGTAATGCAGGGGGAGGGGGGGGGGGTGCCCCAGACCGGGCATCGTCGGCTAACGACACTCGTCCTTCCCTGAAGCGCTTGTGCCACGCCTTGACCCTTGCAAGGGACATGCAGTGTTCACCATACACTTGTGACATTCGGCGATTAATGTCCGTTCCCCCTACTCCTTTCGCTGTCAGAAACCGAACAACACCTCTTTGCTCTTCGTTTGACGCCTCCATATCACTGTTTGCAATGCGACTGGCAGCGTTGGACGATTGATGCATGCTGCTGCTCGCTTTGTATCGTCACGTGACGTGCACGCGTGCCCTCTAGTGACGGGCTGTGACCTTGCACGCTCTGGTCGGAACCACACCTCGTTACACACGGCACGATTAGCCCATGTCGTCACCGGTTTGCGCATTACAGCCTCCTGCTCGTTACTTTTTGAACGCACCTTATAGCTAGCTTTTTCGCTTCACTAACTTACACAAAACAAAGTGGGAATTACTGATAAATACATTTCTCGAGGAAAGTCTCTGTAGAAAAACATTCATTTATGAGCAAAGGAAGCCGAACAGCAACAATTTCAGTGAATATAGACGAAACAAAAAAAAACCTGCGCCATGCTCCTTTTAAACTTACGCTGAGCAAACTGTTAAAAATATATGGGGCGATCCCACGCCATAGATTTATGGCATATAAAAGTTCCATCTACTAACTAATCTTGTGTGAAGCTAAATTTCTAGGTTAGATTTCGTTGATTCCCAACGTTCACCACCAGGTGTCAGTGACATCTGGTAGTGAAAGTTGGAACTACTTGAAATTGAAGGGAACTTGTAGCTCACCCCATGGGTGTCCGGCTCCGTGGCCAAATAGTTAGCGCGCTAGGCTTTGGCCCGAAGTGCCCCGGGTTCGATTCCCGACCGAGCCATCAGGGATTTTAATCTCCTGAGGTTAATTCCCGTGGTTCGGGGACTGGATGTCCGCGACGTCTTCACCATCACTTCATCCTCATTACGACGCGCCAGTCTCTCTCGGGTGTCAACTAAAAGACCTGCACTCAGTCTCTCCGGAGGCAACACGATCATCATCATGATCTCTACCTTAAAAAACAGTACGCATTAAATGGAGCGCGCTGATGCCAGATCTGCTGCATATACAAGTTCTGCAAGGCCGGGCACATGATGTAGCATAACTCGTATAACTTACTCCTTGACCTAAAGTGATTGATAATTTCTAAAATAAAAACAATTAGGGCCATGTCATCAGCAAAAGCAAAACAATTGATCTTGATGACTTTGATTATTATTATTAATATTATTATTTTGTTACATTACATACATACATACATTACATACATATTGCATTCTGTACGTATTTTGAATCTAACCTCCTTGTTAATTCTCGACAGGTATACTCTTTGTATGTAGTTAGTTTTAGTTGTAAGTATGTAGTTAGTTTGATTACTAGATATAGTTCACTGTTCCAATTGACTGTGGTGTGCGAGTGTGTCTGGTGGCAGCTGCATTGTTTATTAGATATAGTTCATTGTTCCAATAGACTGTGGTGTCTGAATGTGTCTGGTGGCAGCTGCATTGTTTATTAGATATAGTTCACTGTTCCAATAGACTGTGGTGTGTGAGTGTGTCTGGTGGCAGCTGCATTGTTTATTAGATATAGTTCACTGTTCCAATAGACTGTGGTGTCTGAATGTGTCTGGTGGCAGCTGCATTGTTTATTAGATATAGTTCATTGTTCCAATAGACTGTGGTGTCTGAATGTGTCTGGTGGCAGCTGCATTGTTTATTAGATATAGTTCATTGTTTCATAAGACTGTGATGTGTGAGGATGCATATGAGTGTGCCTAGTGACAGACTGATTTAGTGGTAGTATTTTGTTGTTAGTAGAACTTGATTATTTTTCGTTAGTAGAATTTTGGTATTTAATTGTTAGTAGAACGTTAGTATTTTTGTTAGTTGAAATGTTCTATTACTTATTCTGAAAGGGAGTAGCAGCCTTTCAGAATAAATCAATTCTTTACTTGTCTTGAAGCAGTTACAGCCTCTGGCTAGCCGATCATGTCCTCGGACACTCCCGGCTCTAAAGGCCATACACTAAATAAAATAATAATAATAATAATAATAGAGGCTTGAATTACCACGATATCCAAGCTCCTAATTCAAACAACAACAAAAATATAATTTTATACCAAGAATAAAAAGGAATGACTTTCCACCATAATTCTCAAAAATTCAGTCTTGGGTAGGAAGAAGAAAAAGAAGATTAAGAAAAAGAACGAAGAGTAGTGGTGTCGATATTGGTGTCTTGCGCTGGTGTCTACGAAGATCTCATGGCACCAATGGGTTCATACCGTAAGCTATTCTGAATTTTTCGGCGTGTTTATCCAGGGATATCTCTTAGTGTTCTAGGATTAACATTTCTTGTCCCCCACTGAAGTAAAGCAATCAGCGGCCCGTGAAACTAACTCTACGCGACTGCAGACATGCGTCGCGTTCACAGCATTCCCTGCGCGCCTTGGCTTCGCTCTGAGGATCTACAGCAGGAACTCTCCAAGGGTGACTCACACTTATTTTTGTTTTTACCTCTCTGTTGGTAGATACTTCATTTACCATCGACAACAGCTCCGTTTTTATCATTTTAAATGATTATGTCGAATTTATCTTGGGTCTGGCGTTACGTTACGGTGACAGGACGAAATGTACCGAGAATGCACTAAGGTGTGTGACGTCATACTAAGATGTAGCAGCCGAGTACCAAGAAGGCAGTGCGAGAACCGAGTTTCAAGAAGGCAGTGCGAGAACAATCAAGTAGGCAGTGAAGAAACAAAATAGAATCTTGAAACTCTTGGTACTCGGCTGCTAGCATTTAAAATGATGTAAAGTCTAGTCTTTCAGACTGACTATCCGTGTCTTTTTAATATGGAAATGTGTTTGAGCTCGGAGTCTACACGGAATTAGTGTGGACTGTTTCGCCACTACGCTAACAACTTTCTTGTAGAATACCGTAGATCGCAACTGGGAACTTACTGTATTGGTTTTTCAACGTCCCCTTTCTCTCTCTCTCTCTCTCTGTTTCACTACTGTCGACCAAATTATCATGTGTACTCGAGTTTGAAGGTTGTTTGTGAAGTAACCAATAGACCTACATAAAATCCAATACCATCAACATTTTCGTCGTTCTATTTTACGTTAGTTCGTGTAGGTTTGGATTTTTTAATTTATATTTTAATATTTTTTTATCGCAGTTGGAACACAAAAAGTGCACGTTTTTAAGCGTGTTTCAACCATGCATCACATTTAAGAATTATTATCTCAAAAGCCCGTCATCAGATCGAATCCAAATTTTAACACAATATACATTGGAATGTTGTATAACTGGTTTATTAATTTCACAATTTTGTGTGTCCAAGAAACAAAGTTGTTATCATTGTTGTAAGGTAACTTTTTCTCGGCTCGGGGTGGTTGGAAAATGTAGTTCTTGGTTGCGTTGTAATCGTTATACATCAAAAAGTTATGCTGTATGATTGTGAAATACATAAATTAATTCACTTATTTTATATCGGTTTGTATTTCTACGGGGAAATAACACATGTTTCACCAGTTAGCCTCTCCGGGAAAAGCTGTACAGCGTTGCTGAGATGGAGCCCATCACTTCCGAGCGAGACGCGCCATGATGCGTGTGGGCACCATTACGGCAACGCTGTACAGCTTATGCCGGAGCGGCTAACTGGTGAAACATGTGTTATTTCCCCGTAGAAATACAAACCGATATAAAATAAGTGAATAAATTCACGTATTTCACAGTCATACAGCAAAACTTTTCGATGTATAAGGATTACAATGCAACCAAGAACTACATTTTCCAACCACCTCGAGCCGAGAAAAAGTTACCTTACAAAAATGATAACAACTTTGTTTCTTGGACACACAAAATTTTGAAATTAATAAACCAGTTATACAACATTCCAATGTACCGGTATATTGTGTTAAAATTTGGATTCGATCTGATGACGGGTTTTTGAGATAATAATTCGTAAATGTGACGCATGGTTGAAACACGCTTAAAAACGTGCACTTTTTGTGTTCCAACTGCGATAAAAAATATTAAAATATAAATTAAAAATTCCAAACCTACATGAACTAACGTAAAATAGAACGACGAAAATGATGATATTATTGGATTTCATATACGTTTATTGGTTACTTCACAAACAACCTTCAAACTCGAGTGCACATAATACTTTGGTCGACAGTAAGTATACTAACACCATGACGAATAGAAGGAGAAAGTGAGGAAACTCCTGAAGTTCAAGCGCGCCTCGCCAGGCAGCGCTCGAGTGGGCAAGTTCCACACTGCCGGGGTCAGCTGGTCTTAGGGATGGTGCTAAGGGAAACGAATTACTTTGTAACTAATACTCTTTTAAAAAGTAATTAGCGGTTACAATTAAAATAGCACGGCAGGGCACAATGGAAAATATAATTCACGGAAATAAGAACTACGGTCTTCATTGCATGTTACGGAACGCACAGATTCCTGGAGTATACAGTCGGAGAAAGCCCAGATCTTTCTCGTAACATCTGCAGGATTAAGGATGTGAGATTGTAGAGAGCTTGTCTTGCCACTGACTCCTAACGAATTCCTGGCCTTTGTATTTGATTGACTACCATCACAAGTAAAGCCAGCCACCCTCGCCCCAGCCTCTTCTAACTGCAAAATCACCTAGACTATATTAGAATTTTTGCGAGAAAAACCCCTGGAGTAGCATTTTTGCTTGCATAAACAACAACTGGCTGCACCCAATTATGCACGAAAGGTACGAACTTGAACACTAGAGCGTGATTTGCAAGTACGTTCTTCTGGAGGTCAGGTGTGTGTCCACCTAAATCAACTAATCCATCTACTTTATCAGAAAAGCTATTTAACTCGATTTCTTCTCTTAGCTTCTCTTCTTCGAAAATTACAACACCGTAACGTGAATTATCATTCTTTTCTTCCTTAAAATAGTCTTAAATAGCATTTATACGATGCGTATTAACTCCATAAGGGCACTTAAGTCCTTTACAAAGTTTTCTCAAGTGACTTTCTGAAGGCACAGGCAAGAGATTATGTCGCCGACAATGACGGGATCCTTTCGGTGATTTTATTCTCAACAATGAACACTCTAAAATGAATTCATTGCTGTACCTCATTCCATTGGGAGATTATTCCTGGCATTTCTTGCTAAGGTGTTCGTTATCAGGGGCGGATCCAGGGGAGGGCGAGGAGGGCGACCGCCCAGGGCTCCGCGGTCCTAGGGGCCCCGCGCCATGGATTTTTCTACATTTAATTAATTTATTAATTAAGTATACTTTTCAAACTAATTTATAATTCATCTTCCTTTCTTCAGTGCAGCTATGACCTCTCGAGACCGTTTAGCAAGTTAAGATTTCAGTGAAATAATACAAGTCTTCAGCCGGGAAAAAAGTCGCAAAGTAATATTTTAATATTTCATTGTTTACATAATCTTATTCAAGGGGACTTAAAGGTTTCTTTCATATTATTAAAATAATGTACTGTAGTGTATTCAAAATATTGTAACTATTCTTTATTTTATTATTATTATTATTATTACCAAACTATTTTCCATTTTATTCGATATTTTTTTTTCTATTGTTGTGGGCCCCGCCTTATCATATCGCCCAGGGCATCGCAAGGCCTGGATCCGCCACTGTAATCGTTATCTTTGTAATTAAATGCCTGTGAAATTCGAACCTGCTTCTCCAGCAAATTAATTCTCGATTTTGCTGAGTTGAGGCGGGATCAAACTCGAATTAAATTACGGTTAGCATTCTTTAGGCGCCTTTTGAGCAATATTATAGTCTTTTCAGCATCAGTAAGTACACTAGAATGACCCAAATTCTTATCAACATTGGACTGACCTTTTAATGCCTCATTCGTTGCTCCACTCCCATCTTCAATCTTCTTTCTTCTTTTTCTGGTGGTGTCGAGATTCTTTTTCCTGTTGGGAGCTTTACGGGACTTATTCTTACTACTTCGGTAAATTAGGGGGAAAATGAGGCACTGCTCCAGGACGTAACTTCCACCACACACGAGAGATTTCCACTTCTTCACCATTCACTATAAAATTATCTGATTTTACTATCAAATCAGCAGAGAAATGAATTTGACAAATTCTACTACTACGCGTTAACTTCGTATCCTTTCGTGGAATAGCTCTGGCCCATTTTTCAAATTGATTTGTATCCTTCGGTGGTGAAAAAAATCGTATATCGTCAACTACTCGACCATACCCTGACTTACAGCCAGGTACAAAACAATAAGGCATGTTGAACTATTAAATGAACCAAGCCACATAAGAAATATGTTTGAAGTACACAAAACACAAAACGCTGATGTACACAAGATACAATGAACTGAATTTAAGAACTGAAAGCAAAGAAAATTCAATTTAATTCACACAAATATCTCACACAGTAACTTCTCGCGCACTTTCTACGACCCGGCTCGACGGAAACACAGGACGTGTTGGACATAATCGCTTACAGTGCTTGTAGCGGCGGGACCAGAAACTACCGTGCTAAAATGGCGGAGTCCTCACACTAGGTCCTTCTATTCGTCATGCTAACACCCTCACAGAATACACACCCTAAGTAGCCTTCGTAATACGGTCCTCTTGCTGCAATTTAGTTCCTTCTACCTGACATGACGTTTGCTTTGGAAATACTGATTCTCATACCATATCCCCCACATTTCTGGCCAAGTTCTAACATGGTAGCTTGTATATTTTTGAAGGGGACTGTCCTTACAACCAGCATAACCGAGAAGAGCTGCTATATTAAATAGGTTTTATGTTCGACGCTCACTATTATATGTCAGAAAACTGTACTATAATGACGCTCATTATAGCACTATTTTTCATTATGAAACAGTTTCTCCCACCAATCAGAGCTCAAGAAACAGTTGTTTGACCAATTAGATAATTAGATGCGCTGAATTCCACGGCCTTCTAATTTAAATTTCACTGCGTGGCCTAGTGTCATAGTAGGGTAATCGAGGAGACCATGGTCAAATACAAGGCATTCTCTGCGTCTCATGCGCTCTGTTCAGTACATAAAACTGGCGAAATCTCGACAGATATTTATAATTGTTGTATATTTATTCACCTAGATTACTAATAATGACATGCCTCCTATAATTCATTGATTTGATAAATACTTAATGTATGCAGTACAGATGGTACTACGGGAGAATTTTCAACACGACGTTTGCATTAAATCAGCATATACATAACCTAACACTGTTTGGCAAAATTTAAAGTGGAACTTCTGATACCGCAATTCCATCTCAAGAATCCCGGTTTCTCTTCTAAACGTTTTGGACATTTATTTGAATTGCCACACATCCATATTGGGCATTTCAACTCAAATTCTTGTACGAATTTCCCTATTTCTACATCCCATACAACGAGGTTATTTCATGTCATCATAATACTGGTTGGCACCTTTTAAAAAATCGTTAATAGTCTCCGTATTGAAGAGGATTCAAGTTATTTAACTCAAGGGCCGAGCTGAATTATTTTATTGATTTTCTAAATTATTTTGTGTATATTTTGATAAAAAATTACACTCACCGTCTAATAGTTCTTATTTCTAACTACTTTTTTAAAATTATTGTTAAAAGACCAATCTTATATTTATTTAATTAATACTACTTTGTAAGGATATCCATTTTTATTACTATATTTTATTTATTACAATTATTATCTTTAATTTTCATTTTAATTTAGATTTAAGGCGCATATGCCATTTTAGTTTTCCAATTCTTAATTGATTTTCTTTCTAGGCTGAGGATGACCCCACTGTGGGTCGAAACATGTACTAATATATAAAATATATATTTGTTTATGTATTGATTTGGCGTATAATTTAAACGTTTAATACTTCATAATAAACATTAGTTAAGACCTTTTTTAAGCTACGTCTACACATGCAAGAAATTGTCTATGACTAGGAGTTGGATGGAGCATTCAGTTATCTCTTCAGAACAATTTTCTACCCCTAATTTACTTTTAACAAAGTCACAAAGTTCCTCTTTTGACATAATCGTCGAACCCAGTGCTTCAAACAGTTGTAAACATGTGAGAACTGGTTGCGCGGCATCTTCTAAAACGTAAAATAACTAAGTAAGTTGCAAAACGATGCAAACAATATTATAACAGGCGTAAACTACAAGACTTGATCAACATTTTAACATGAAGTAGAATGTGACACAGAGTGACGCGACATACTAAAAATCTAAGTAAAAATATTATTTAAAAATAATAGTTAAATATTATTTAATGCAAATATAGCTAAAATTACGTAACAATTACGCCCATTAATAACTGAAACACGTTACAAGGATCACACCTTCAGCTGCATGTTCCATCTTAAAGCATCACACTAACCACAAAGACAACCAAACCACAGCCACTTACATTCACCCTCCAATTCAGACTGCTCGAACAGTGGTGACAGATTTACACTAAGATGCGTTTATTTCCCAGAATAGTGACCGACAATTATATGAGAATGCTGTAGAAATATTACATTTTGATTTTTTAATTATGAAAATAAATAATTTTGTCCTCCTAGATTTCGATTTTGACCCACTGTAGTTACAATCCCACACACAAAGACAAAATCAGCACGAACTTTTACGGTAACAAGAAAATACAATGAAATAACTTATGCATGAAATGTAGGAATCTACGTCCAGAAGTTTGCAACACACTATTGTACCCTAGCCTATACCGATATGGAAAGTGTGCACAATTCGTAATGTTTGCATAAACAAACTGCGGAATATTGCAAAATAAATAGCACTTTACCTTAATATCCACAACTCCAATGTCTACACAAGGCAATACATCGTACGATTTCACCGACAATTTTAGTGAATACTGTTGTTGACATACACACACCAGAACGTCATGGAGTAAGCATGTGTATGACATTACATCCAAGGATATTATAATCCAGCTCTCTGTTCAGTAAATGGATCTCTTATGCGGAACCATTCCGCAAGATATCATGATTGTTCTATTTTGGATACATTGATTTGCTTCCGTTGACATTCTATACGCATCGAATTTGAAGAATAACTAGTTTATAACACGATACATTTTAATTTTAAAGCGTTTATAACAGCCTCTTTTGTGTTATTTTGTTCATCATCATCATCATCATCATCATGATCATCTTCCTTCCAAGTATTGGGCCAAATGTCCCGTTCCGGTCTTGCACTTTCCCTCCATCTCTTCATCGGACGTCCTATCGATCTATTTCCCCGTGGCTGGTAGCGAAGGATTTCCTTTGGAAATCTTCCAGGTTCCATCCTTTGGACATGATGCTCTTGGTAGTCACAAATGTATGTAGTTATTGGTTTCACTTTTAGTTCCTTCAGCTCATCCTTATTTCTCTTATGACCCCATTTAGTATAGCCTGCTGTTCGGCGCATGAAGGTCATTTCGCGTGCTGTGAGTCTGGAGATGTCCTGAGATCTTAATGTCCATGCCTCGCTGCCATAGCACAGGGTTGGTCTGGCTAATGTGTTATACAAACGCAAGCGTGTATGCCTTTGGACAAGAGATGGCTTCATGGCGTGATTGATGATTCCTGTTGTTCTGATATAATTAGTTATTTTTGCAGTTATGTCTCGTTCTTCTTGAAAAGATAAATGATATCCTAAATACTTGAATTCGTTAACTCTTTCTAAAATTTTACCATCCAGACAAATTTTACTGGGAATAGGGTCCTTACCCTTAAAGGTCATTACTTTAGTATTTTCAGTAGAAATGCACGAAATGAAAAAATGATCATACATATACCTGTGGTGCTATCTGTTGGTGCTAGTTCAGGATAAACAATGTTCCAAAGCTTTGGAATTACGAGGCACGTCCAGAAAGTAAGTTCCGTTTGTTAATAAAATTAAATTGTGTACAGATACAGAAAAATTATTTATTGCACAAAATTCTACACCTCTTAAACTACTTTTCCACATAGCTGCCGAACGTTTGCAGGCATTTGTCATAGCGTGGCACATGTTTTTGGATACCTTCTTCATAGAAGTTTGCCGCCTGTGTCTTCAACCAGTTGGAAACATCTTCTTTCAGCTCGTCGTCATTGTTGAAGTGTTGACCGCCAAGGAAAGACTTGAGATGTGTGAACAGATGAAAGTCGCTAGGAGCGAGGTCAGGGCTGTACGGAGGTGGTCAAACACGTCCCAGCCAAATCCCTGTAGGAGGTTTTTCGTCACATTTGCAGTGTGTGGTCGTGCGTTGTCCTGAAGAAAAACAACACCTTTTGACAGCAACCTTCGGCGCTTATTCTGTATTGCGCGGCGCAATTTCCTAAGTGTCTCGCAGTAAGCATCTGCGTTGATTGTTTGACCACGCGGTAAGAAATCAATGAGTAAGATGCCTTTCCAGTCCCGGAACACTGTGCACATCATTTTCCGAGGTGTCAAGATTTGTTTCGGCTTAACCTTTGCTGGGGATGAAGTGGGCCTCCATTCCATTGATTGCCGCTTACTTTCAGGGGTGTCGTAAGAAACCCAAGTTTCATCTCCTGTGACTAACTGTGTCAGAAATTCTTCGCCGCCTTCATTGTAACGGGTCAAAAACTGAAGTGCACTACCCATCCGTTTTGTGTTGTGTTGCTCCGTAAGAATCTTTGGTACCCAACGTCGGCAAAGTTTACGAAAGTTCAGTTTTTCGGTACAATTTCATGAATTAGTGATCGTGAGATTTGGGGAAATTCCATAGCCAGAGCACTAATTGTAAACCTGCGATTTTCCCGGATCTTGTCATCAATCGCGTGAACCAGTTCTTCTGTAACCAAAGATGGACGCCCACTTCGTTCCTCACCGTGCACTTCACTACGTCCTTCATTGAACTGTCGGACCCATCTTCTCAAAATTGAATCACTCATCGCATTTTGTCCATACACTTCGCAAATTTGCCGATAAATTTCAATTGGTTTCACTTTCCTAGCATTCAGAAAACGAATCACAGATCTGATTTCAAAAGCGGTGGGATTTTCAATCAACACCGACATTGTACGAGTAAACATGCACAACAACGCGTACGTGGCTGACAGCGCTCTCCAAATGGCGCCCGTTTCTTCTCCTTGATACAGAGCGTCTAGCGCGCATGTGCGGAACTGCGCTGCAGCGGAACGTACAACTAGTTGAAGACACAGGCGGCACACGTCTATGAAGAAGGTATACAAAAACTCGGTCCACGCTACGACAAATGCCTGCAACATTTCGGCAGTTATGTGGAAAAGTAGTTTAAGGGTTGTAGAATTTTGAGCAATAAATAATTTTTCTGTATCTGTACACAATTTAATGTTATTACCAAACGGAACTTACTTTCTGGACGTACTTCGTATTTATGGGTTAGAGAGCAAATGCTGAGCCTACACGATTCCCAAGAAGAAGGAGGCAATGGACAAAATCTCGACAGATATTTACGAATATTTATGATAGAACATATTATAAAGTTATAATTATCGTCGAACATAAACTGTCGTACTATTATATTTTCATTATAACGCAGCTTGGGAACTCTTGCAAATAGACAAGACCATGCGATGGACAGAGCAAAAAGTCTACAAGATTTCCTATTGAATTAAAAATTGTTTCATGACACTTTCTTGTTTGTCGCAAGGAAGGAGGAAGGATGAACTGGAGTATCCCGGTCTGCCTTTGATGTCACTCCCCCACATGTGAAGTGAAGAAACTCACCGACATTTAATTGCTGTCATTACAGACTTGTGTGACATGTGCCAAGCACTATTCTGAGAACAAAAAGCCATTAAGGTACGCTATATGTTTTGCATCCACCGCACTCACTTATATTGAGGTGAACAAAAAAATTACGAGCCTTACAGTAGTCGCATATGATGTGTAATATCATCATCATCATCTTGTACAGTTTCCAGCCCCAGGCTTGGTCTGTTTGGAACATAAGCCTCGCCACTTAGTCCTTTCTTCCCACCACCTCTCCGCTGTCACTCTGGTCCAGTCCTCGCCTCTCTTCTTGACACATTCCTCCACTCCTTTCAGCCATCTATCTCTTGGTCTTCCCCTTGGTCGTTTCTTCTGCATCTGCATCTCATGTATCCTCTTGGGAATCTTCTTCTCATCCATTCTCTTTAAGTGTCCATACCACCTCAGTCTTGATGTCTCAATCCTACCTTGCAAGGGCTCCTCTTTCACCATTTCCCTGACCTTTTCATTCCTCACCCTGTCTCTTCTTGTTACTCCGATCCTACTTCGCAGGAACTTCATTTCACCTGCCTGTATTCTGCTTATGTCTCTCTTCTTCATTGTCCACGTTTCTGAAGCATAGGTCAGTATCGGGATATAGTAGCTTCTGTATAACACTTCCTTGCTTTTTTGCGGGACATCTTTATTCCACACTAAGCTCCTAATGCTTCTCAGAAATGCTTCTGCCTGTCTGCCACGTTCCGTAATCTCTTTGTCATTTCTCCCATTTTCCTCCACTATACTTCCCAAGTACTTGAGACTTTCCACCTTCTTCAGCTGTCCACCTCCAAGTGTTATCCCACTCATTGGTCTGTCCTTTTTCCTGGTCGTTAACAGGATCTCACATTTACTGATGTTGAACTTCCATCCATACTCTCCCACTGTTTCTTCCCAAGCCTTCAGTTGCTCCTGAATTTCCTCCTCCTTGTTTCCCCAGACCATGAGATCATCTGCAAACACCATTGCTTTCTTCTTATCTTCTATCTTTCCTGCTATCCGTGTCATTACCTTGTCCATAACCACAATAAAGAGAAGGGGTGATAGCGCACTACCCTGTTTCAGGCCACTCATTTGTCTGAACCAGTCTGTTCTTTCCCCTCCAACTTTCACATAACTCACACTTCCACAATACATCTCCTTCACTCTGCCTACAGTCTCTTTTTCCACTCCCATGTTTTCCATTGCTTTCCAAACCTTCTCCCTATGACATGTTATCCTACTAGATCAAAAAAGAAGTTGCACTTCCCAGTTATGGCCATTTATTACACCACCTATACAACAGCAACACGCCTATAACGACATAAAATGTAACGTCACTTTTCCACATAGTTTCCAAGAAACTCCAAACATTTCGGCGAACGCACAACCAACTTGTCGATGCCGGATGCATAAAAAGTTCCTCCAGCGTTCTGCAACCACACGGAGACAGCGGTCTTCACCTCCTCATCGGTCTGGAAACGTCGACCACCGAGCTCCGTTTTGAGCTTACCGAACAGATGAAAGTCACATGGCGCTAGGTCGGGACTGTAGGGTGGATGTTGCCAGACCTCCCACTTGAAACGCTGCAGCAGTTCGCTCGTTTGGCGGGCATTGTAAGGTGTTGCGTTATCGTGCAACAAAATCACACCGGCACTCAATTTCCCCCCGGCGCTTCTCTTTAATCGCTTTACGCAGCCGGTGCAACGTTTGACAATACGACGCCGCGTTGTTCGTCGTTCCTTTCAGCATGAATTCCACGTGCAGCAAACCCTCCATGTCAAAGAACACTGTCGCCATAACCTTATCGGCTGGAGGTTGCACCTTGGCCTTCTTTCGTTGTGGTGATGAGAGGTGCACCCATTCCATTGATGTTCTGTTCGTTTCGGGGATGAAGTGGTGGACCCACGTTTCAGCGCCTGTGACGATTCGCCGCAGAAACCCGTTGCCGTCTGTGGCATAGCGTAGAAAAAATGCCAGGGAGGATTGGAAACGTTGTCCCTTGTGATCATCGGTGAGAAGACGTGGGACCTATCTCTGACGCAGCTTATGATATCCAAAGTCCTTGTGAACAATGGAAAACACACTGCCCTACGACATGTTCAGCCACATCGCTTTTTTCTCAGTTGAATGCGCCGGTTCTGTCTAATGATCGCATTCACACTGCTGACATTTGCACGGGTCCTGGACGTTGCGGGCTTGCCCTCGCGATATTCGTCCGTGATATCCATGCGTCCGGCTTCGAATTTCTGACACCACTTTACAATCCCTTGCCGGGAAATGGCCCGCTCCCCATACACAGCATTATTTTAACGATGAATGTCCGTGGAATTCTTCCTTTTGGCCCATATGCATCGGATTGTCGCACGCACCTCATATTTGGGGGGAACGTCCAGTCGACGCGCCATTGCATTTGGCCGCTATTCACACCATACAAGACGAGACACCACAGCGACCTGCCTAACAGATGTGTAGTCAGTGTCTGTCCCTTTCTCCGCTTTGCCCACGTTTGCGACACACAGTGCGTTGCTGCAGCGCGTTAGTGCAACTAACCTTTTGATCCACCTTCGTATCTAAATCTATATTCGATGTCAACAGATTTATTTTCTGTAGAAATGCTTTCCTTGCCTGAGCCATCCTACTTTTTATATCCCCTTTGCTTCGTCCATCATCTATAATAATTGATTATCTTGGCACATACTGTAAGCCTATATCTATACTAATATAATAAAGCTGAAGAGTTTGTGTGTTGGTTTATGTGATTAATAGCGCTAATCTCTGGAACTACCAGTCGGATTCGAAAAATTATTTTTATATATGATAGCCTGATTCAAGAGGAATAGTTTAGGCTATCTAGCATTAGGCTACACCTCTCATGTAACCTTAGAGATTGATTTTTGTTCAGTAAGTCGGAAGGACTCCAGAACGGCTTCAATAATATCGAAGTCTATTGTTGCCATGTAATGTGGGCCGCATCACGTCGCCCCTACCAGTGTTCTCGTGCAGAATTGCGAGCTGCTTATAAATTGCAGTCACGGGGAGTAATTAGTGCAGAAAGATTTGTTAGGCCCCTTAAAACAGTTATCATCATGACAATATGAAATGGAGTAGCCATATAGGATGTGTAGTTTCTAAAGCTTACAAATCCCTGCACTTTGTAATGAGGGTATTAAAAGGAAGTAGTGCCTCTTCTAAAGAATTAGGATATTTTTCACTTGAAAGACCTATTCTGGAATACGCCTCGGCGGTTTGGGATCCATATCAAGTAGGGCTCATAAATGAGTTGGAAATGGTACAAAGAAAGGCCGCTAGATTTGTGCTCAGTGACTTTGATCCCAGGAGCAGTGTGAGCCGTATGTTAAAGAAACTTGTGTGGGAATCACTTGGGGCTAGGAGGATGTAATCTAGACTCTGCGTTATGTACAACACGTATGCAAATCAGGCAGCATGGGGTGAGCTTAGCAAACGTATGGAAAAGCCTACTTACATGGGTAGGAGCGATCATCCTTTCAAAGTTAAGGGCCGACCACAGCAAACAAATTATGGTAAATATTCTTTCGTAAACCGTGCCATTGATAATTGGAACTCCCTACTTGCCGCAGTCTTAGAGCCTTTTCCCAAACATATAGGTGTGTTTAAGAAAAGACTGACTATTTGTGTAAATACTCCAGTTTAATTGTTAGTGAATTGTTATGTACAATTATTTATTTGTTATGTATAGTCTATCTAATTTGCCACCGGGGGACACACCCCCAATTGGAAATAAACGAATGAATGAATGAATGAATAGTATGGCTCTGTATACGGGCGATGGTGTTGGTGCAGTATACTGAGGTTATCAGCTGCATTAAGCGTTGGTGCTTTCAAATTTACTTTCATTTATTCCGATCCTTATCCTTGAGCGCTCCAGTTCTGTAAAACAAATAAATCCACCGGGCGAAGCCGGGCATGGTATAAAAGTCAATGCAGACTACTACTTGCGTTACTTAGAACATCAGCAAAGCGTCGTGAACGACCCCAGGCCATTGGGAGACCTATTGTGATACATGACAATGCTGGTTGTCATGTAGCCGCAACAGTGAGGAATTTCTTTACAAGGTAAAACTGGGAAGTAGGCTACTCAAACAACCACCAAATTCATCTGACATGAGCCGTGATTACGGCTTATTCACAAAGGCCAAAGAACCTCTAAGAGGCGTTCGATATCAATCAAGAGTTGACATCCATAGAGCTCTAGACCAATCAGTGAGAAATGGTGCTGCAGATAGAGTGCATCGTCTTCCAAGGATTTGGCAACGTATTGTAAGCACGGCAGACTATAAATGCCAATCAAAATTAACCAAATAATATTATATGTGATGTTATAGCGGTGTTGCCATTTTCTATTACTTATCGAATGCCCTAGTACGGGGGTTGTCAACCGGTGGGTCGCGAACCCCTGGTGGGTTGCAGGATGAGCCTTGGAGGGTCGCGAGATACGGAGATAAAGTTTAAAAAAATAGTTATTGCTGTAGTTTTTATTTAAAAAACGAATACACTCACATTGTATTAAACGTTTAAGTACTTTCTTTTATTCTATTAATGAGAAACTTGAGCTTGTTCGGTTTTTAAATTCACCATTATGGAGAATCTTTGTTCACAGTTGTAAGATGTAGAAAATGGCATCAAAGTTTTTAACGCTGTTGTGGACAGTTTTGGGTATTCCTTTTTAATACTTAACCAAAATTTGTTAGAAGTTAGTTTCACTGACAGATCACGTCTTGACATCTCTATCAGTTCTTCATGAAGGCGAGCACTTAGCTCAGCGTTTGTTAACGGCCGGCTCACTGAATGGATTTACTACCCACAAAACCCCACTCATATCCTTAACTGGAATGTAGTCTGTCAATTATTGTTCAATCAAGGCTTAGAGATGAGATTGTATGAGTAAGGAGAGGCATGAAGTGTCAAGGGATGTGGCACCAATACTCGATACAAACTCCATAAACTCTAATTATTAAAGAATAAAAGTGACAAATATTAATGTTTATTAAAAGTTACAAGTGTTTTTATGTTGTTTGTAGTTTGAGTTTTCAGTCGTTCGACTGCTTTGATGTAGCCTTCCATGCCTCCCTGTCCTGAGCTAATCGTTTCATATCTACATAGCTACCACACCCTACATCCGAGGCAATCTGTTTAACATATTCTAACCATGGTCTACCCCTACAGTTCTTGTCCTCGACCCTTCCTTCCATAACTAAGCTTGCTATTCCTGGATGTCTTAGTAGGCCTATGTGTCCTACCAACCTATCTCTTCTCTTCATTATCAGTCGCCAGAAACATCTTTCCTCTCCCACTCGTCTTAATACGAGTACCTCTTCATTCGTAATCCTATCTACCCATCTGATCTTCATCATTCTCCTGTGACACCACATTGCAAACACTTCAATTCTCCTCTTTTCTGCTGCACCAATAGTCCAAGTTTCACTTCCATAGAGCGCCACGCTCCAGACAAAGGCTTTCAAAAATGTCTTCCTAACACCTATATCTATATTCGATGTCAACAGATTCCTTTTCTGTAGAAATGCTTTCCTTGCCTGAGCCAACCTACTTTTTATATCCTCTTTGCTTCGTCCATCACTGGTTATTTTGCTTCCTAAGTAACAGAAGTCTCCTACTTCCTTTAGTTTTTCACCTGCCAATTTGATGTCCATAGAGGTTTCCGATTTATTTCCGCTGCATTCCAATATTTTTATTTTACATTTATTTATGTTCACCACGAATTCTTTCCTCAAGACAGAGTCCATACCATTCAAAAAGTCATTCAAATCATCAGGCGTGTCGGCCAAGGTTATTAAAACTTAACAATCATTGTAATTTTTAATTATTGTTTTAACGTTAAAACTAGGGGGAGGGGGTCGCCAAAATATTCAGCCTAAAAAGGGGGTCGCTGTGTATAAAGGCCGAGAACCCCTTAGTATACGCCTATCTATGTCGACTCATTTCTTTCCAGGAATACTTAACTTGTATGAGATGTCTGTGACCACAAACGCTTCTGTAGGAACACAGCAAAGATCACTGCTTGATTTAAAAGTATAGCTTTATTGCAGTGAAAATATTTCTCGGATAGACCAAACAGTTATTTGTAAACATACGACCTGTCTATATATTTTTTTAAAAGAAAATTGTTATAAAGAACATTGTTTTGGTCCTAAATGAGAGCCTTGAGGAAGAAAGATTTAGACATGAACAGCTGCGGTTTCTTAAAGTAAATGAATCAATTCTTCGCTGCGTCACAATTAGCCGCCTGGAAATACCTGTGCACAGTGCAGCCTTGTCTTAGAGGCTGGCAGCAATTTTCAGCTCCCAAACCCGCGGCATCACTTTGACTCACACACTGAGAGGGCTGTGTTTTAATTCCCCTGTGATTATAGCTGCACTCTGTCTCATATTTCCTGGCCCTTGATGAAGATTTCACACCTTCACAGCAAATGAATGCCAGTAGAATATTTAGGGCCGGTTTTATAAAATATAAGACGTGATCAAAAATATTATTGGGTGCGTGCAACTACGATATTTGAGCATGACAACGTATTCTCGGACTGATTTGTTTTAACTGTCACCCTTGCGAAATTTCATCTTTGTATATTTTTAGCCTATTTCCATTTTATGAAAAAAAAAAAAATAGCTTAAGAGAACAACTTTTGTCCGTGTGTGTGTCAGTCTGTCTGTGTGCCCCCACCCCCTTCTAATAACTTCTAAACGGCTGGAGCGATTTCAATGAAACACGGTAAGGTCATAGTACAAGGTCAAGCGAAATTGAAACATTTTAATACACTTTTCTCGCGATTTAACCATCTTAGCCCAGTGAAATATGGTACAATAAATGTTTATACATATTGCAATGCACTAGCATTTAATTTAGTTCAATTGTTTTCATAACCTCAAAATGGCGGCTGTGCGAAATTTTAAAATTACATTTTTATTTCTAGTGTCGTAATCATGCGATCAAAGTGAAAGTTTGAATAATTAACCTGCGCAATAATTTCCTCTAATGGTACATATTGTAACTCTTTGGCCTCTACATATAACAATCCAACATGGCGACCATCCGAAATATTTAGACGGTTCTCAATATCTACGAATCTTTTACAGCAATCAAACTGATATTTTGTATGCTGATAGAGGCAATTAACATAAGTAGTATATATGAAAATAGGATTTAGTTCTTCACGGAACTACTTGTTTCAATTATGTATTTTGCGGAACGGAAAGTTCACAGGCGAAATGAAGAAAAGCCGAATTGCACTTCCAGGGAAACTCCAAACACAACCACTCTTCTCTGAAGTATTAACTCAACACGACTCGACAGTTTGCTGCTGGCTGTATGTGGGTAATATGTTCGCCTGCTATCTAGGCTGTAACTGGGGTGATAGACTCGCCCCTAGCCAGCTCGTAAACTGTTGCCTCAGTATTTGAATGGTGATTGTTGGAAGAAATGAAAACGTAAAAATAATTATAATGGGCGATGTATTGAAGATAGAGATATGCTCTCACGGACGATTTTTTAGAACTTTACATCCTGAACAATTTTTTCACTCAGAGTATATTTTTAACGGTTTGCTCAGGGTGAGCTTAAGAAGCGCACGGATGTCATGTGATTTTTTTTTCGAATGTTTCACTGAAATCGTTACTGCTCGGCTGCACTTAATCACAAATAAATTATTTTGTACAGAATTCTTCCTCAAGATATTCTTTACAGAATGGTGAAAACCGCATCAAAATCCATGCAGAGGTTCACGCGTGATATCCAAAAATGACTCGAGCACAGTAACAGAAGAGAGTCACGAACGTCTTCACGTCAAAAGTTTCTATTTGAGGGCGTTGCTACAGCGATACCCCGGGTGTTCAATGCTCGGACAAAAATGAACACCGGATGGTAGTTTGCCTGCAGCACCTGATGCGTTTCAATGTTGAAGGCAACACGTGCCTGAAGCGTATTGTTGCTGGCGACGGTAACAGGTGCCATCACTGGGAACCAGAATCAAAGGCGTCGACTTTGCAGTGGTCGACGGCATTTTCTCAGAACATATTTTTTGCACATAAATGTTCCATTTTTCCAGTTGTCACTTATCACAGAAGTCTCCATTTTTACCACCTGTAGCTTGGCTTGTAAATGCGACTTTAACACAGGGATTTTGTTCTAACTCAAATACATTTTGAAACAAGAAGCCTACTCGTAGTTCCGTGAAGAACTATACAGCCTATTTTCTTATATCCTACTTACTAATGTTAATTGCCTCCATCAACATACAAAATTTCAGTTTGATTGCTGTGATTGATTCGTAGATATTGAGAACCGTCTAAATATTTCGGATAGTCGCCATATTGGATTTATATATGTAGGCCATAGAGTTATGTACTATTAGATGACGATTATTGCGGCTGGAGCGATTTCAATGAAACTCAGTAATGTCATAGCACTATTTTGGCTGACCCCGACCGTCCTCTTCAAATTTTATTACGTCTCACCAATCCAACATGGCGGTTGTGCGAAATATTGCACCGGTACAGTGAAACCTCTATTAAGAGACCATTGACGGTTCCATGGAAAACTGGTCTTTTAGAGGGATGGTCTCTTAATAGAGGTAGGCATTAAAATAATTTTATACTGCATTATTAATAAAGAACAGTTGGAACACTTACTTGATTACAATTTATCTGCATTGGTTCACATTTAGTACAAATTAATTACAATGAGTTATTTTCTGAGCTCTGTCATTTAAAAAAAAAGGCACAAATTGATCTCTGTTTCAGATTAGCATATCTTTTCTTTAACAATTTCACTTTCTAGAATATCTGTGAGTGAGTTCGAAAGTCCATTAATTTGTTCTGGGTTAGAACAATCTTCTAGGAGAGCCGTTTTTGTATTGTTTATACGTTACATAACACTTTTTCTAAAGGCATTGTATGCTGATGTAGTTCTGTGCCAACATAACCATTGTTTACCTCATCACCCTCATCACCATCTCCAATGGGAAGGCAGACGAGAAGTGGTCTTTTGGAAGACGTCAGACTGATCAAATACAACGCACCACTTAGTTACGTTCTGTTTAGTCTTCTTGACTGCATGATGTGGTAGATAGTACACAGAAGTTGCTCGGTTGTCTGGGTTCAACATCTCTACTTGGCCTTTGATGATGTAGTCGAGCATTCTTTCGTTGTACATGGCGTTATAGTCTCTATTTCGTTGCAGTTTCTTCGTCAAGGCTTGGAATCGTCTCTCAGTGTTAGTGCAGTTATCCGATGCAAATTCCTGTTTTTTCTTTGCCAAGAAAACAACTCTCCGTCTACCTTGAATGCAGTGAGATTCATGAAAGGTTTTGAGGATATCGAGATCCTTGGAGCTCATCGTGTGGGATCTTGATTCTTCTTCCTTGATTCCAATTGCTTCAAGGTTCCAGAAGTTACGGACTTGGTGCTCGAGAAGTGAAGGGTCATCCTGCAGTGTTAATTTGTTAACGGTTAGCTGGTTGACGGTGACTCCGGATCTATTGCCACCGAGTACCCATCCGAAAAGTGAAGGAATGAGTACCAAAGACGGAGATATGCGAACAGGTTGTTTGTCCTTGATCAACTTCCAGTAGTGATCTCCTCCAACTAGAAGTTCAATTGGGAGATCGTGTAAGTCATCCTTAGGGTCAGCTAGTATTAACTTGCGTACTGACTTCAGGGAAGAGACGTCTTTTGGCACTGTAGGGTGCATTGAGTAAGTGTTTGCACTTTCGAGTGCGGTGATGCCTATTGACGCGTTGGTCTGGGTGCCCTGTAACTGGAAACTAACCAGACGACGCTTTTGAGGGATAGTTGTGTCAGATTCGAACGCTGCTATAGATATGTCTCGTTCCGTGACAGTAGGAAGCTTCAATATGTCGACAAGAGACTTGCTTATGAATGTAGACTGGCTGCCTCCATCGAAGATGCAACGTGTCGTTTTACTTAAGCCAGTTGGTCCAACAATTCGAATACGCGCAGTTTGTAAGTGAGTATAGTCAGGAGTCTGAGAGTGGATTTTGTTGACCGAAGTGGAGGTTACATCATTGCTTGAGCAAATGGAGTAGTGATGGGACTGCTTACATTTTGAACAAGATGCTCTCCCCCGTCTACTGCAATTCTTCGAATTATGCCCTCGATTCAGGCAGAGGAAACAGCGTTTATTCGTCTTTAGCTTCTCAATTCGGTCATGAACAGTTTTCACCTTCCTACAATCTTGCGCCCAGTGGCCTCGTTGGTCGAAAAATGCACAGAATGGTTCTGTTTGCTTCTTTGGTTGCTGCAATGGTTTTTTAAAGTTAGCGTTTAATTGAAATGCGACTGTCGTGGGGACGAGACTGGTTGAAAACACTGGGTCACCTCTGATCTTCTGGGTGACTAGCGCTCCATCGACTTCTTCACCAAGAAATTCCATCAGTTTCAGAATGTCACCTTCCGATATATTATTTCGTTTGGTTTGTATTATCCAGCGTCTACAGATATCGTCAGGGAAGGTTCGGAGTATCTTGGGAGCAAGTACCCTTCCATATGCGTTTACATCTTCGCCTAGGGCCTGTAATGCCTGGATACGGCGGTTGCATTCAATGTATGTCGTGTTTTGCGATTCCGGACAAACAGTGTTGATAGGTCGGATATCTTCTAGATAATCGATATGCGCCTGTATTATCCGATTCCGATCTCCGTATTTGGCCTTTAAAATTTTCTTAGTGTCCTCGTAGGTAGAAGCAGTCACGGCAATTCCGTCAACCAGATGTTTCGGTTCACCTTCGAGATACCCGCGTAAAAAGACATGTTTATGTATTGTCGATAGTGACTTGTCTTTGTCAATGGATGCTTCAAATTGTTCCCAAAATCTCATCCAGCTTTCGATATTGCCGGAGAATGGTTCAAGTTTCACTGGCGGTAATTTAACAGAATGGGTGAACGTTGAAATGGGAGTGATGGGACTCTCGTTTATGGTCATGTTTGAGGTAGCAGAAGAAAGTTTAATTTCTGCCCCTCGTGTGGCTTTCTGTAAACCACGTTTTGCTTTATCTATGTATTCTTCGCAACTTTGAATATCGGTGTTGTAGTCTGTGTCTCGAAGAAGATCGTGAATTGAGTCATCTAATTGGATTAGTCTAGTTAATGTTTCCTGAAGTCGGTCTCCATAATGCTTGTAGTCTTCAATACTTGTGTTTTCAGTAAAACTGTCAATGGTGTTTAGAAACCGTGTCACGTTGTTTCTCTCTCTTGTTCGACTTCTTTTCAATTTGTGTGGTCGAGCTGCAAGGTCCTCTTGGGTTGCCATAATGAGGGGGCAATACATCTTAGGATTAGCTGACAGTCAGGTAGCCTCCCGTCTTGGTGTGTAGGAACGTCTTTCAGTGTAGATATTAGTTTCTTTGGCAGAGTGCGTGTTTAGTCAAGACTCCAAAGTTGTCTAACAGAATGCACTAGTGGGGTAGTTGAACGTGACAATTGTATAGTTCGGGAAGTAACTGACAGGTGCGCATGCGCTGTGCAGAGGTGCATGCAGTTCCAATTATTGCAGATAGATCACGCTACTAGTTATGTGTCAGTAACGTACTGTACAATTATTGGTATTTCTTGAAGTAATTCAAGTAGATCTCATGGAGGTAATAATCATGTGTACTGGAAAATACTCAGATTAAAGATTTTTCTGGTGGCGTTGAGCGAGGACTAGTGGTGTCTTTTTCTCGCTGACAAATCGAGATTGCAGGGTGCAAGCTTAATTGTTTACAATACGGAGTTCCCTGTTGCTCCGATAGATGGCAAATGCGTCACTTCTGGGATCGCATTTAATAAAATTATCCTATCTGTAGGTCTCCAAAGTATTTTCCAGCTAATGAACGGCATGCATTACTAAAAGGATGTCTGTGATGGTTTGACTTATCTGAAGTGGATTAGTTGGCAGTGAGAACTCTTGTAGCGTCTTGTCGTTGAGGGCATGGCGAGCTTTAAGCTGACGTGATGTCTTCTCGGTAGTGTATAATGTTCTCGGCGTCGAGTGTCCTTCCGTAGTGTAGAAGGCGACAAAGAAGCATTAGCACTGTTCACTAACACTAGTAAATACACGTGTCACAGGTTTTGTGCGAGTTTTCGGCACCATAATGTGGAGAATGAGTGAAAAGGAGCACAGGGAAACACACAGCTTGCTAACATAACGCCATCTTATTTAACTCCAAAGAACTTATGTACGGATATGAACACTTTACACACTGCCTTCGTAATGTAACAGGCCGTACTGCAGGAAGCGCGCGAAGGCAATCAGCTGATCGATTAAGGCGAATGTTACGAGTTGTATTTGTGGGTGTAATGCGAAGTTATTGGACGCTTTTTGCGAATAATTGGGGTTGTTGAGAGTCAGTTATTTATTTTTAAGTATGTTAAATGCCTTTTTCTTCTCTAAATTATCGTATTTTATCACATCAAGATGCACATAAATAACTGTAATTTAAATAGTGAGGCTATGCCGTTTAGGTTAGGTATGCTATATCCACGTAGAGAGTTGAGTTAATTCAGAGGATATATTGCTCCTTGTTGTATATAATAATTGAATATTTACTGTATAGCACTGTTTTGTGTAAATACAATGTGTTGTGCGTAGAAGTGTGTGTGAAAACAAGCAAGTGTCACTATGTCAAGAAGTTGTTGTGTGCCAGGATGCAAATCCAACTACACCAATATTTTCATTTCCTTTCGACGAGGAAAAGTTAATCTATGGAAGAGGAAAATACCAAGGGAAAACTGATCAGCTACTAGGAATACGGGAGTATGCATCATTCATTTTCCTGAAGATCAAATTGTGAGAGAAATCAGCGCAACCCGTGCTGATGGTGAGTCCTGCTTTTGTTGTTGTTGTTGCTGATGTTGTTGTTGTTCTGAGTTATAGTAGTGAGTTTCATGTGATGTGATTTTTATATTCTGATGACCCAAAATCTGTGTTTAATCATCTGGTACTAGAAGCAATGCAACTCAGTTCCTCTGCAATGTTATGTGAATGTGGAAAACATTAGCATATCTTGCTGGCCGGTGTGTTACCATTTGGGCGAACGTATTCCTAAATAACTATAGTAAAAATCAAACAAATAATTATGTGGAAGAAAGTGGTTCAAAACGATCATGAAAGGATAATGCCGGAAGTTCCAAGGAGAAAACCAGGAAAGCTGCCGTATTTATGGACATCTAAATGTATGGAGGTAATGCCTTATATCATTAAATATTTTTTTGTACGTTCGTTGTTTCCATGCTTTTATCAATTCATAATAAGATTTGTTATGTGGGCTCATAAGTAAGACAATCGTTATGTTTGACTGTTTTATCACGCTTTAAACCTACTTCTCCTGAAATTATGTCGGCCTTATTTACTATATCTTGAAATATCACAGTTTTATGGTTTTCATTCGTTATATTAATGCAAGATTCGTCAATATTTCTTAAATAAAATACAAATTGTATCGCATAACTACGATGTTTGCTTGCATTGCGTGGGTCTAACGGAGCTAGCTGACCGCCTCTTAGGGTGACGTCACCGGAGCTACAGTACGGCCTGTACATTACGAAGGCAGTGCTTTACACTATATACACAAAGATATGTCAGTCCTTCACAACCATCTCCAATGGGAAGGCAGACGAGAAGTGGTCTTTTGGAAGACGTCAGACTGATAAAATGCCTGGTCTTGTTCGGGGAGAGGGAAGGTCCTTAAATAGAGGTAACAAATACATTGGCCTTAAGGTGTTTTACATTGGTTGCAAGAAAAATCGGTCTTTAAGAGGGGTGGTCTTTTAATAGGGGAGGTCTTTTAGAGAGATTTCACTGTATTCTATATCTCCGAAACTATTACTGATATCAACCTGAAATTTTGTAGAGTGATAAAGGGCACTACCAGACGTTCACCTATGTGACTTTCAAAAACCTGTTAACTATAAAACGAACATGGCGGCCAACCGAAGTTGAAACATTTAAATACACTTTTCTCGCGATTTAACCATCCGTACGCAGTGAAACATGTCACAGCAAATGTTTATACACATTGCAATGCACTGACATCTAATTTAGTTCAATTGTTTACATAACCTCAAGATGGAGGCTGTGCGATATTTTTAAAATCTCGTTTTTATTTCGTGTGTCCTAATCAAACGATTGAAATTTGAATAATACACCTACACAATGATATTCAGGTAATAGTACATGACTCTAAGGCCTACATATATAAAAATCCAACATGGCGACCAACCGAAATATTTATACGTTTCTCAATTTCTATGAATCTATAACAGCAATCAAACTGAAATTCTGTATGTTGATAGAGGCAATTCACAGAATTAGGATACATGCAAATAGGCAATTTAGTTTTTCTCGGAACTACTTTTTTATATTATCGTGTGACTGTTTTAAGTTATACAGCTAACTCAAAAATCTCCTTGTATGATAAACAAATACAGGTAAGGAATCAAGGAGACCTGAAGAATACGAGTTGCATACGACTGTTTATGTTCGACGATAATAATAACTTTATTATATATTCTAACGTAAATATTCATAAATATCTGTCGAGATTCTGTCGGTTGAATTCTTCTTCTTGGGAATTGTGTGGGCTCAGCATTTGATCTCTACCCAATAACGGATCCCAAAGCTTTGAAACATTGTTTATCTTGAAGTAGCACCAACAGATAGCGCACAGGTACTATGTATGATCATTTTGTTATTTTGGTCAAATAACACAAAATTGGCTTTTACAGACGCTTTAAAATTAAAATGTATCGTATTACCAACTAGGTATTCTTCAAATTCGATGCGTATAGAATGTCAACGGAAGGAAAATCAATTGAGTTCCAAATAGAACAGTTATGACATCAGGCGGAAAAGTTTCACGTAGGAATTCCATTTACTGAAGAGAGAGCTGGATTATAATTTCTGTGGAACAAATGTGATATGCCTGCTTCCTCCATGACGTTCTGGTGTGTTTATTTCAACAAGAGCATCACTAAAATTGTCGGCGAAATCTTACGAATGTGTAGAAATTGGAGTTGCGGATATTAAGGTACAGTGCCCAGTTTGTTTATGCATTGTAAGTACAATGGTTGATCCAATATAGGCTACATTGTCAACTTTCAAATCATGTATTTAATGTACAGCATGATGGATTTTGGGTGCATGCCAGAAGCTATCCTTACCTAATTGTTCACGAATGAAAATATTGAGCTCTGATTGGTTGGAAAAACTGAGTTATATTGAAAAGTAGTAGCCTACTTTAATGACCCCCCTTGTAATACAGTTTTCTGACATATAATATTTACATATCGACATCGTCGCACATAAAAGTACATTATGCAACAAGCCTATAATGGCAATAATTAAGACACGAGTATGTTTATAAAACGAGCGTAGCGAGTTTTATAATTTCCATACGAGTGCCTTAATTACCATTATAGGCGAGTTGCATACGACTGTTTATGTTCGACGATAATTGTAACTTGATTATATGTTTTAACATAAATATTCATAAATATCTGTGGGATTCAGTTAATTCAGTTAGTGAACAGAGCGCGCTGGGTGGTTTGCTGACTGATCAGAGCGCATGCGTGGATCAAAGAATTTTGAAAGCAGAGACCATTTACTTTGCTTGGCAATGCTATTGTTTATAGCCTGCATGATGACTAGTCCCGATCAGAACTAGCATTCACTAATATTGTCACCGAAGTCGTTTGAAAGCAATGCGCTGTGTAGAAATTGGAGCTGGGATATTAAGGTACAGTGCCATTTCTTGTCTCATATTCGCCAGTTTATTTCCGCGAACATATGGGACGGTGCACTTTCCATGTCGGTAATTTATATAGAAGGATACTGTGTTGCTAACTTCTGGACGTAGATTCATAAATTTCTTGCATATGTCATAGTATTTTCTTGTTACCGTAAAGGTTCATGCTGATTTTGTCTTTGTGTTTGGGATTGTAACTACAATGGTTGATCCGATATCCAATTTGAACTTTCAAATCATGTAATTCGTGTCCGACATGTTGGATTTTGAGCGCATGCGCGAAGCTATCCTTACCTAATTGGTCAATGAATGAGCTCTGATTGGCTGGAGAAACTGTTTCATAATGAAGAATAGTACTATAATGACCCTCATTATGATACAGTTTTCTGACATATAATATTTACATATCGAGATCGTCGAACATAAAGTATTTTTATATCTATAAATAGGTAAAAACCTAATAATCTGGTCCCTAGTAATGAATAGGGCTCGGATTTTTAGGTGAATAAATATTTTTTATGTAAATACATACATTCCTGCTTTTCACTTATTAGCACATAAAAAGACATAATATTTACATTTTTAATCAGTATGCTAGATCATTCAGTTTATTGAATTTTTGTTCTGTGTTACTTCAACGGGGAAGAACCTGTGAGCTATCTAATCTTCATGCAGAGCGCAAGTCAGCTTGCAACTGTGTTATTCTTAACTTGTCGCCCCGTGCCACTCACTGTGGAAGCCGGGGATTTCGTTGTCCATCCACGTGCTAGACCTCCCCCTACCCCCAGCTACCAGGAACCAGTGTCACTCACATGCAGTTCATTTCTCGCACTGTGAATTGTAAGGCAGTTCTACGATGCCTAAAATTTATTGCATCTTCAATCTGAAGCAAGCAGGCACTGTGCTTACACAGCTTTTGAGCAGAGACTATCAACTCCCCCTTGTCTGCTGTTTTATGTAACGGGAGTCGTTACTACTGTCGTTTTTGTCCCGTTCTCAGAATATGTGTCGCGACGCCATTCGTCAAGTGTCAGAGGAACAAAGGGCATGCTTACCAGGATACCGCGCTTTGCTCACTTTGCTGAGGGCAAATTGCCACCTTCCTTGAGTGTTCCAAATTAAATTATAGGGTTGATATCACTGCACGTGCCAACCAGAGAGGAGTGTCAACGGTTTGATCTGTCTTCATCAGAAGTAGTGTTAGGAGAGGATTGAGTTTAGTTGTTGCCTGTGGCAACATTCCAACACACCCAAATACATGGGGCTAAATATACGTATCAGTGTTACCCTTTTAATCTAATATAAGGATTGATTTTTAGTCGATCAACACATTAATGTGCCCAAATTAAAAACAATTATTTATCAAAATTAGCAATCTTTAGCAAGTAAAAGTAAGTAATTAAGTAAAATTAGTAAAATATAGTCATAAATGTAATCATCATCATCCCCATTATAATCATCACCCCCAATATAATAAAAATCATCATTATCACCACCATCATAATCATCATCCCCAATAGCTAAATAATAATAATAATAATAATAATAATAATCAACATCATAATCTTCTTCTTCGCGTCATTCCGTGGGAACGGGGTGCGCTTTTTGGATCAATGCACGCCATTTCTTGCAATCTAATTCTTCTTGCGATTTCAAGTTTCTTGATCATAAATCAAGCGAAAGTGATCCAAGCCAAGCTCTGGCCCTTACTCGGATCACACGGAGTTCTAAATGACAAAAGTAAACTCCTCGCCTACAAAACGATCATACGACCCATAATGGAATATGCCAGCCCAGCATGGGGATTTGCAGCACCCTCTACCATCAACAAGCTTCAAGTTGTTCAGAACCGTGCATTACGTACAAAATCAGGAGTCCCCTGCTATGTCCGCAATCCACAACTGCACATTGATTATAATCTCGCTACCATTCAGGAGCGAATTCACGGACAGGCAGTCAAATTTTACAGAACAGCTACACACAATCACAACCCGTTCATAAACACATTTGGTGATTACCGAGCAAGGGGAGCCGCCACAAGTGCGCCCGTATCCTCATTGATTAGTTATTACTCTAGCACTTTTAATTCTACATGCTATCTAGCACTATTATTTTCACCTTCATAATTCACTACCTTCTTTTTCTGACTTCATCTCCTGAAATCTAACTTTTACTATCCTTTTCTAACTTTTACTATCCTTTTCTGTGTTCTGTCTTCCTAATGGCCTGTTTGCCATCTCTTGATGAATACAGTACATTTGCATTTGTCAGTTGGCACAGGCTAGAGTAAAAGGTGGCTTTTCACCGATGACTCAGTCTCACTCATGGCTGTGATTATATGGAAGCTACTGAGGTATGGGTGGTGCTTAGTAACGGCATTCAGGGCACAGTCAGTGCCTGTGAGTGCTGTGAAAGGTTCTACTCATAGGGTTAGGACTACTGTTCTGACTCAGTGAGGAAAGCAATGACAAACTACTTCCTCTTCTTGCCTAGAACGCCTCAATATAGCGCTGCCTTGGGTTTTTGTGGGTATCTACTCACATAACGTAACGGCGGTGCTTTTTGAGGATCCAACCAGCCTTCGGGCTGACTACCTAACAGACAGATCATAAATCTGCATTAATAGTGTCCAGCCACCGCAATTTTGGTCTCCCACGCTGTCTCTGACCGTAGGCCGAGCCGGACTGAACTTTGTGGTGCACGGACAACGTGTCCATACCAACGGAGTCTTCATTCCTGCATTTTCTCATTGATTGGAGCCACGCCAGCTGTAAGTGGAATCGTTCTGTTGGGGATATGGTCGAGCAGAGAAATGTATAATGATCTTCGCAGCATCCGCATTTCCATGACATGAAGTGAGTGCTCAGCATTTCTAGGTGCTGGCCAACACTCGGTACCATATAATAATCTTTGATTTTAAGCGGATAGGCATCTTCTTATCACAAAGAACATCGGTGACATCTCTGAATCGCATCCAAATGGCATTGATTCGTGCTCGCACATCTTCATTCACCGAGCTGTCGCTATGCAATCGTAAACCTAGGTATCGGAATGTATTTACCTTGGTAAGAGGAGCTCCATTAATACCTATAGTTCCAGGGGACGGAATCATAATCATCATACCCAATATAATAATAATAATAATAATAATAATAATAATAATAATAATAATAATCCCTATCATGGAAAAAGTTCACGGCCGAAGCAACAGATTTACCGAGTTCACAATGCAGATACCTCAATACCGTACTTCTAATTACAACAAATAGTATGATTCATATAATCTGCATGTGTATGGGAATGCCCAACCCTCAGTACTCAGGAGACACCGTACCTACTACTGAGTGGTTATGTGATATTTTTTGGATGTTTACAGGGTCTTTGCAAGCACTTCATAAGATTTAATACTTACGTTATAGGGTATTTATTTTTACTGGAGTATCATTCTCGAAAAAGGTGAAAATCATTCACGACCGCACTGTGCCAACGTTACGATAGCCTATACTTTGGGCGGCAACGCCTCGCCGAAAAGTAAACACTTCAGGAAACTGTCCACACGTACCCTCCTCAGTGGTGGCAGATTTTTTTTGCCGTGGACATTGGAAAGCTGGTGTAACGATACGACAAATGTTTCAATCGTTTTGGCGATTATGTTGAGACATAAGAATAAAACAAGCAAACATTTAGTAGTAAAATCAGTTTGGTATGTCAATCTGTTATTTTTATACAGTCCATCGGACCTTTAAAAAAATGCCCTCGTAGATAATATTATAGATAATAGATATTGGGGATAAATGATCAAGATGTCATGAGCCCTAACTGAAGCAGGAGCAACAACAATCTTGTTCTTCAGTACAAACTATCTTAAATGATCTCACAGACAATAAATAAAGACATGCTGATGAGGATGCGAAATGGAATTTCTTTGCATTGTAGATCATTGGGGAGTGGATCAAATGGTGTGTTGAAGTGTTGTTATTTATACGGCAGACAGATGTCGCTAGTGGCAGGGGTCATATGCTAAATATATGAGCGCAAGAAACACATTAGCCGCGTGTAGGCACCGCACTGACAGACATAGCGGCCGAGTCTGCCACTAACACGATCTACAGAGAGTTATTGATAGAACTACTCGCTGTAATCCTCTATCTTTTGGGAACATTATCGAGTATGTTAAGGGGCTCCAAAATACCATATGATTCGTCCAGTTGCAAAACTCGTTTAATCCACTTGTGAATAAGGATCGTGTCGTAATAGTACATTATGCAACGAGCATATAAAGGCAATAATTAAGACACGAGTATGTTTATAAAGCGAGCGTATGCGAGTTTTATAATTTCCATACGAGTGTCCTAATTACCATTATAGGCGACTTGCATACGACTGTTTATGTTCGACGATAATTATTATAACTATTTTATGTTCGAACATAAATATTCATAAATATCTGTCGAGATTTCGCCAGTTTTATGTACTGAACAGAGCGCATGAGACGCAGAGAATACCTTATATTTGACCATGGCCTCCTCGAATACCCTACTATGACACTAGGCCAGGTAGTGAAATTTAAATTAGAAGGCCGTGAAACACAGCGCATCTACTAAATTGGTCAAAGAACTGTTTCTTGAGCTCTGATTGGTGGGAGAAACTGTTTCATAATGAAAAATAGTGTTATAATGAGCCTCATTATAGAACAGTTTCCTGGCATATAATAGTCAGGGTCGAACATAAAATTATTTATTTAATTAGTTAATTTTATTTTGTTTTGTTTAATTTAATTTTATTTTGATTTTATTTTGTTTTGTTTATTTTGTTTTATGTTGTTTTGTTTTATTTTGATTTTCAAAAATACAATCATAAACACAAAAAACAAAAAAAAACGAAGCAAAATGAAAAATTCAAAAACAAAAGCAAAAGCACAAAGCAAACACAAAACCAAAAACACAAAGTAAAAACAATAAAGTAGAAAACAACAAACACAAAAGATACGCGAGGCAAAGTCCAGAGAAACGTTTCTCATGAAAATGATTCTTATTCACAAGTGGATTAAACGAGTTTTGCAACTGGACGACTCATTTACAGACCATGTTCATTTACAACTTTCAATTTATCACCGTGCACAATTTCAGGGCGATATCGGTAATAGTTTCGGAGATGTTGCATGCTAGTGAAATATTTCGCACAGCCGCCATGTTGGATTGGTGAAACGTAACAAAATTTGAAGGGCACGGTCGAGGTCGCCGGGAATAGTGCTATGAACTTACCGAGTTTCATTGAAATCGCTCCAGCCGTTTAGATTTTATTAGGGGGGGACACACACACACCTCACACACACACACACACACACACACGCACACACACGGACAAAAGGTGATCTCATAAGCCTATTTTTTTTCAAAATTGAAAATAGGCTAAAAACCGCGAACACTACCCAGACGCGGACCAACAACATGTGGTAAAGAAATATAAATTCTTTGCGCACCAACTTTCGCAAAGAATTGAAACGTATTCGCGATGCTGAGGAGTAACCAATGCGAGGAGTTCACCGAATAATTCTCCGTCTATCCGTAAGAAGTTGCGAAAATCATTAGGTTCAATGATTCTCTGTTTATTGAGTAACACTTCGTGGGTATACTTTTCCCGGTAAATAAACCACAGTTTGGCCCATTTCTTTCCTTTCCGTCCTGACTTATTTTGTCTTTTTCGCACCTACGCCCACAGCAAAAACACAACACAGCTCAATATCCAACATCAACAACATGAAACTCTGGCGGAGACTGATTTTGCCGTTGTGTGGAGGTTGCACAATATACTGCCATTGAGGTTGTACGTCTGTGCTCGAGTTTGCGCAAAATATTGCACAACCTTCAATATTGCCTTCACACGATTCAAGTTATTCTTTTTCTTCTTCTTCAAGTGCCTCGTCCTCCAAGAACATTGGCGATCAGTAGCATGATCTGCTGATTGTCCATTGCTGTTCTAAACAGTGACACTGTATTAAGTCCAAACTACTGGCTTAAGTTCTTTAGCCAGGATATTCGTCTGCGTCCTGGACCCCTAATGCCATCAATCTTCCCTTGGATAATTAATTGCAAGAGGTGATATTTGTTGTTGCGCATAAAATGACCAAAGTATTCTAGTTTTCTCCTTTTGATGATACTGAGAATTTCCGAGTCTTTGTTCATACGCCGCAGTACTTCCACATTTGTGACTTTAGCTGTCCATGATATCCTTAAAATCCTGCGATACGTCCACATTTCAAATGCTGTCAGTTTCTTATTTAAAACCTCGGTAAGTGTCCACGATTCAACTCCATAGAGCAGGACACTAAAAACGTAGCATCGAAGCAGTCGGGTGCGTAATGACAGAGTTAAATCGCGGCTGATCAAAACTTTTCTCATTTTCATGAAAGAACTTCTGGCCTGCTCAATTCAAGTTATTGCGCACACAAACTATATTGTACAATAATATTGACCATCTAAGGGCCGCTTTGAACGGTAAATTGTTATGGAAAGTTGACCTGCTTACCACTGCCTTCTTCATCATTTCTGACTCTTACATAAAAGAGTACGTTATACTTTGACAAAATGCTCTAGCAAGCACCATCGCTGTCCCCAACCCAAGCCTACCTATCGGTAAGATGTAATGGAAAGTCGGTCTCTGTGATTGCAGTTATGTTCTCCGAGTGTCGGAAGGTGACAGCTGTGTAAACAACTCGGACCGCTGACAGAGCCATCAAAGGTTTGTGGTAGCTTAGTTAAGTCCCATTCGCTACGCACATAATGAGCTACGTGTCATTTTGTTTTTAGAATCTATTATGTAACTGTAAAAGTCAAAAGAACAGGATCTCGTGCTCGCCGCCAGTGTTTTGTTTCCTATACACCACAGAAGGGAGAGCGACCAAAACTCCACAGAGTTTATAACCTGGACCAATTGGCTAAGAGATTACAGCTCGAAGAATTAATCTCCATGTACATACACGCCGACTTCAGAGGGGAGATTTACATTATTATTATTTCTTCTTTCTTCATTATGACCATTCACAGAGCGCGTTGTAACTTGTTAGTTGGCTTGATGACTTCAGTGTTCCTCTTCTCCCCAAATCCCTACATGAACTTACTGTGTTGTCTCTAGCGTACTTCTGTCCATCTTGTATTAATCCTAAATCACCCTAAATGTGTGCTTATTTACTGACGTTCTGAAGATTTCCCGTTTTATAGCCTACTAGCAGTAGTACCCGGCTTCGCCCGGTGGAATGATGATAATATTTCAGTCTCCTTAACACTCAACGTCATAAATTATATTTATTTATGTATTTATTTCTTACATTATCAAACCCAGTGACAATGTGTATACTTAAGTCACTATGGGTAGGCTCTGTAAAATAATGATCATTCTCGTGATATTTGTCTTCAGTCCGAGTCGAGATATGTCGTTAGCGGTCCCAGAATTCGTGACATCTCAGTCGTAGAAGACTATATGTGGTGGTGATTAGAAATATAATGGACTTAAAATCTATGTCATTTGCCCCCAATGACGTTGAGGGCATAACATCTAGGTAATTTGCCCTACTGATCAGGATGATATTGAAAATTACTACATAACTGACATATGAAACTTACAAAATAATAGAAAAAGTTACTTTTAGGACTCACATTTCGGGAAAGACTTGATTATTTTTTGCCAAAGCTCTCCCACTTAGATCGCTATCTGGTTAAAAGTTTCGTCTTGTTAAGGTTTAAACTGTACGATAAATGTCTGTAACAATTCCTCCAAGAGAAGCTTCCAGATTTCTCAGTCGATATATCGTTAACGTTCCTGAGCATCCAGTTGTCTTTTCTTCTGACGCAAAACATCTTCTACATAGTGATGATGAACATAGAAGCGACTACTGGCACATATAACTTATCAACGAATGGGAAAAATTGATACTTTAAAGGAATGAAAGGAATAAAATAGAAAAGAGATGTACGATATACCATAACACTCGCAGTGAATTTTCTACGTGACCGGCTTACATGTTTCGGTACAGGTTCTCAAGAAGAGGAACCAGATCATTGGCATAAATGAATACAGTAACAGTAGATTAAATAGTATCCTAGACAGATGACACGCAAAGTAACACGGCCTAATATACGATGTAATGGTTAAACTTCAGAGAAATGTTTCATCTCACTTCGCAGTTGTTATTTAATAAATACTAACATGTTTGTAGCTAACATTGAAATTAATGGAGTGCGTTAGGATAAACGATATTCCTTGTTTTTCCCTCTGGTGAATAAATAAATAAATGTTTAGGTGTGCCCACTCTTGAGCAAGCTACGTATAACTGGTCATGAGAGAAGCATGGACTTTCCAGATTAAGGCCTGCTAGCTTGAGCGACTGTCCTTGGGCCTTGTTTATGGTCATTTCAAAAGCAAGACGTGCAGGGAATTGCAGTCGCTTGAAATCAAAAGGCATATCAGTAGGGATCATAGGAATTCGGGGAATGAAGATATATTCTCCTTTGGCATGGCCTGTCAATACGACTACTACTGAACGGGTATATCAAACTTACAAACTAATGGAAATACACATTTTAAAAATCGCAGGCGATGAAGACTGTGGTGTTACTTAGTAGTATAATGGACGTAACATCTAGGTCATTTGCCCTTTTGATGAGGTTGGTAATGAAAACTACTGTTGAATTGACACGACAAACTTGCCAACTACCGTGGTAGAAAGAAATATTTCAAAATTCACAGGCGATGAAGAGTTATTGTGTGTGGTGATTAGTGGTATAATGGGCGTAACATCTAGGTCATTTGCCCTTATGATAATAATAAGGTAATGAAAAATGACTACTAAACGAACATGGTGTAATTTTAAATCTGATATAGGTAATTCAGATTTCTACCTTCGTTGTCTTCCAATGTCTGAACGTTATTTTCTGGCTTAGGCCTATACTCGATGCGTGTAGTGAAAGAGCTTATCGAGTACTGCTCTGGTCCAAGCTGCACGAACCTGAGAATATCGCAGATGATGACGATATATTATGATGACAGACGTTCGGGTGGGGGTTCCCGGTCCTATTCACATTGACCGGTGAATCACTCATTCTTTCCTAACACTACAGTGGTTTGAGCAAAGACGCAATATGAACATCAGCATAGTCAGCAATACCAGGTAACACGGCGGGGTCTGGACATTTCTCTCATGTCACCTCGCGATGAATCAGCAAGCTATTCTCACACCTGCCCCCCCCCCTCCTCCCTCCACCCACCAATGTCTCACAACTTGAGGGACGTGGGTTTGCGACCACGGGACGCCAGCTGAGTCTGGCATTGCTTCTACTTACTGGTGCCGGACTCCTTTCAGTTCTCTTTCCTGTCAGTCTCCCTTGGTCAAACTCTTGTTCTCTTCCGACCCCGATGGTATCAGGGTATCCGAGGCCTAGCGACTCTTTCACTTTCCCGCCTTAATTGGCCCTTGTCTAATCATTCCTGATAGCCTCATTCTTCGAGGTGTCAGCCTTCTTTTTCTTTTCTTAATATCTCATGTCTTCTGCTCAAGACCCTCAAGGAGGCAGGGTGTGTGTAGCCCCACCACTTCTGGTGCACCCTGGATAGTGCTATATCCTCAAGGGCTCATGGCTGGTGAGTTCGAGAGCTGGCAACCCTGAGAGTTTCCTGAGCGGGTCCGGTTTTACCCCTTTTTTCCATTGCCTTTGGGACGGACCCTGTCCTCTTTCCGGGAATGGAGTGGTCTGTCCGCAATTTCAAGCAGACAGTGTTACTCGCAGGGTACCAAAGGGTAAGTATACACATAATGGTTCTGATCGGTGAAACGGTGTAGATTTGTGCCAAAGGGCCTAAATGCAGGGAATGGGGTGATCTGTCCGCAATTTTAAGTGGACAGGGTTACCCGCAGGGTTCGAAAGGGTAGGTATATAAATTTTGGTCCGGATCGGTGAAACGATATAGATTTTTGGCAAAGGGCCTAAATGCAGGAAATGGGGTGGTCTGTACGAAATTTTAGGTGGACAGTGATATTCACAAGGTTACAAAGGGTAAGTATACACATTTTGGTTCAGATCTGTGAAACGGTGTAGATTTGAGCCAAGGGGCCTAAATGCAGGGAATGGAGTGGTCTGTCCGCAATTTCAAGCAAACAGTGTTACTCGCAGGGTACCAAATTTTGGTTCTGATTGGTGAAACGGTGTAGATTTGTGCCAAAGGGCCTAAATGCAGGAATGGAGTGGTCTGTCCGAAATTTCAAGCAGACAGTGTTACTCGCAGGGTTCCAGACGGTAAATAACAACTTTTGGTTGAGATCTGTGAAACGGTGTAGATTTGGGCTAAAGGGCCTAAATGCAGGGAATGGAGTGGTCTGTCCGCAATTTCAAGCAGACAGTGTTACTCGCAGGGTACCAAAGGGTAAGTAGTCTATACAGATTTTGGTTCTGATCGGTGAAACGGTGTAGATTTGGGACAAAGGGCCTAAATCCAGAGAATGGGGTGGTCTGTCCGAAATTTCAAGTGGACAGGGTTACCCGCAGGGTTGCAAAGGGTAGGTATACAAATTTTGGTTCGGATCGGTGAAACGGTGTAGAAGTTTGCCAAAGGGCCTAAATGCAGGAAATGGGGTGGTCTGTCCAAAATTTTAAGTGGACAGTGTTATTCACAGGGTTACATAGGGTAAGTATACAAATTTTGGTTGAGATCGGTGAAACGGTGTAGATTTGGGACAAAGGGCCTAAATGCAGGGAATGGGGTGGTCTGTTGGAAATTTCAAGTGGACAGGGTTACCCGCAGGGTTCCGAAGGGTATGTATACAAATTTTGGTTCAGATCGGTGAAACGGTGTGGATTTGTATGCATAACAGACAGACAGACAGACAGACAGACAAACATTGAGCTTTATATATATAGATTTTCATTTATGAAAAAAAATAGGCTTATGTGATAACCTTTTGTCCGTGTGTGTGTATGTGTGTCGCCCCCCCCCTCTAATAACTTCTAAATGGCTTGAGCGATTTCAATGAAACTCGGTAAGATCATGGTACTATATCCGCCGACCCCGACCGTGCCTTAAAGTTTATTACGTCTCACCAATCCAACATGGCGGCCAAATGAAGTTGATACATTTAAACAGACATTTCTCGCAATTTAATCATCCGAACGAAGTGAAAATTGGTACGGTATATGCTTATATTAAATTTAATCCACTTGCATCTAATTCATTAAAATTATTTTCATAACCATAAGATGGCGGCTGAACGAAATTTTAAAATCTTGTTTTAATTTTTTGTGTCCTAATCATCCGATTGAAGTTTGAATAAAACACCTACACAATAATCTTCAGGTACTGTAATAGTACATAACTCTAAGGCCTATAGGCCTATATAAAAATCCAACATGGTGACCATCCGAAATATTTTAGACGGTTCTCAATATCTACGATTTAAGCCTCTGAAGCTTAGGCGGTAGCACGCCAGTCTCTCATCCCTGGGTCCGTAGTTCAAATTCCGGTCACTCCATGTGATATTTGTGCTGGTCAAAGCGGAGGCAGACAGGTTTTCCTCCGGGTACTCCGGTTTTCCCTGTCACCAATTTCATTCCAGCAACACTCTCCGCTGTCATTTCATTTCATCTGTCATTCATTTAATCATTGGCCCAGGGGAGTGCGACAGGCCTATGTAGCCTATGTATGACAATACATATTTTTCTTTTGAAAATATATATTCAATGCCAAGGTAAGGTTATAATTGCTTTGGAGTGGAGTTTCGACTCCCATGGTGCACCGGCTTTGCTCGTGACGTGGATATACATTTATCAAATACGTCTTGCAATGGCCTTCCCAGTGTGTACTATACAGTGTCTTGGTGAGGTGTGCTTGAAATAACTGAAGAGCCCAATCGCACACCGGGGCGAAACACTGTCATTTTGTTGAGTTATGCCGGAAGATTTTGCACAATTTGTGTTTAAATATATAATGGCTCAACGGACAATACATATTTTTCTTTTGAAAATATTTATTCAATGCCAAGGTAAGGTTATAATTGCTTTGGAGTGGAGTTTCGACTCCCATGGTGCACTGGCTTTGCTCGTGACGTGGATACACATGTATCAAATACGTCTTGCAATGGCCTTCCCAGTGTGTACTAGACAGTGTCTTGGTGAGGTGTGCTTTAACCAACTGAAGAGCCCAATCGCACACCGGGGCGAAACACTGTCATTTTGTTGAGTTATGCCGGAACATTTAGCACAATTTGTGTTTAAATATATAATGGCTCAACGGACAATACATATTTTTCTTTTGAAAATATATAACCTCTCAGTTCCCAATCGTTTAATATTCCCATAGAACATCAATCCTCATTTTCTCATACTGACAGAAATTCCTTCACTCTTACCATAGAGCTCTTCATTTGACCGCATTTGAAATTAATATCCATCGTCAGGTAATTTTTTAGGACCTAGAATTTTCCGAAATAATTTCCCTAATTTTTTCTCAATTTCAGTAATTTTCATGCTTTTTAAAGTATCTGCCACAAAGAGTCACTCTGGCTTAACAACTGTGTTATACTTGTTCTGATAAGGGAGGGATTGGGGCTTATGCGTGTGGATGCAAAGCCTGAACGCCAGATTCATTTTCCTAGCCCTTGTTTCAATGGCTAATTTCTCATTAGCATTTGGAGTTAAAATTACACCTAAATACATAAATGTATAACACCTCAATATGGTCCCATTTTATAGTGTTAATTATATTGAATAACCTCTTTGTTTGTTTATTGTTGTTCATCTGAAAGAAGTGCCCACAAATTTTAAACGTCTCCTGCGTTCGGTGTTTGTAAGAGAGTATAGAGGTCAACAGTTCATCTCTTGATCCAAGTATTATTATTATTATTATTATTATTATTCACATGTTCACCATATCGTTGGGTACAATTCACCATTTCATCGGCATTTGTTGCAAGATGGAGTGGAGTTCCCTATACTGGTAGGTTGAGGAACGAACGTACTATGGAGCAGGTCTCTAAAATAACTTATTTCTGCATACTGGTATGCAGATTATGGTGGAGCCCCAGTTTATCGAGGTTGGCCTTGAGAGACTTTGGTATGATCCCTGTGGAAGAGATTCTAATTGGGAATACAGTGGCAAATTCCTGTCGCCACATTTTTCGGATCTCTTCAGCCAGAGACTTTTATTTAGTCACTTTCTCAGCAAAAATGAGTTTGACATTATGCGTGTTAGGGACTGCAATGTCTATTAGATGAGTTCTCTTCTGCACTCTTTTTATTACAGTATAACCCCTCAAATCCGAACTAATTGGGGCTGTAGCCTGTTCGGATTTCAATTTGTTCGGATTAGCCGAAATATATCCATAACATAATGACCAGCCCTCGTTACGGTATAGGACTGTAGCCTACATTGAGCCAGGCAGGCTGGTTTGGCGCAAACAGCGAACATGAAATAGTGAGTCTGGTCCAAAGTCAAATTGACGGCAATGTAGCTAATGACAGTGAGGAAGAAGAAACTTCGGCAGACAATATGACTTATACTGAAGCTGCATCTGCTGTTGACATCGCATTGCGCTTCGTAGAACAACACCCAGCAGCCACGCCAAACGATGTCATCTTAGTGCGACGCTGGCGCGCAATTGCCTCCGCGGGAAGGTTTTCGTCACTTCTACAATATTGAAGATAACTGATTTCAAGTGAACGATTAAGTGATATTGTATGAGTTTCTATTGCTATTTCATTGTCTTAGCAAAGTGATTACCTACGGAATAATAATAACCAACGTTTCCGTTTCTCAATCCTGGATGGGATAAGTAGTCTATGTAGGCACTTTTACACTATGCAAACTGTACTCCTTGTTAATTTTTCAACTAATTATGTAAAATGAAGTCATAATGCAGAGTATATGATTGTTTTATAACTAAATAAATAAGTTTCTCTTTTTTGCGTGTATTTTTTCAAACTTCAAATTATCGAAAGAACCTCGTTCGGATTACCCGGGATTTCGGATTTCCGGGGTTCTGATATGAGGGGTTTCACTGTATTATTATTATTATTATTATTATTATTATTATTATTATTATTATTATTATTATTATTATTATTATTATATATAATTCGTTGAGGCCATCTAGGACCAAGTTAAGTCTTGTCACTCTTGGCAATTTGCTTCACTTTCCCCTGAGCCCAGAATTCCCTCATTCTCTGTGAGTGGGCCATCTTGGTACCTTGTCTTCTTTTCCGTTTCGGTGTCTCATCTCGGGTTAGCCCATTAGTCAGTATCTTTTGGCGGTAACAATACAATACGGAAGAGACTACATCAGGTTTCTACAATCAACCATTAATCACCAGCTATGGGAATATCACTCAAGTAGACAAATTTAAATTAGGTGAAATTATTGAACCAGCAGGATTAAATCAGTAAGCTAACAGAGAAAGAACTACAAAACTAATTTTCATTAACACACATATCCATAGGGGCAGATGACCAAGATGTTTTGGTCCTTAGAACAGCAATTGCGGGCGATGGGTGAAATAACCACTTAAGTCGTTCTTCCGGCGAATGACCTTCTTTAATACTTCAGGAGCCATCTAGCGTTGCCATAAGGAAATCATATTTAATAATTTTATTAATGCAGCCAATAGCCAAGTATTATTCTTTTCAGGACGGGCCAGGGAAGGGATTATGAAAGGGTAGATAAAGAATACATTGAAAATCCACAGCCTGCTTCCAGTCGACCTACCGGGTCAGGAATGGAATGAATGAAGCCCCCGTCTAGCGGCGAGGGTATGAACTGTGCCGGCTGCCGAAGCCTGTCGCACTCCCCTGGGGGCAATGATTAAATGCTTGACAGATGAAATGAAATGATGGTGAAGAGAGTTGCTGGAATGAAATTTGTGACAGGGAAAAATAGAAGTACCCGGAGATAAACCTGTCTGCCTCCGCTTTGTCCATCAGAAATCTCACATGGAGTGACCGGGATTTGAACCACGGACCCAGCGGTGAGAGGCTGGCGTGCTGCCGCCTAAGCCACGGAGGCCATATATAAAGAACACATTGGGGATTATAAATGAAAACTGTCCGGCTCCGTGGCTAAATGGTTAGCGCGCTAGGCTTTGGCCCGAAGTGCTCCGGGTTCGATTCCCGACCGGGCCATCAGGGATTTTAATCTCCTGTGGTTAATTCCCGTGGCTCGGGGACTGGGTGTGTGTGACGTCTTCATCCTAACTTCATCCTCATTACGACGCGCAGGTCGCCCATGGGCATCAAATTGAAAGACCTGCACTCGGCCTTTCCGAAGGCCACTCGCCCATTCAATGAAAAACTCAGACATTTACAGTGTTTCAAAACTTAGGAAGTAATTTTCTCAAAACAGTGTTTTCAGACTTAAGTTGTTGTTGCACCCATCGCCTCATTATCATAACCTACTTAGTTATTCCCATGAGGCTGAGTTGACTTCGTTACAACACCAAGACCAGAATGAAGTTCAATGGTCGAGCCGGAAATCTAACCTGGGATTCAGGGATGACACCGTTACACCATGAGGCGTTGCCATGGTATTGGAAGCGAATGACTATTGTCCACCCCTGACTGGTAGTGTATTGATGGCCACAGGACCCCAAATGAGAGAGGACAAGCTACCAATTAAGAGGTCCACATCCGCCAGGTCTCGGGACACGTGGCCCTTAAAATTCCGCAACATCAGAGCGCACCACGTGCTCCATAGCTTGGTAGGGGAATTAAGTGTTACCATTCAACAATGTAAGTCTACCCCTTATTATTAATATTCTTCCTCTTTCCACGATTTTGTTCATCTTTGGATCGCGTGAAATAACCCATTGTATTCACTGTCTCTTACTTCCTTTATCCTTTCTTACCTTCCAGTAGTTCTTCATTACTTCACTTTGTCTGCTTCTCTCTTCCGTCCAGATGTTAACCCGCTTCTTATTTTCCTTCTCCTGGAAACCCTTGACATTTTTGATCATATTTCTGAAAAGTGGTCTGTCCTGAATAATATATATTGTTCTTCCATATCCCTTTTTATACTTTGTACTCATTGATTACCTAGCATTCTTGCTTTTGTATCGTGAGTCTTGTGATATTCATCCTCATTACGTGTCCAAAGAAATTAACCCTGCTTTTCCTGATCGTATCGTGGATTTTTTCAATTTCTTTATTTTTGTAGAGGTCTTCGTCACTTTTTCTGTATCTGAACTCTCCACTTTCTGTGTTTAATGGTCCCAATATTATTAATATTACTATAATTAGTATTATTATTATTTTATCGTGTTCTGTGCTGGAGAGATCGTCTGGGCAAAAATGGTTTAAAACTCAACATAGGAAGAACCGAATATCTACAATGTGGCACACAGACGAATCGTACCATTAATATTGAAGACCATCAAATCAATTAAACCTCTAAATTTAAGTACCTTGGTCCACTCATCACTTCGGATGGCGAGACCATTCTCGACGCCCGAGCTGCGTGGCTGAAATGGCGCTAAGCCTACTGTGTGATAAGAAAATACCTATCCACCTAAAAGGAAAAGTTTACAAGACTATGATAAGGCCAGTGCACAGTGGGTCAAAATCGAAATCTAGGAGGACAACATTATTTATTTTCATAATTAAAAAAAAAATCAAAATGTATTCCTTCTACAGCATTCTTATATAATTGCCGCTCACTATTCTGGGATATAAACGCATCTTAGTGTAAATCTGTCACCACTGTTCGAGCAGTCTGAATTGGAGGGTGAATGTAAGTGGCTGTGGTTTGGTTGTCTTTGTGGTTAGTGTGATGCTTTAAGATGGAACATGCAGCTGAAGGTATGATCTTTGTAACGTGTTTCAGTTATTAATGAGCGTAATTGTTACGTAATGTTAGCTGTATTTGCATTATATAATATTTAAATATTATTTTTTAAATTATATTTTCACGTAGATTTTTAGTATGTCGCGTCATTCTGCGTCACTTTCTACTTAATGTTAAAATGTAGATAAAGGCTTGTAGTTTACGCCTGTTATAAGATTTTTTGCATCTTTTTGCAACTTACTTAGTTATTTTACGTTTTAGAAGATGCCACGCAACCAGTTCTCACACGTTTACAACTGTGTGAAGCACTGGGTTCGAAGATTATGTCAAAAGTGGAACTTTGTGACTTTGTTAAAAGTAATTTAGGGGTAGAAAATTGTTCTGAAGAGATAACTGAATGCTCTATCCAACTCCTAGTTATACACAATGCCTTGCATGTATAGACGTAGCTTAAAAAATGGTCTTAACTGATGTTTATTATGAAGTAAACAAATTATATACGTAGCTTTCACTCTAAATTCATGATTAAACCGTAAAAATAATTTTGTCCCCCTAGATTTCGATTTTGACCCACGGTGCAGTGACACTCTATGGCACAGAATGTTGGCCAGCTTCAACCAAACACGAACAAGCCCTCCATGGTATGGAAATGAAAATGCTGCGTTGGTCCATAGATATTACTTGACCATGTCAGAAATGAACACGCAAGGAAGCAAATGTTAGGTTCAACAATTAAAGACAAAATGAGGGAAGCATGTCTGGTATTGGCATGTCACTAGAAGTGATGAGAACTCTGTGATAAAAACGGCCCTCCGATTCGATCCAGGAGGACATTGACCCTCTGGGTGCCCAAAGAAACGACGGATGGATGGAATCAGTAAAGACCTACTGGTGTGCGGTCTCAAACCTGAAGATGCTCTTGACAGGAAAAAGTGGCGAACAACAACCAAGCACGCGGACCCTGCGTCAACGCGGGAAATACGCTAGGAAAGAAGCAGAATTTTACAGATTCGTAAATTCCTCATTTAACAATGGTACAATGACTGAAAATACGGACTAATGGCAAGCACTTTCAGAGTTCATTCTTCATTGAGGAATCGTCACACTGTATGGCAAGTGTCCAAGATCACTGACTTTCGGATTTGTCCCAACTTGTGAGCCATTCTGAGAGCCTGTAGTTGGTCCACCAGTCTTGAAGGTACAATTCCAGTTGCAGACAGAATAAGAGAGCGGATGTACACCTGCTTTAGCTTCTTGTTCCTTGTTCCTTGTTTCTTCTTTCACGTTTCTTGTTTCTTGTTTTTGGTTTTTGGATTTTTGTTTTGGTTTTTTGCTTTTGGTTCTTGGTCCTTATTTCTGTTTTTAGCCTACTTTTCACATTTTGCAAAAATGAGGAAAAAGTAGACTTATGAGATCGATCCGGGAAAATGTCTGTCTGTCTGTCTGTCTGTCTGTGTGTGTCCCCCCCTATCAACTCCTAAACGGCTGCAGCAATTAAAACCAAATTTTTTATGAGTAAAGATGTGAACCGGAATATCTCACGTCCATATTTGAAAATGATGTCAGTGGTACCAACTGCTGAAAAAACGCACTAGACATTTGAGCTCCATGTTGGATATCATGCAAGGTATGCATGGGAGCTATTCCAAAATTGGCACACATGTAGATAATACTATTTCAGTTTAATTTCCAGGAGGCCAACCATGACAGTGTTGCCAAAATAATGTTAAGCCTTCTGATAGGTCCAATGTTTAAGTGCATATAACTTCTACACTATCAATTGGATTTCAACCAAATTTTGTATGTAATATCTGTACATAAACAGATATGACTGAGCGTATTCTTAAGGCCACCAGGACTGCCAACTGTTAATAATTGCTCTCTCTATTTTTTTAAATCCAAATACCAATATATCAGAAAGTATGCAAGCCAACAGCTTTAAACTATGCACACGTATATTCTGACATTTTAGATTAATTTGGAGTAACTTATATACGCCAGTTCTACCAACATGATTATAAGCCTGCTGATAGTACCAATTTTTAAATACATGTAACTTCTATACTATCAGTTGGATTTCAACCAAATTTCGTATGTGATATGTGTACCATAACAGATATGACTATAAGTATTGTTAAGAGCAATCAGGGCTGCCAACTGTTAATAAATGCTGTCTATATTCTTTTTACCCTAATATCAATATATCAGAAAGTATGCAAGCCAACAGCTCTATACTTTGCACACGTATAGCACCTGACATTTTAGATTAATTTGGAGTAATTAATACAAGGCAGTGCTGCCTACATGATTCTATGCCTGCTGATATGTCCAATTTTAAAATACATGTAACTTCTATACTAACAAATGGATTTCATCCAAAATTGGCACAACAAGATATCATAATATTTCAGATTATTTCTGACCAGCACACTAATGACATTGTTGGCAACATGCTTTAACGCGTGCTGATAGATCCAGTGTCTAACTGCATGTAACGTCCATTGGACTTCAACCAAATTTTGTATTCTGTACCTTAAGAGGTGGAACTAAGAATATATTCAGTCACAAGGGCTGCCAACTGTAGTGCTCTATTAGGCTACATTATACCAGGTATATTTTGAACTAATTAGATATTTCGATATTACCAACTTAATTTCGTCATTATTCTAGATAGGTTCATATACTGTAGAATAATCATTGGCATGAAAAGTAGGCTGTATAGTTCTTCACGGAACTTCTTGTTCACAATGTTCCTTCTTCTTTTCTTCCCAATATCTCTTCATTCGTTCACTGTGTTCCTTTCAGCCTGTATTTTATATTTCCTTTCAGGTTTCTCTGCAAATGTATGTTTGTTTACTAGGCTTCAAAATTTTACTCTATCTGGAATGGTTTTCTCAGCAATACCCATTTCTTGTAGATCTTCATGTATTTCTGTTAACCAATTGTTGCGGATTTTCAGGGTTAGCGCTAGATTCAGAATTATCTTTGTCAGCCTGTCGTTATCCATTCTGTGAAGGTGACCGTATAATTTTAATCGTCGTTTTCTGATAGTATCTGTGAATTTTTTTGCGGATTGAAAAATTGCATGTGGTTACTTTTTCATCCAAATTCCATTTTCGAACTTTGGTCCTAGGATTGTTCTGAGAATTTTCCGCTCTTGTTTCTCGATGCTTTTCATTTGTGACCTGCCCCCAATTATCAGTGTTCCGGATGCATACAGTGCCTCTGGTTTGATGACCTGTGTTGTTGATGATGATGATGATAATTGTTGTTTTAAGGGGCCTAACATCTAGGTTATCGGCCCACCTGTGTCGTTATCCTAGTCGTTATTATTATTGTTATTTTATTTATTTATTTAAGCGAAAATTCCCCTACAGGAGAGCGATTAAACTTGGATAACATGATGTCATTTGGAGGTGTGTCTCCTCCGCTCCTCACAAAACCTCTTCATTCTCACGGAATGCTCCCTCTTCCTCTCATCCGTCCAATATTTCCCAGGTTGACGTAATGATCTTGGTTCGAACTTAACATTCGCGATTTTCGTCTGGCACTCAGTTCGCTCTTCGAAATGTTCTATACTGATAACTTGTAAGTGTCTCTGTACCTCTTTAAGCCATTCTGTGCCGCATTTGCTCTGTGTTGTGATACCGAGTAGTATCTGGGGCAATCTGGAGGTGGCCATCCTGTGGATGTGAGTGTAAAATTTGGCTCTGCGTTTTCTAATTTCGTCTGTCATCGTAATGGTGTTTTGATAGAGTTCAGTACTAGGTCTCTTCATCCAAATGCCGTTTCTGTTGATTGCTCCGTACATCTTCCGGAGAATTTTTCGTTCCTGCTTTTCCAGTTCCCTAATCTTGGAATGCCCATCGATTACTATTGTTTCAGCCGCATATGTTGCTTCTGGAAGAATAGACTAACTGTTTTATAATGTCATAATTTGGCGTTTGTCGGAATGCATTTATTATTATTATTATTATTATTATTGCCGACAGCAGTGGCTACGCTGGCTAAAGCGCAGCATTAGGTGATGGGGCCAAGCTCTCTGCTGACTCGGTAGACGCGTGGGTTCGAGCCCCACCGTCGGCCGTCCTTGAAATGGTTTTCCGTGGTTTACCATTTTCAACACCAGGCAAATGCTGGGACGGTACCTTCTGACAGGCCACGGCCGCTTCCTTCCACATCCTTGCCCAGTTTCATTCACCATCATTCATTTCATCTCTCATTAACTCCTCTCATGAGGTTGGCGTCAGGAAGGGCATCCGGCCGTAAAAACATCGCCACAAAGACTTCCATCGCATCTCATCCCCGACCCCGTTGGAAAACGGGAATAATAAGGGGTAGACATACATACATACAGACAAGAACTCAACACCTTGACTAGAAGAACTTCGAAAGGACCTCAAAAACGCAAACATAAGTTCAACAAGCATTTCAGAAAGGGACACCTTCAGACACCAAGTAAACAAATGGGAAGTGACATCACAGCAACCACAACACAATCAGCACAGACCAAAGTGGTTAGAAGAACGCAAACAAACCTTCTCAGAAAGAATGAAAGCCTATTGGAACAACAAGCAGAACCAAAGAAGATGATAGAGTTTTATACCTAACGCCTTCCATTAATTATTGGGAGAATTCACTTAAAATAAAAAAATAAAAACATAAATCTCTACTTAGTATAAAACAAAGTCCCCGAATCTTGGATGTTACGGATAATGTTGAGAAACACTGGATGGATTTTGATGCGGTTTTCACCATTCTGTAAAGGACATCCCGAGGAAGGTTTCTGTAGAAAATAATTTATTTATGATCAAAGGAAGTCAAGCAGTAATGATTTCAGTGAATCGTCCAAACAAATCTTGCGATTTTAAAGCTTACGATGGGTAAACCGTTAAAAATATCTATGCGATCATATAGGCCTAAAATTTATTCGATTGCGAGGAAACTGATGAGTTGTTGTATACACTCTCTTGAAGGTGTCTGGCTTAGTGAATCTATTTCACAGATGGTAACGCACGACTAGATTCAAAAATGAGTGACGGTGCGCGAATCGTTTCAACAAGTCCCGTATGCGTCCATATCCCATTCATCCGATTGCGATGAAACTTTGGTGAGTTGTTGTGGACACTCCTGCGAAGGTTTCTGACTTAGTAAATCCATATTACAATTGGTAACACACGAATTCGTTCAACAAATGTGCGATGGTGCGTGAATCGTTTCAACAAGTCCCATATGTGTTCATGTTCCGTTCGTCCGATTGCGATGAAACTTTGGTGAGTTGTGTACACTCCTGGGAAGGTTTACGAGTTAGTAAATCCATTTTGCAATAGGTGGCGCTCAAGTAGATTCAACAAATGAGTGACGTCGCGCGATTCTTTTCAATAAAGTCCCGTTTGCGTTCATATACCATTTATCGGAATGCGATTAAACTTTGGTGAGTTGATGTGTACATTCCTGCGAATGTTTCAGACTTAGTAAATCTATTTTACAATAGCGCACGAGTAGATGCAACAAATGAGTGACGACGCGCGAATCGATTCAACAAAATTCCGTATGCGTTCATATACCATTCATCCGATTGCGATGAAATTTTGGTTAATTGTTGTTCCCGCTCCCGCGAAGGTTTCTGATTTAGTAAATCCATTTTACAATATGAAGCTCATGAGTAGATTCAACAAATGAGTAATGGAGCGTGAATTGCTCCCGTATGCGTTCATAAACCATTCATCCGATTGCGATGAAACTTTGGTGAGTTATTGTGTATAATCCCTTGAAGATTTTTGACTGAGTAAATCCATTTTATAATTGGTATCGCACGAATAGATTCAACAAAAGTGTGAGAGCGCGAGGATCGTTTCTAAAAAGTCTCGTATGTGTTCATACACCATTCGACCGATTGCGATGAAACTTAGGTGAGTTGTGTACACTCCTGAGGAGGTTTACGAGTAAGTAAATCCATTTTGCAATAGGTGGCACACGAGTAGATTCAATAAAAGAGTGACTGCGCGTCAAATCGTTTCAACAAAATCCCGTATGCGTTCATATACCATTCAATCGATTGCGATGAAACTTTGGTGAGATGTTGTGCACGCCCCCACGAATGTTTCTGAATTAGTAAATACATTTTACAAACGTTTAGAGGCAGTTAACGGAAAAAGAACAAAACTATTTTGTATCCAAGAGCACTTCAACAAACTAAGTTACAACGCCAACACTTTCTTTGATTGGCATTGCTACGCATGATGGGTACAGCTAGTATAATATAAAATGAAACACACACAATTTGAAGCTTTCTTTCGTCGCTCCAAAAACTATCCACACTCTGATGTAATGTCATCACCGGTAGTGAAAAAAGTGATCATTCGCGAAGTCATAAAAGAGGTTTTAAAATTCATTCACTTACAAGCAATAAAAAGCGAATCATGTCACAATATCCATTAAAGTTTTTCCTCTCTCCCCTCAAACCATTTTAATAACTACTTTGCTTTTGTTGTTGACTTCAGAGCTGAGGTTGTAAACTATTATTGAGCTGATAAGAAAGGTATTCTATCACACACAACGCTTAAAACTGCCATATTCTCTGAAAGGACAATAATTCTGCAATTGTTCCTTAACACGTGTTGTAGAATCATTTAAATACTCTTTTTTTGACTTGATCTTTTTTTATTTGCATGGCATTATAATGGTTCATTGTATCAATAGCTACATTTTCACTAAATGGATACTTAAAAAATATGAACAATTGATTCAGGAAGAAAAATGATAATTATGTATTCTTGTCATTTCCATCACGCATTTCTTGTTCAGGATTTCCAGTGGTGGAAATCACATAATCTTCTCTACAGTATTTGATCGTTTTATTATTATTATTATTATTATTATTATTATTTATTTATTTAGGATCGTTTCAACCTCCTATGGGTTACGATTACACAACTGCCTTGACTGTTGATGTTCTTTCCTGTTACGCCAATACTCTTTCATTCGTTGACTCACTCTTGCTCGTTCCTCAACCGAGAACACCCTTCCAGTTCTCTTGGGTTTCTCTACGAACGGATCTGTCACCTCCGCCATTTTCCTTCTGAACACTTTTCTGTTGGCAATATCTCCCTCCTCAATGCCACATTTTATAAGATCCTGATAAACTTCTTTCAACCATGGGACTTGAGTCTTTCTCCTTTCCTGAAAGATGAGGATTTTATTTGCTAGGCGTTCCGGTCCCATTCGTCTCAAGTTTCCATTGAATGTTAGTCGTCTTTTCCTTATAGATGTTGAAATGTTCTCGCATTTTTATATAGCTCTTGATTTGATCTCAAACGGAATGTAAACTCATTTGTTGCAGCTTTCTTGGGTCCCAGAATTTTCCTCAGAAATTTACGTTCCTTTTTTTCTATTTCTGTGATTCCCTTTCTGGCAATTGTCTCCGCTGCTTAACGGCATTCAGGTTTCACCACGGTGTTATAGTGTCTGAGTTTGGCTTCATAGGAGAGGGATTTGGACTTATAAGTTTCCTGACATAATCTGAATGTAATCTCCTTCTTCTGCGCTCTCTTTTCAATAGCTGACTTCTCATCGTTGTTATGAGTCAGAATCTCCCCTAGATACTTGAATTTGTGGACTCTTTTTATGTCACCATATTTGGTTTTCATTATCCATGTTGGTTCTTTAGGACCTATGTTCATGTATTATTATTATTATTATTATTATTATTATTATTAAGAAGATGGGGAAAGTGGATTCACCAGATTGTATCTACTGTGTTAATGAGGTAGATAGTGCCAATCACACCTTCTTCTCTTGTGGACGGTTGGTCCAAAATAGGCAGTCTCTTCAAGATCAAATTGATGTAGAGATATCTCCGGACAATATTGTTGCGATAATGCTACAAAATGAAGAACATTGGAAACTTGTAGCAAGTTTTGTTGAAGACATCCTCCGAACAAAGAAGACGGATCTGGATCGCCACTGAAGATGATTCATTACGGAAGAGTGCCCTACGGGCAAATATAAATTGACTCTAGGCTGAAGTAATGTGATAAACGGTTCCAGAGTGTTCATAAGTAACGGGGGCGTTTTAGTCGGTAGTCTGCTACTCAGGAGCAGGAGCCCCACACTCTGTGCGTTAATGCATTTCTTCCCCTAAAAAAATAAAAAATAAAATAAAAAAATATTATTATTATTAATATAATCATCGTTTCGGTCGTCTATGAACCACGAGCCAATTTCAGTGCATTGTTCTTTGCTGTTCTTCCTCCACTATGCTTCCTCTTCCTTTCCTCGGTTTTCTTTCCCATTCTCCCTTCGAATCCTTCCAGTTTTAGCACTTTTTGCCTAAAAATACCTATCTGTGGTGTATCTTCTTCTCTGATATTGTTTCTTTCCAAATCCTTTTTGACTTCTTGTACCCAGGTTGTTGTTGACTTCTTATTTGATCGTCTTCCTTTAGCCTATTTATTTACTAGCTGAAGTACCCGGTGCTTCGCTACGGGTCACAAATAAATTGAAATGTGAAGGTGACAGTTAAAACAGGGGATAGGCGAGGTGCTGCGTGGTGGGAGCGTAAGGATTGAACATTTTGTCCAACTATACCGCTCGGCGTTGACCGTGTTTTATAGCAAAAATTATGGTTTTACTCGCTAACCGTTGGAAATACACGAAAAGTGATAAGGACCTTTCGGATAGAAAATTAAATTTTACACCCCGTATATGCCATCAAAAGTTTGCTATTTCTTAGCGTTCTCTTTTAATTTGAAACTGAAATATGAAAGTTTGAAACCGAAGGGTGTAGTGACGTCACTAAAATGGTCGCCATGTTTAAATAGTGCAAAGTATCCAAATCAAAAGTAGCCTATATGTTAACCAGGTAAATCAACTACTTCCATGTAAACTTTCATGTAAATCGGACCAGTGGTTTTTGCGAGATTAAGTAACACACAGACACACACCATCCCATTTTTATATATCAGTATAGAATAGATTTATTTATTTATTTATTTATTTATTTATTTATTTATTTATTTATTTATTTATTTATTTATTGCACACAACAGGATTTTTATCCCAATTGCAGTGGCATAAAGATTACACAGTATGTTATCTTGTAACTTATACTCACTTAAATCAAACAGTAACTTCAGAGGTGTGAAAATTATTAGAATAATTTCAATTAACACAATTGTTTTGTTTTATCTCCTAATTAGGTGTGCTATTTCACTTTCATTATGCGTTTAAATGTTAGTGCATTTCAGTTTCATGTTATAAGAATGATTTTAAGTATTTATTACCTAATTCAAGATTAATTTCAGAACAATTGGGACATTTCTTGGACATTTTGTCATGTTTCCTAAAGTGTATGTTTGAATAATTTATCATTGTTATATAGCCCTAGTGTTGTTTAGTTTACTGTTACATGTTACCATAGTTCTACCGACAGCAGTGGCTACGCTGGCTAAAGCGCAGTGTTAGGTCATGGGGCCAACCAAGCTCTATGCTGACTCGGTAGACGCGTGGGTTCGAGCCCCACCGTCGGCCGTCCTTGAAATGGTTTTCCGTGGTTTCCCCATTTTCAACGCCAGGCAAATGCTGGGACGGTACCTTCTGACAGGCCACGGCCGCTTCCTTCCACATCCTTGTCCAGTTTCATTCATCTTCATCATTCCATCTCTCATCCAAACGCGCAGGTCGCCCACGGGCGTCGACTAGAAAGACCTGCACTCGGCCTCCGAGGAGGCTACACGAAAAAAAAAGTTCCCTAAGTGATTTCTCTGCCTGATGTTTTATGATTTAGTGGATTTTATTAGTCTCTAGCTGAAAGCCTCCGTGGCTTAGGCGGCAGCACGCCGGCCTCTCACCGCTGGGTCCGTGGTTCAAATCCCGGTCACTCCATGTGAGATATGTGCTGGACAAAACGGAGGCAGACAGGTTTTTCTCCGGGTACTCCGGTTTTCCCTGGCAAAATTTCATTCCAGCAACACTCTCCACTATCATTTCATTTCATCTGTCATTCATAATCATTGCCCCAGAGGAGTGCGTCAGGGCTCGGCAACTGGCACAGTTCATATCCTCGCCGCTAGATGGGGGCTTCATTCATTCCATTCCTGACCCGGTCGGAGACTGGAAGCAGGCTGTGGATTTTCATTCATTAGTCTCTAGCTATTTTGTTGTTAATTGTGTGTGATATTGACAATGGACAAGAAAAGTGACCTTTCTCCTAGGAAAGTGGCTCTGGACGAGTGTCATCTGAATGAAAAACCTTACACGCAAGTAGAAATAGCAGATAGGTTACAAATCTGCCCCAGATGACCTCGTAGTTCCGCCTCTTAAAACAACACTAACTAAGTAACCTCTACCAAACACCAGAGCCTCGGAAAAGCTACTAACATCATTGAAGAAAAAAAGAGCCATTGCTGTCTCTAAGCTGAGGGTTCTCAAGTACCTAATTTCATGCATTGCCCGTACTGCTTGCGTAGATTTCTCTATCACATGAGATGTGAAACATGTAGCACTTGCTTGGAGCGTGATACCCAAATATTTGAATTCCTTCACGATGTTTATTTTCATACTCTTGATGAAAATTTCTGACGCTGCTGGAACCTTCCCTCCTTTTCTAAACACCATGCTTATCACTAGGGCTCGGATTCGAGCATATTTGCATATTTTTTCCCTGAATAGTACGCATTGAAAGAAGCCTTTCGGTGGTATTTTCACCTCTCTGGGACCAACATAATTGAAATTTATCGTGCACTAGCTGAAGTACCCGTGCTTCGCTACGCGTCATAAATAAATTAAAATATGAAGGTGACAGTTAAAACAGGGGATAGGCGAGGTGCTGCGCAGAGGGAGATTAAGGATGGAACATTTTGTCCAACTACTCCGCTCGGCGTTGACCGTGTTTTATAGCACAAATTTAGGTTTTACTCGCTAACGGTTGGAGATATCTTTCGGATAGAAAATGTAATTCTTAACCTCGTATATACGCTCTATCAAAGTTCCAAAGTTCACCACTAGGTATCATTGATATCTGGTGGCGAAAGTTGGAACTACTTGAAATTAAACGGAACTTGTAGCTCACCCTTTAGGGTATCCGCAGGAAGCAGCTACAGATTCAGGCGAGCCGAACATATCCTCGGACACTCCCGGCACTAAAAGCCATACGATAAATAAATAATAAACCATCAAAAGTTTGCTATTTCTTAGCGTTCTCTTTGTATTTGAAATGGAAATATGAAAGTTTTAAACCAAAGGGTGAAGTGAAGTCACTAAAATGGTCGCCATCTTTAAATAGTACAAAGTATTGAAATCAAAAGTAATCTATATGTTAACCAGGTAAATCAGCTACTTCCATGTAAAATTCATGTAAATCGGACCAGTGGTACTTGCGTGATTGAGTAATACACAGAAACACACCATCTCATTTTTATCCTCTTTTCGCTCGCGTCATAGTCGTGTCATATTGTTATTCAATGAAATGCAGGTTTAACCCCATTAACACCCCTTTAGAACCTGAATATCCAAAAATCCCTCCTTGGTAGACGTTTTCGACACACAACAAACATATCCCCAAAATATCATTCTTCTAACTTTAATCGTTTGGGTTGGTCGATGAGAGTGAACATCCAAAAATCCTTCCTTAGGGGACGTTTTTCTTCCAGAAGTTCACCCCTCCCCATAGGCCCCTTAAATTGGATTTATGAAAAAACGGTCGAACAAATATTTATTTTATTTATTTATTTATTTATTTATTTATTTATTTTTAAGCTGATTGATTTCCTCCGAGTTTCAAACTCCTCGCCTATGTCGTTTAAGAGATACACGGTCCGTTAGGAATCTTTCAACCCCCACTTTTCATCCCTTTCACCTCATAATATACACTACATCGAAAAACCATTAGATATGTGTCAGCTTATTTTTAATGATTAGTGTATATGCCAAGTATCACATCCCCAAATGAAACCACTCGTGAGATATTGTTATGCAATGAAATGCACGTTTACCCCCCTTAACACCTATTTAGAACCTGAATATTCAAAACTCTTTCCTTAGTGGACGTTTTCGACATACAACGAACATATCCCCAAAATGTCATGTTTCTAACTTTAATAATTTTGGCTGGGCTATGATTAGTGAGTGAGTCAGTCAGGACATTTCCTTTCATTTATTTTTGATAATTTCACCCCTCCCCATGAACCCCTTAAATTGGATTTATGAAACAAACGGTCGAACACCTATTTACTTATTTAAAGCTGTTTTCCCCCTGAGTTTGATGAGTGAGTAAGTGAGTCAATCACTTAGGACACTTTCTTTCCTGTTTTTTTTTCCCGGAATTTCACCTCTCTCCAAGGGCCCCTTAAATTGGATTTATGAAAAAAACAGCCGAACACCTATTTACTTGTATTTTAAGCTGTTCTTTTTCCGCCGAATTTCAAACTTCTCGCCTATGTCCTTTAAGAGATACACGCTCCGTCAAGAATCCCTCAACCCCCAATTTTCACCCCTATCACCTCATAATATACACCACATCGATAAACCCTTAGACATATGTCTGATTATTTTTAATGATTAGTTTATATACCGAATATCACATCCCCTAAGAAACAACTCATGACATATCGTTATTCAATGACATGCACGTTTACCCCCTTAACATCTTTTTAAAACCCGAATAAACAAAAATCATTCCTTAGCTGACGTTTTCGACATACAGCGAACATATTCCCAAAATTTCATTTTTCCAACTTTAATAGTTTTCTCTGGGCGTGATGAGTGAGTGAGTCAGACAGGACATTTTCTTTCAATTATTTTTACCAGAATTTCACCCCTCCCCATGTGCCCCTTAAATTGGATTGATGAAAAAACGCTTGAACACCTATTAACTTATTTTTAATGCTGTCTTTTTCCCCTGAGTTTGGTGAGTGAGTGAGTTAGTCAGTTAGGACGCTTTCTCTCCTTTTTTCCCCCAGAATTTCACCCCACTCCATTGGCCCCTTAAATTAATTTATGAAAAAAACGGTCGAACACCGATTTACTTATCTTTTTAGCTGATGTTTGTTCGCTGCGTTTCAAATTTCTCGCCTATTTCGTTTAAGAGATAGGCCTACACGCTCCGTTAGGAATCCTTCAACCCCCACTTTTCACCCCTTTCACCTCATAATAATACACCACATCGAAAAACCCTTAGACACATTTCTGCTTATTTTTAATGATTAGTTTATATGCCGAGTATCACATCCACAAATGAAACCACTCGTGATATATTGTTATTCAATGAAATTCAGGTTTAACCCCCTTAGGACCCCTTTAGAGCCTGAATATCCAAAAATCCTCCCTTAGTGTACGGTTTTGACATACAACGAACATATCCCCAAAATGCCATTTTTCCAACTTCAATATTTTTGGCTGGGCTATGATGAGTGAGTGAATGAGTCAGGACATTTTCTTTCATTTTTTTTCCTTCAGAATTTCACCCATCCCGATGAACCCCTTCAATTTGATTGATAAAAAACTGTCGATCAGCTATTTACTTACTTTAAAGCAGTTTTTCCCCCTGAGTTTGATGAGTGAGTCAGTCAGTCAATCAGTTAGGACATTTTCTTTCCTGTCCCCCCCCCCCCACAGAATTTCACCCCTCCCCATGGGCCTCTTAAATTGGATTTATGAAAAAAACGGTCAAACACATATTTACTTATTTTTACGCTGATTTTTTCCCGCTGAGTTTCAAACTCCTCGCCTATGTCGTTTAAGACATATACGCTCCGTTAGGAATCTTTCAATCCCTACTTTTCACCCCTTTCACCTCATAATATACACCACATCGAAAAACCCTCAGACACTTGTCTTACTTTTTAATGATGAGTTCATATGCCGTGTATCACATCCTCCAATGAAACCATCGGGAGATATTGTTATTCAATGAAATGCAGGTTTAACCCCATTAAGACCCCTTTAGAACCTGAATATCCGAAAATCCTCCCTTAGTAGACTGTTTTGAAATACAATGAACATATCCCCAAACTGTCATGTTTCTAACTTCAATAATTTTGGCTGGGCGATGATGAGTGAGTGAGTGAGTCAGGACATTTTCTTTCAATTTTCTTTTTTCAGAATTTCACCCCTCCCCATGAACCCCTGAAATTTGATTTATGAAAAAAACTCTCGAACAGCTATTTACTTACTTTAAAGCAGTTTTTCCCCCTGAGTTTGATGAGTGAGTCAGTCAGTCAATCAGTTAGGACACTTTCTTTCCTGTTTCTCCCCCCCCCCCTCCAGAATTTCACCCCTCCCCATGGGCCCCTTAAATTGGATTTATGATAAAACGGTCAAACACATATTTACTTATTTTTATGCTGAATTTTTCCTGCTGAGTTTCAAACTCCTCGCCTATGTCGTTTAAGAGATACACGCTCCGTTAGGAATCTTTCAATCCCCACTTTTCTCCCCTTTCACCTCATAATATACACCACATCGAAAAACCCTCCGACTCGTGTCTTCTTATTTTTAATGATGAGTTTATGTGCCGAGTATCACATCCCCCAATTAAACCAATCGGGAGATATTGCTGTTCAATGAAATGCAGGTCTACCCCCTTAACACCCCTTTAGAACCAGAATATCCAAAAATCCTCTCTTAGTGGGCATTTGCGGCCCTTGGGGAAGCTGCATACCAAATTTCATTCCAATCCGTTTGATGGTTTCTGAGATTTCGTGATGAATGAATGAGTGAGTGAGTGGTATTTGACAAATATATAGTAGAAGATAGTGTCAAGTCTTTGTTATGCTAAACTCGGTTGACAGTGCTGTGTGAGAAGTTGAGTAACTAACGTGATTTCAAGTAAAGATCCTCATTTTCTATACCGGTAGTGCTGAGCGCAATTGGCATCCAGTCGGCCGTGTCTCGACTTGAGCTATGTTGCCATGGAAACTATCTGCTTTGCCATTCCTTCATGAGCATATTTTATGATTTGATTAGCATGTGCTGGAGTGCAAAAGGGTCGAAATCAGAAGAATGAGAAAGACTATCGAAAATTCATGTAGCCAGCGGTTTCTTCTGGGTCCTAAACTATGTGTATGCAAAAATCGGTTGAGATTGGTGGAACGGTGTAGATTTGTATACGGAACAGATCCACATACATACAGACTTTCACTTTTATATATAAGATATAAATGCATAAAACCGCGGTTTTCAGAATAGAAGCATATAAATGAATATTCTTGTGGTAATAGTTTGTTTTTCTTCGAATCCCCCCGAATTTGGGCCCTGACCAGCCTTAAGGTTCGAAAACAGAAATAATTATTCAAAAGCCTATCTGGTGCGAATAATAAAACCGCAGGTTTTTAACCTTTAGTTAGGTCGTGCTCGTCATTGAAACTTTTATTGACTGATTTAAGAAAATCATTCAAAACTGAAAACATAGAAAAAATTCTTGTTGTACAGACTTCATTGACTCGCCTAAATTTGAACATTTTGTAAATGAACTTTTAAACTGTAACTTTTATAAGAAAACTTCTGTTATATATACTTGAAACTTGAATGCGAGTATATCGCAGTGTATCATACATACGACTAGAAAATAAAGCCCTTATATAAAGATATGTTAGGGGGCCGATAACCGACATGTTAGGCCCCTTAAAACAACAATTATCATCATCATAAAGATTTGTTATTGGTTTTTTTTCGTTTCACTTTCCTTTCTATAGTTTTAACGTGTTTTTTTCGAGCATACCTGGAGATTTTATCACATTATTTTAGGTCTCCTGTCCTAAAAGCAAATATTTCCATGACACTACGCTCCTCGACCAAGGGGCACGTATCTGAAGTGGTACTTGGGAACAGCATAGCTAGCGAATCTGAGAAAACAGGTGAGAACCAATATTTTTATTTCATTTCAGGATGGAATCCATCTTGGTAGATTCATGTACTCCCTTACTGAACAAACTGGGAGTTAGCTATCAATCTCTTTCATTAGGGAGCATTCCCTGAAACCTAAATCTCCTCCCACTCCCAATTTCTTGTGTAGTAGGGACTGTACTGTAATCCCTATCAGAAGCTATTGGTAAGGACACGATAACAATCCTGGTGCATAATCTTGCAGAACCCCTGATCGGCCTATGGTCTAAATCGGTGCCATCAGGTGGAGACACAACAATACAGTGTCCAATGCTTAGCGTTCACGTATGAAGTATTTGATGACAACTAAAGTAATAGTTCTCTTGTCCAATGAACCATAGCAACTTGACCTTGCATATGGTAGCCTATAGATTCATTATTACCTTGGATATTAAAATCCATTTCATTCAAAGACAGCGCTGGTCCATTGTCCATTTCCTAGTAAGGCGTACTGTATATGTCACACATACAGGTGTGCAGCAGCCGGACAAAAGTATGTGTGAGGGAGATGGAAGGGGATTTGTTTCCAGAGGCTCACGACTGTAAAAAAATGGTCTATTCGCTGAGTCGAGACAGTGCAGGTAAATACTTGCACGTGATCACCTGGCTGCCCGGACATAGAAACATGCCCAGTTCACATGATCGGCTCAACCGGACAGCGCTAGCCAAGATAATCCGAGATAGTCTGTCTTGCCGTAGCCCTAGAAAAGACATGGCTGTGTGGCTCAGGGGTAACGCTCTCGCTTACTGAGCCCAAGGTTGCAGGTTCGAAACCTGGCGCAGTCAGCTGGCATTTGAGGGTGCGCAAATGCGAGGGAGCCGTGTCAGTACATTTACTGGCACGTTAAAGATCCCCTTCGGGGCAAAATTCCGGCACCCCGGCGTCTCTAAAAGCCACTGTAGTTAAAAGGGACGTAAAACCAATAACATTATTAGAAAAGACAAAGCTCTACTGTGGCCCCGTATTTAGCCAAGTTTCATTTTAAAAATAGATTTTTCTTCCTTCTTGTCTCATTCCTCGTATTGTTTGCAAATATCTACATCTCCATAAAAATATTTCATCACTCTCTATGAGCATACTGTCTCGTCCTCGTCGAACATGTTCGAAGTTTAGTTCTTTCAATAAATTATATAATGTCGTTCGTCGAAAAATCGGCAAATCAGTGTCTTCATTCACAGCGATAAGTACGGTAATTTATCGATAGGCCTACGCAGTTCAATGCCAAAAAAAGTTCTGGTGGACATTCGGTGACGTAGTTGGGAGCATTCAGAACTGCTGTGCCCTAGAAGGCGGGTTCAAACCCGGCCGAAGCCTCCGGAGTTTTTAAGAGCCTTAAAAACCCCTCAGTGTGCCTTCCTTCGGAGGGGAAGTAAAGCCGGCGGTCCCATGTCATAGATTTATGGCATGTTAAAGAACCTTCCACTAATTACACCTGTGTGATGCTAAATTGGATAGGTTAAGAATGCAAACAACGCTCTTAGGTTCCTACGTTCGTTGCCAAGAGCCGACTACGGTTGCGTCTAGTAGCTAAGTTCTGAACCAGTAGTCGTTGACTAGGAACTACTTGAAAATTCAATGTCGGCAGTCTTACTTGAATTAAAAACAGATAACATACACTAGTACAGCCATCACAATTAACACCGGTTATCAGACAGATTCTACACACACCCAAAGTACACGGGGCTATATGACCGCGTTTTCGAACACCCTAAACTTAAGAACCAACCAACCACCAAACTTGTGTGAAGCTAAATTTCTAGGTTAGATTTCGTTGAAACGATCTATCATAGTTCCAACGTTCACCACTAGGTGTCAATGACATCTGGTAGTGAAAGTTGGAACTACTTGAAATTTAACGGAACTTGTATCTCACCACATGGGTGTCCGCTTGAAGCAGCTACCGACTCTGGCGAGCCGAACATGTCCTCGGACACTCCCGGCACTGAAAGCCATACGATAAATAATTAATCAAACTCATCAACTCTTTCCACAATCTTTGCCCTTGGTTTCTCTTTCTTGAGCGACTGTAAACTGTGGCTAGCTTTATATTCTCGAACTATTCGATACACAGACATTTCATTAACACTTGTGGAATGAGCTGCTTTACTAACTATGTCAGAAATTAGTGAGGTGGGATGCAATTCTAACTCGACCTTATACGTGTTTAGCATCATATGCTTTTCAGAGCTACTCAGCTCTTTTTGCTAAAGCTGTTTCTTTGGTGGAGTAATACCACTCGCCTTGTCTGTCTCTTGCTGAGTCTACGAAGGAACAGTGACTGCATAAAATCCGCCTACACACGATCAAAAATAATACATAAACTAACAATCATGGGAAGATTAAGAGGACAGAGAAGTTTAAATACCTGGGGGAATGGATCCGATCCAACCCAACGGACTGGATAAGGAAGCAATCAAAGGAAGAACCAGAAAACTGGACCTGGCCTACAAATTAACCCAGAATAAATACAACAAACGAGCTTCATCATACAAGGCCAAAATCAGACACTACAAATCGCTAGTACAACCTGTACGCATCAGAGTGTCTTATTTTAAGTAAAAAAGGGAGAACTTCAAGTACTAGAAAAGAGAGAAAGGAAGACTGAGAAAAATGCTTGGACCACAGAAGACTACTGATGGGACATGGAAGAAGAGGAAAAAGTGTACTGAAAAGATCACAGACGTAATGAAGAAGCGGAGGCTAAAGTTCTACCGACATTTACTACGAATGGATGAAGGCAGGCTGACCAAAAGGATCTTCAGCTACATCATGGGGTTAAAGGTTACATCTAAATGGGTAGATGAGGTGAAGAGGGATGCAGCGGAAGTTGGAATTACTCCACCGATGGCCCACGATAGAAGAGAGTTCCGCAGTCGAGTTGACGGAGTAAAATCATTTCAAGAGAAACCACCAAGCAGGAAGAGAGAAAACAAAGAAGTGACAGGATGAAGAAGTTCTGGGAAGAGACAGAAAACCAATAAGTCCTGAGTTCCTTGCGATCCATAGTTGGCCAAATTCGACAATAAATTTAAAAAAATAACAATAAGTAGGTTGGTTTGTTAGTTCATTAGTTCAGGGGCTGCGACATCGTGGTCATGTAGCCTCGTGCACTTTGGGTGTGTTTAGAATCTGTCTCATAACCAGTGTTAATTGTGATGACTGTATTAGTGTGTGTTATCTGTTTTAATTCAAGTAAGGACTGAAGACAATAATGTCAAGTACCGTAGTTACTACTTTCACCACCAAATGCTACCGCCCACAACACCTAGCTGTGAACTTGGCTACTACTAGATGCCATCGCAACCAGCGCCTGGTGGCGAACGTTAGGTCTTAAGAGCATTAAACAAACCTAACCTACAAATATTTGCTCCACACAAGTTTAGTTAGAGGAGGGTTCTTTTTCATGCCATAAATCTATGACATGGGCCCGCCGGCTTTACTTCCCCTTCGATGGAAGGTATACTGAGGGATTTTAACGCTCTTAAAAAATCCGACCGACTTCGTCCGGGTTTGAACCCACGCTCTTGGGCATAGAAGCTCAGCATGCTACCGACTACGCAACCGAAGTCGACTAACAATAAGTAAAACAAGTAATTCCGTGAAGAACTAAAGCCTATGTTCATACATCCTACTTATGTTAATTGCCTCTATCAACATACAAAATTACAGTTTGATTGCTGTAATAGATCCGTAGATATTGAGAACCGACTAAATATTTCGGAAGGTCACCATGTTGGATTGTTATATGTATAGGCCATAGAGTCATGTACCATTAAAGGAAAATTATTGCGTAAGTTCATTATTCAAACTTTCACTTAGATCGCATGATTACCACCCAAGAAATAAAAACCTAATTTTAAAATTCGCACAGCCGCCATCTTAAGGTTAAGTAAACAATTGAACTAAATTCAGATAGACTACCAGTGCATTACAATGTGTATAAACATTTGCTCTACCTAGTTTCATTGCATTTTGATCATTGGATCTATTTAAAACTTTCAACTTCGCTTGGCCGCCATGTTCGCTTTGTAGTTAACCAATGTTTGAAGGTCCCATAGCTGTACTTCCTGTAGTGCCCTTTATCTCCGTACAAAATTTCAGGGTGATACCGGTAATAGTTTCAGAGATATAGAATGTCGGTGAAATATTTCGCACAGCTGCCATCTTGAGGTTATGTAAACAATTGAACGAAGTTAGATGTCGGTGCATTACAATGTATATAAACATATACTGTACCAAGTTTCATTGCGTTTGGTTGATTAAATCGCGAGAAACTCTATTTAAAAGTCGCAACATCGCTTGGCTGCCATGTTGGTTTTGTAGCTACCAGGTTTACAAAAGACACATAGGTGAACTTCTAGTAGTTCCCTTTATGACCGTAATAAATTACAGGGTGATATCGGTAATAGTTTCGGAGATATTGAATGCTAATGAAGTATTTTGCACAGCCGCCATGTTGGATTGGTGTGACGTAACTAAATTTGAAGGGAACGATCGGGGTCGTCCGGAATAGTGCTATGAACTTACCGAGTTTCATTGAAATCGCTCCAGCCGTTAAGAAGTTGTTAGGGGGGAAACACACACACACATACGAATCACACACAGACACACGGACAAAAGGTGATCTTATAAGCCTATTTTTTCATAAATGAAAATAAGCTTAAAATCATAACTGCGAATAAAAGAAAGTAGCACTCGCCACTTCACATGTGAGCGGATGTTCAACAGGCACAACTCGACGTACGGTGCCCCGGCTTCGCCCGGTATCTTGAACGGGTTACCCAGCGTAAGCTTAAAAGACGCACGGTGGCAGGTTTTTCTTTTTTTTTTTACTCGATTCACGGGAATCTTTACTGCTCGGCTTTCTTTTGTCATAAATTAATGTTTTTCTACAGAAACCGTCTTCGTGAAATCCTTTAAAGAATGGCGAAACCCCCATCAAAATCCATTCATTGGTTCTCGAGATTACTCGTTACTACAAAGAATCGGGGACTTTGTTTTGTACTAAGTAGGATGATAGTTATGTGAAAGACACCACAATTCTTATGAATACTTGTTCGTCAACGGATTAGAATTGAAAAGTATGGAATTCTCTTGTTGCTCGACACACCTCCCGTACTAGCATAACCTTCACGCAAATGAAGAACTTGGTGTGAGAGACACCAACCAGCAGCCAATCAACGTGGATCAAAGAGAGAGAAGGGAACTGGATTGGACTCACGCTCAAAAAGCCGGAGGGGGCCACTTTAGAGGTCGGTGCAAGATTGGAGCTCACAAGGTGTTGGGGAACGTGGTCGGCCCAACAAGATCAGGAGGCGGGTGATGGAGGATGAATGGGAAACGTGGAGAGAAGTGAAGAGGCTGGCGATACACCGTGTATCGTCACGGTCCAATGTTCCAGAGGGAATGACAGGAACAGGGGCGTATATACAATTTAAGTTTTTTTTTTTGGGGGGGGGGGGGCTATCCTGGAAAATTGTGAGTATTCTATTCTCTGGGGATTGTCACAGCAAAGTACCCAGAAATATCAACCAATATCTTAGAGCATATAACTTTGTGTAATTATTTTAGATAGAAGATGATGATGATAATTGTTGGTTTAAGGGGCCTAACATCTAGGTTATCTGCCCGTAATGGTTTGGGCGATCGTAAAGATGATAATAATGAAATGCAAACTATAACCAAAACCAACCACCAACCCACATACCAGAAGAAGAAATGGAAAACAAAAGGAGAATAAGGCAAATAAAGGACAGGAGGAAAAGAAATGCCCTCAACCCTCGAAGAATGCGGATTGAGGGACTTGGAAGGAAGGAGAACCATGAAAGGCAGATAGGAAAGTGAAAGAGGAGAAGGTCCGGCCCAGAGGTAATGGAAAAAGGGAGAAACCGGACCCAGCTCAGGAATCCCTCGGGGTCGCCAACTCCCGAACTCACCAGCCGTGAGCCCCTGAGGGTGTAGCAATATCCAGGGTGCACTAGTAGTGGTGCGGCTACATACACCCAGCCTCCTTGAGGGCCTTGAGCAGAAGGCAGGAGAGAACATGAAAAGAAAAAGAAGACTGACCCCTCGCACAAGGAGGGTATCAGAAAAGATGAGGCAAGGGCCATTAAGGCAGGAAAGGAAGAGACTCCCTTGGCCTCGGATACCCTAATACCGTCGGGGTCGGAAGAGAACAAGAGTTGACCAAGTGAGGTCGACAGGAAAGAAGACGGAGAGGAGCCCGGCACAAGTAAGAGGAAGCAATGCCGGACTCAGCTGGGGACCCGTGGTCGCACACCCACGTCCCTCTAGATGTGAGCCCCTGGAGGGTATTTTAGATAAGAGTTAATTGTAAACTTCCAAGTTTATATAGCCTACAATTAGTGGCAATACAAAAAAAGTTGTAGAATACAACATAAAATAAAATGAATTTTCTATTATGGCCTATGGAGTATGAATGGCAAATATCTAAATATTTGACAATTTATTAAGCAGAAAGGTAAACTTTTTGATGTGTAACATATTTCCACTCGGATGCTGGATATTTTTGTGGGAGTGATTTTGAAAAATGGGACGGAAGTGGATCGGACGGAAGTGTGTAAGACGCACTGCCAGCTGGCAGTGGTACCATGTGGAATGTATATAACATACGGATTACTTCAAGGTTCGGAGGCACCATTACAGATATTTCTGCAATAAATCATCTTCAAGTTGTCGTTCTTTGGTGCAAAAATACTCATTATAGCCTACAATATTTGCTGAAAACAATTATGATTTATTAAGAGACAGTTTTTCAATCTCTGGATAAAAGTGATGGGCATCCACTCCCCGAGTAACTTTGCTCAACACTTTCATACGGAACGGTAAACACTCATGCAAACTCTGGTGTCAACTGATTGACACACAAACCACATGTTAAAAGTCTTCGTATCATTATTTAAATGACTTTTTTTTCATGTAGCCTCCTGAGAGGCCGAGTGCAGGTCTTTCTAGTCGATGCCCGTGGGCGACCTGCGCGTCGGGATGAGAGATGAGATGAATGGATGAAAGTGGGCAAGGATGTGGAAGGAAGCGGCCGTGGCCTGTCAGAAGGTACTGCCCCAGCATTTGCCTGGTGTTGAAAATGGGAAACCACGGAAAACCATTTCAAGGACAGCCGACGGTGGGGCTCGAACCCACGCGTCTACCGAGTCAGCAGAGAGCTTGGCCCCATGACCTAACGCCGCGCTTTAGCCACCGTAGCCACTACTGTCTGTATTTAAATGATGATATGCTTTAATTTGAAGCATTGCAACTATTCGGCAAAGCCGGTATTATGTTTGTTCACAATGGCTATTCAGATATTAACCCACATTGCGGTAATGCAGTGATCAATGTAATATATAACTTATCGATGTTTTTATACGGTAACTGAGCTAGCCTTTCATAGACTACTATAGGAATTTCCTTTACTGTCAAGTAGCCGTATTCATAACTAATTTAAAACTCAATTCCACGAAGGAACATAATCGAAAAAAAGCTAAATATTAATGGAGCATTAAACAAGTAGTTCCGTGAAGAACTAAACAGCCTATTTGCATATATCCTACTTATATTAACGGCCACTATCAACATACAAAATTTCAGTTTGTTTTCTGTAATAGATTCGTAGATATTGAGAACCGACTAATTATTTCGGATGGTCGCCATGTTGGATTTTATATACTGTATGTAGGTCCTAGAGTTATGTACTGTTACATGAAGATTATTGTGTACGTGTAGCATTGGAACTTCAATCGCAAGATTAGGACACAAGAAGTAACAAGGAGATTTTAAAATTCCGCACAGCTGCCATCTTGTGGTTATGGAAACAATTGAAATAAATTAGATGCCAGTGGATTAACATTCGTATAAGGATTTACTGTACCAAGTTTCACTGCACTCGGATGGTTAAATGGCGAGAAACGTCCATGTGAATATTTATATTTCGCGTCGCCGCCATGTTGGATTTGTGATCACCAGGTTATTTAAAGTCCTATAGGTGAACTTAAGTTTATAGCCGCTAAGAACATTAAAAAAAAATCAGTTTGATTGCTATAATAGATTCGTAGATATTCAGAGTCGTCTAAATATTTCGAATGGTCGCCATTTTGGATTGTTAAATGTATAGGCCGTAGAGTCATGTACCATTAAAGGAAAATTATTGCGTTGGTTCATTATTCAAACTTTCACTTCGATCGCATGATTACGACACAAGAAATAAAAAAATAATTTTAAAATTCGCACAGCCGCCATCTTGATGTTATGTAAACAATTAAACTAAATTAGATACCAGTGCCTTAAAATGTGTATAAACATTTCCTGTACCAGATTTCATTGCGTTTGGAACATTAAATCGCGAGAAAGGTCTTTTTAAAATTTTAAAATTCGCTTGGCCGCCATGTTCGTTTTATAGTTAACCGGTTTTTGAAAGTCTTATAGGATGAACTTCCAGTAGTGCCCTTTATCTCCGTACAAAATTTCAGGGTGATACCGCTAATAGTTTCAGAGATATAGAATGCCGATTAAATATTTCGCACATCCGCCATCTTGTGATTATGTAAACAATTGAACCAAGTTAGACGTCGGTGCATTACAATGCGTATAAACATATACTGTAGCAAGTTTTATTGCGTTTGGTTGGTTAAATCGCGAGAAACGTCTATTTGAAAGTCGCAAATTCGCGTGGCCGCCATGTTGGTTTTGTAGGTATTAGTTTTTCAAATGTCGCATAGATGAACTTGTAGTAGTTCCCTTTATCACCGTAAAATATTCCAGGGTGATATCGGGAATAGTTTCGGAGATATTGAATGCTGGTGAAATATTTCGCACAGTCGCCATGTTGGATTAGTGAGACGTAACAAAATTTGAAGGGCACGGTCGGGGTCGTCCGGAATAGTGCTATGAACTTACCGAGTTTCATTGATATCGCTCCAGCCGTTTAGAAGTTATTAGGGACACACACACACACACACCTCTCACACACACACACACGGACAAAAGGTGATCTCATAAGCCTATTTTTTCAAAATTGAAAATAGGCTAAAAATACTTCAATAATTAATTAGGTACTATATAAGTAAGTAAATAAGTAAATAAGTAAGTAAGTAAGTAAATAGGTAATTAGGTAAGTAATTAAGTATGTAAGTTACTAATTAGGGAAGTAATTAAGTAGGTAAGTAAATAAGTAATCAGTTAGTAATTAATTAAGTATATTAGTAAATAAATCAGTGAGTGAGTGAGCAAATAAGTAAGTAGCCTAAATAATTAAGTGAGTATAGACGCCTAGAATTCCCGGAAAGAATACCAGAACAATGATGATGACCATGAAAGTCTAAAAACTATCGCCTTTCACATCACCAGTTATCCTTGGCGTGACTCAAACATTTCATTGCCTATAACTATTTTCTTTAGCAATGACGTATGATTTGCCTTGGTGACTATTTGATGAAAACTGAAGTAGTATTTCTCTTGTCCAATGAGCAATAGCTTATTGACCTTTAATGTGATTTAGTTCATATTACCCTGCATATTAAAATGCTTACATTCAAAGACAGCGCTGGTCCATTGTCCTTTTTTTAGTACAGTGCTAAGAACCAAAAACGTAACAATGTTCATTATATGACTGTGCGTGGTATAAATCTTGTGCAACAATTGTACACCTCTTCAAGGAAACATAAACTTAGTTATCGTTGTTTTAAGGGGCGTGGGGAAACAACGAGGCCATTTGACCTACGACATCTTTGATTCCATAACACACTTTTAATTATTTAAATTATACACGTATATTGAATCTGGGTTCTGTATGTCTGATTTTGATTTGTCATGTCTAACTAATGAAAGAAACAAGAAGTTCCGTGACGAACTAAAGAGCCTACTTTTCTTAAAATTTTATTTTCATGCCAATGAATAATCTATATGGATCTATCTAGAATAATGACGAAATTAAGTTGATAATATCGAAATTTCTAATTGGTTCGAAAAACTGTATACCTGGCATAATGTATCCTGATAGAGAACTACAGTTGGCAGCCCTGGTGATCGAGTATATTCTTAGTTCCATCTCTTAAGGTACAGAATACAAAATTTGGTTGAAGTCCAATGGATAGCATGGACATTACATGCAGTTAAACATCGGATCTAACAGCGCGCGTAAAATCATGTTGGCAACAATGACATACATGTATTAATCAGAAATAATCTGAAATAATATGATCTATTGTTGTGTCAATTTTGAATGAAATCCATTGGTTAGTCTAGAAGTTACATGCATTTTAAAATTGGACCTATCAGCAGGCTTAGAATCATGTTGGCAGCACTGGCGTAGGCCTATATTAGTTACTCCAAATTAATATAGAATGCCAGATACTATACGTGTGCAAAGTTTAGAGCTATTGGCCCGTATACTTTCTGATATATTGATGTTAGGGTAACAAAAATAAAGACAGTATTTATTAACAGTTGGCAGCCCTGGTTACTCTTAAGAATCGGCATAGTCATATCTGTTTATGTACACATAGAACTTACAAAATTTGGTTGAAGTCCAAATGACAGTATAGAAATTGCATGTATTTAAAGTTGGACCTCTCAGCAGGCTTAGAATCATGTTGGTAGCACTGACGTATATAAATTACTCCAAATTAATGTAGAATGTCAGGTACTATACGTGTGCATAGTTTAAAGCTGTCGGGTTGGATACTTTCTGATATATGGGTATTTGGACAAAAAAAATTGAGAACCCTGCTGGCTCTTAAGAATACGCTCAGTCATATCTGTTTATGTACACACAGCACATACGAAATTTGGTTGAAATCCAATTGATAGTGTAGAAGTTATATGCATTTAAAATTTGGACCTATCAGCAGGCTTATAATCATTTTGGCAACACTGCCATGTATGGCCTCCTGGAAATTAAACTGAAATATTATTATATACACGTGTGCCAATATTAAAATTGCTCCCATTCATACCTTCCAAGATATCAAACATGGAGCTCAAATTTCAATTGCGATTTTTCAGCAGTTGGTAGCACTGACATCATTTCCAAATATGGCCGTGAGATAATCAGGTATAGATCTTTTCTCCTACTAAATTTTGTTTTGATTGCTGCGGCCGTTTAGGAGTTGATAGGGGGGACACACACACACAGCCAGACAGACAGACAGACAGAAGGAAAGACAGACAGACAGACAGACACACACACATTTGCCCGATCTCATAAGACTACTTTTTCCTCATTTTTGCAAAATGTGAAAAGTAGGCTAAAAATAGTTTTACCTAATTAAGTTTGATTTGGTAGCTACCACAAAAAAAGTTGAAATTAATAACAATAATAATAATATCGTATGGCCTCGGGTGCCGTGTGCAAGCTTTGTTATTTAACACCCAGAGGGTAGCTTGCATGTCAAATTTTGTTGTTCCTTGAAGCACTATGAAAGTCAAGGAGATTATATATCTAAGCTCCTTGACACTATAGCGCTTTCTAGTAGAGAAATGAAGAACTTTGTATTGGTGGAAAATCCCGAGATTAATTTTGCCATTATGATCACGGCCTACTGAATTCAAATGGCATATTCGACATGCCAACATTGTATGACATGCGTGTCGTAATTTTTGCTGTCTTTCAAAAATCACTTACCATTGCCAGGAGCGAACCTGCAAGCTTGGAGTTAGTAATCCGACAAGAAAACCACTCACCCACCGTGGCAAGCTATTTCTAATTTGAAGGAATATTTTTACTTTTAGTTAAAACGAAAACAATCGTTAATTTATACATTGACATCACGTTTATTTACAAAACGTTCATCTTCAAATCAAAACAGCAGTATAAACCAGCTTTAACAAGTAGTTCCGTGAAGAACTATACAGCCTATTTTCATATATCCTACTTATGTTAATTGCCACTATCAACATACAAAATTTCAGTTTGATTGCTGTAAGTTAATAGATTCGTAGATATTCAGAAACGACTAAATATTTCAGATGGTCGCCATGTTGGATTTTATATATGTAGGTCCTAGTGTTATGTACTGTTACATGAAGATTATTGTGTACGTGTAGCATTCAAATTTCAATCGCATGATTAGGACACAAGAAGTAACAAGGAGATTTTAAATTTTCGCACAGCTGCCATCATGTGGTTATAGAAACAATTGAAATAAGTTAGATGCCAGTGGATTAACATTTATATAAGGATTTACTGTATTAAGTTTCACGGCAGTCGGATGGTTAAATTGCAAGAAACGTCCATGTGAATATTTATACTTCGCGTCACCGCCATGATGGATTTGTGATCACCAGGTTATTGAAAGTCCTATAGGTAAACATATATTCATAGCCCCTATGAACATAAAAATATATCAGTTTGATTGCTATAATAGATTCTTAGATATGCATAGCCGTCTAAATATTTCGGATGGTCGCCATGTTTAATTGTTAAATGTATAGGCCATTTTGTTATGTACCATTAAAAGAAAATTATTGCGTAGCTTCATTATTCAAACTATCACTTCGATCGCATGATTACGACACAAGAATTAAAAACTTAATTTTAAAATTCGCACAGCCGCCATCTTGAGGTTATATAAACAATTGAAATAAATTAGATACCAGTGCATTACAATGTGTATAAACATTTCCTGTACCAAGTTTCAATGCGTTCGGAACATTGAATCGCGAGAAAGGTCTATTTAAATTTTCAAATTCGCTTGGCCGCCATGTTCGTTTTGTAGTTAACCGGTTTTTGAAAATCTTATAGGTGAACTTCCAGTAGTGCCCTTTACCTCCGGGGGGCGTGGTGGCTCAGCGGTCTAGCTGTATGCCTCTCACCATGGCGGTCCGGGTTCGATTCCCGATCAATGCATGTGAGATTTTCGATGTGAAATGCCATGTCCTGTGGTTCGGATGCCACGTAAAAAGGAGGTCCCGTGGCTCATAATCACAAGATTCACGGTCACGTAAAACTACAATCTTCCTTCCTTTTCCTTTACCTCCGTACAAAATTTCAGGGTGATACCGCTAATAGTATCAGAGATATAGAATGCCAGTGAAATATTTCGCACGGCCGCCATCTCGTGGTTATGTAAACAATTCAACGAAGTTAGATGTCGGTGCATTACGAAGTATATAAACGTATACTGTACCAAGTTTTATTGCGTTTGGTTGGTTAAATCGCGAGAAACGTCAATTTAAAAGTCGCAACGTCGCTTGGCCACCATGTTGGTTTTGTAGTTACCAGTTTTTCAAGAGTCACATAGGTGAACTTCTAGTAGTTCCCCTCATCACCGTAAAAAATTCCAGGGTGATATCGATAATAGTTTCGGAGATATTGAATGCTGATGAAATATTTCGCACAGCCGCCATGTTGGATTGGTGAGACGTAACAAAATTTGAAGGGCACGGTCGGGGTCACCCGGAATAGTGCTATGCACTTACCGATTTTCATTGAAATCGCTCCAGCCGATTAGAACTTATTAGGGGGGGACACACACACACCTCACACACACACACACACACACACACACACACGCACACACACACGGACAAAAGGTGATCTCATAAGCCTATTTTTTCAAAATTGAAAATAGGCTAAAAATGAGTGTTTTTTTGTGGTACATCTTCTGTGTGGGTACGAACTTTCTCATATTAACCCACAAATGTAATCACTAGGGCCCGGATGTTGATGACTTGTCATCTTTTTACTGAGTTGTTTAAAACAATGCTGAAGTAGCCTACATAGAAACTCCGGACCGGTCACCCCGTCTTCAAATATGTCATTTTTATTTTGGATCTTTTTGCATTTCTTTGCTATTTCTCCATTTTAAGAGCATTTTTTAAAGTTTGGTAGATTATTTTGGTCTTATTTTACAGAAATTGGCCTTTTAAGGTTCATTTTTTTCTAATTTAGTCATGTCACAGCTTTATATGAGGGAGTTACGTCTCTCAGAGTTAAGAAGAAGCTAGTATCTGCATTTGACAACATCAGAATGACATTGGTAGTGCGGTGCAATTCAGACTAAAGTAAACATAAACCTTTTGTTAAGTGCTAGAAGTCTATTTTGATTGACTTTTCAGTTTGAGCATAAGATGTCGTTTTTGAAATATTGGTGAGTTTATTAATATAAGATAATTTTCTTCATTTTATAGTGCATTTTTCGAATTTTTGAAATATTGGTGAGTTTATTATTATAAGACCATTTTCTCCATTTTATAGTGCATTTTTCGAATTTTTGAATTATTGGTGAGTTTATTATAAGACCATTTTCTCCATGTTATGGTGCATTTTTCGAATTTTTAGGTCATTTATTACAGTCATTTTTGAAAATTTTAAATCCCTTTTTAAAACTTTTTTACGCCATCAACATCCGGGCTCTAGTCATCATCATCATGTTCTCATTATATTGTCCTTGAAAACGTTGCTCAAAGTCCATCACGTCTTGGTGAGAACGTTCCCCTTGCTCTTCTGAATATGTCCTCAAGTTACCTGTAAATTGGTCCAAGTGAGCATGTAACATGACATTCAGCAACCCATGAGTTTAAAGTTCTCAAGCATGGAGGAAATTAGCTGTTTGTAGTTCTTAGTTTTCTTATTTCCAAGGAAGCCATGCATCACTGCTTTAAGGCTGTACCATGATTGTTTTTCGTGGGTGTTAAATAATTGTGGAAATTCTACACGGTGATGAGTTTCTTTATTTTTTTGAGGATTAATTTTAGCTTCTGACAATTTAGGTAAGAAAAGTCTTTAAATATTGAAGAGCTTCAAATCTTGACTTGTTCAATTCTTAAACAGTCGGTTAAAACTTCAAATATGTACATATCTTCTACTATATAAAGCTCAAATACCACTCACTCACTGACTGACTGACTGATTCATTCATCACGAAATCTCAGAAACCACCGAACGGATTGGAATGAAAATTGGTATGCAGCTTCCTCAAGGGCCGCAAACGCCCACTAAGAAAGGATTTTTGGATATTCAGGTTCTAAAGGGGTGTTAAGGGGGCAGACCTGCATTTCATTGAATAGCAATATCTCCCGATTGGTTCATTGGGGGATGTGATACTCGGCATATAAACTCATCATTAAAAATAAGAAGACACGTGTCTGAAGGTTTTTCGATGTGGTGTATATTATGAGGTAAAAGGGGTGAAAAGTGGGGGTTGAAGGATTCCTAACGGAGCGTGTATCTCTTAAACGACATAGGCGAGGAGTTTGGAACTCAGCGGGAAAAAATCAGCATAATAAGTAAATAAATAGGTGTTCGACCGTTTTTTCATAAATCCAATTTAAGGGGCCCATGGGGAGGGGTGAAATTATGGGGGGAAAACGTAATATGTCTGAGTGTAAAATTATACATGGCCTATGTTGTAGACAATAACACATTACATCTTTTTTGTCTCTTGCTATTTCATCATACGACGAATACTTACGGAGTTATTAATGATTTTGTACTTTTGGTTGGAATTTTCTAAGTCCCAGGAATGACATAAAAATTGATTCGAATGAAATTTCAAAAATATTTTTTTTTTAATACTTTTATTATATTTTTCACGTCTTTTAGGGTTTGAAACCAACATGATATTTTGATGTTTTTTTTTCGTCCCATGCATTTTTGGTTTCAGGTGATAGACCATGTTATAACGGGATTCGAAATGTTAATGAGGGCGAAGCCGCGGGTAACAGCTAGTCATTGCATAAAGTACAAAAGCAAACTTTATTAATTATGAATGGCGCTTTTGGTTACTGCTCGATGTAGACAGTCAGAATATATGCATTAAATAATAGACTCGACAGAAAATGTTTTGTTTGTTAACTTGTGTAATCTAGTTTCAATGATATTTTTCTTCAAATGAAACTCGTTCGAGGTTCATGAGCATCTGAATAGGAAGAAAGATATTTCTTTTACACATTTCTGTTTATTCTCCGTTACCCTTAAACAGTCTGCCAAGACTTTCAATATTATTTATTTATTATTTATTTACTGATTTATCGTAAGTCGTTCCCCCAAAAACAACTTGAGCAACGTCTTTGCACTCCTTGTTCATACATCCTGGGCAGGCCTACTTCTCTATTGGAACGAGATACACTGGAGCTTGTGATGACCAATGACAAGAGAGATAGGTTCGAATACCATTCTCAAACATTAAACGAGAGGCTTTCTGTGGCTTCCCACTGCCGGGATGATATCGATTCAGTGCAATAAGGGCAGCAGTCACGATAAATATAGGATCATTATATATGTGTGCACGAGTAAATACGGCAAGCTAAGCCGGCTGTGACTGGCACAGATCGCGACCGCGCATACCCGGTTCAGCCGGTGTGGCACGCACTTCCACACTTTTACCAAACATGTTCAACAATGTGTACTTACAGTGCTCATAGGCGATGCTGAAAATGTCCTCCCTCTCTAGTAACACACACCTGACATCTTCCGATGAAGGAATGTCTGTCGACTCTTTTATTATTTACGGAGGATGTTTCCTTGAATCGTTTAGCGAGCCTCCTAATTGTACTGGAATTAGGCACAGGTTTTCCTGGAAACTTGATTCTAAATTTTCGTCTCGTTTCAGAACAAGATTTTCTGCTTTTCATATACGAAGTATGGATATACACACACGTTCGCGCAATGTGAATTGGTGTCTAGGCATGTCCAACAATCACAGTAATCACAATACTCACTAAACGTGCAACACTAACGTCTAAGCTTTGCAGATACACGTCCATATGAATGACAAAACACGTGTGAACTAACGATATGAGTTAGCGGAGCGCGCCACCACCGGCTGAACCGCGTACGCGCGCCCACGATTTGCGCCAGTCACAGCCGGCTTAGCTTGCCGTGTTTACACGCACGCACATTAATGACCCTGTACATGCTGTAAGCGAGTGGGCTCTGAGATGTTACGGGAGACCTTTTTCTGATATTATTGGCATAATTGCCCCAAAATATATTTTCAGTGAACACTCAAGAACCACACGCTAAGTAAACTAAAATGTTCATATGATAATAAGAACCACTTATATCAAATCTGAACGAAATACCCGTAATAGCGCGCTTTGAAACAAGAAAAACGCAACTTAAACAAAACTACCAAAAATGGCGTGGAAGTCCTTCTTCGTTGCGCGTGTTTATATATAATACGCTAAGGTGTATGTTTCACAAAACTCAAGCTCCTAAACCAGAGGGAGTTAGTAGGAGTGGTTTGTACCAAAATCTTCCAAATCGTCTCAATAGTACAGGAAAAATCTTACATTTCTTGAAGAGTTAACTGAAGTATATATTTGTGCATTAAAATAAATAACAAGAAATCCATATCTATAAATGCCAAGTTAAGACACTACCAAACAATCATCCGTCCAGAGGCCTTGTATGCAGCAGAGTGCCTTGCGATGCATCGCAAGGGACTAATTGAGAAACTGGAAGTGAAGGAAAGGAAAATTCTAAGAAAAATCTTTGGACCAGTAAATGAAAATGGGGAATATAGGAGACGGCACAACCACGAACTTTACAACCATGTGGAAGACATGACTGACACCGTGAGGAAACGGTGAATTACCTTTTACGGTCATATAACAGGAATGAACCTAGCGCGATTGACAAATAGAATTTTCACCTATTTTCTCAAAAAGAAAACCAAGGGAGTTTGGTTCACTGAGGAGGACTAAGATTTGCAAAAAGTGGGAATTACAAGCAACGATATCTGGGAACATGCCCCCATTATGCAAAAACTAACAGCACACCGATGCTTTTAAGAAAAACCTACGCTTCCTAGAGGCAAGAAGTGGACTGAGGAATGAATAACTAATGTGAAAGCTCTGGGAGGATGTTAAAGCTCGATGCAGCAAGAAGCAGTTGAAATGGCGTGGTCGTTTGATGGTCGAATCGGAAGAGAAGAAGAGGAAACAAGATGGTAGCCCTTGTCTGAACTGTGTCGCGTCTGTCTAGTGTTAAATATTTTGAGTAGTAGGCTACACGTTCGTTTATATTTCACGGTACAGAATGGGCAATGCTGACTCTCTCCCTTACGGAGACTCGACAGCTGGACTTCAGTTGTGAGCCCCTGCATGGTCGTATAATAGTACATTCTGCAACGAGCCTATAATGGCAATAATTAAGACACAAGCGAAGCGAGTTTTATAATTTCCATACGAGTGTCTTAATTACCATCTAAGGCGAATTGCATACGACTGTTTATGTTCGACGATAATTATAACTATTTTATGCTCGAACATAAATACCTGTCGAGATTCCGCCAGTTTTATGTACTGGACAGAGCACATGGGACGCAGATAATACCTTGTATTTGACCATGGCCTCCTCCAATACCCCACTATGACACTAGCCACGCAGTAAAATTTAAAATAGGAGGCCGTGTAAGTTAGCGCAGGTGCGATGCTATCCGTACCTAATTGGTCACATACTGTTTCTTGAGCTCAAATTGGTGGAAGAAGCTGTTTCATAATGAAAAATAATGTTATAATGACCTTTATGTTCGACGATGTCGAACTGTGAATATTATACGTCAGAAAACGGTATCATAATGATGGTCATTATAGTACTGTATTCCATTATGATACAGTTTCTCCAGCCAATCAGAGCTCATTCATTGACAAATTAGGTAAGGGTACCTTCGCGCATGCGCTCTAAATACAACATGTCTATATAAATTACCGACATGGGAAGTGCACCGTCCATATGTTCGCGTAAATAAACTGGCGAATATGAGACAGGAAATACCATAATATCTCCAACTCCAATTTCTACACAGTGCATTGCTTTCAAACGACTTCGGTGACAGTTTGACTGAATGCAGGAGCACATCGGCAGGCTGTAAACATATGGCATTTTCCAAGCACACAGAGAGCATGCGTTGGTTGGTCAGAGAACTTGGAAAACAGAGATATCAAACCCAGCGCTTGCCTCCGAACACAAAATTCAAGTGACTGAATATCTACAGATATTTATGAATATTTTATAATAAAGTTATACTTATCGTCGAACATAAGCAGTCGTATGCAACTCGCCTATAATGGTAATTAAGATACTCGCTTACGCTCGTTTTATAAACATACTCGTGTCTTAATGATTGCCATTATAGGCTCGTTGCATAATGTACTATTATGATACATTTTTCTGACATATAATATTTACATTTCGACATCGACGATCATAAAAGTAAGAAGGAGTGACTGCTATACCGTATATTTCAAAGCCCTCTGTACACCCCCTGTTGCGCACGCTATGTTTTCCAAAGCCCCCCTTAAGATCCGTGACGGTTGCCATCGCTGCACCTCATGAAGCGCCTTGCTGAAGCGTATCCATGGCCTACCTTCAACTGCCTGTCGTTCCGCTTGGCAATGGCGAGGAAAATGATGACTGATCAACAAATATATATTCCTAGTGGAACAACAATGGCTGCTATTGAGATGCTTCACTTGAAACAGAAAGGAATGCCAGAACGTTAAATACACATGGCTTCTCTTCGGAGCTGGGAGCATGTCGCGTCAGAAACGCCACAGGGCAATAGCACATTACATTCATTAACATGTAGGTGAGCATCCTTGTTCGACATGACGACAAAGACGCTCTAGCAGTAGCGGGTCGTGAATGTTGGCTAAAGTAAGGAAAGAAGTTATGCTAATTATTGCTGTTTTAAGGGCCGTAACAGCGAGCTCATCTGTCTCTGGAGAAAAGAAGTTAACTGCATAAATTCACACCATCATAAAACATGCAATAAATTAGCCTACATCCAGATTAGAACCAGTAATATAGTACATTATGCAACGAGCCTATAATGGCAATAATTAAGACACGAGTATGTTCATAAAACGAGCGTATGTAGTTTTATAATTTGCATACCAGTGTCTTAATTACCATTGTAGGCGAGTTGCATACGACTGTTTATATTCGACGATAATTATTGTAACTATTTTATGTTCGAACATAAATATTCATAAATATCTGTCGATATTTCGCCAGTTTTATGTACTGAACAGAGCGCATGGGACGCAGAGAATACCTTTTACTTGACCATGGCAGTGAAATTGAAATTAGAAGGCCTTGGTACTCAGCGCAAGTGCGATGCTATCCTTACCTAATTGGTCAAGCAACAGTTTCTTGAACTCTGATTGGTGGGAGAAACTGTCCCATAATGAAAACTTGTACTATAATGAGCCTCGACATCGACGAACATAAAAATATAGGTACAATGATATAGGCTACACTAACATACACTTGACCTCAAGTTTGAACAAGATGTTCAGTTAAGAACATATAGCCTACTTTCTCCTAAATGCATGGGTATTGTTATAACTCTTTGTCCTTTTCAATGAGTATGATTGAATGTTGGTTGTAGGAGCTTGTTGAAATACAACGTGCTATAGGGATATTAAACATGAATATGAGGAGCCCTTTGCTAGTGCTACCTCTGTACCAAATTTCGTTCAATTCGGTTTCACCGTGTTTGAATTGATAGGGGGAATCGATTTGCACACATACTTGGCCACCATCTGCAAATTATTGGGATGATGTTCTTGCAGTTTGGTCAGAATATGTTTCCCACATAAAGATATGGTGTTGCAAAATTAGGTAGAGACTAGATTATTAGGTTGGTCGTAATTACATTTTAGCTTTTAACATTTGGGTGGCCGCGATTACGTTTCCATCAAGATAGCGGTGATATAAAACATGACACTGAGGTGCCCTTTGCTAGTGCTACCTCTATACCATATTTCGTTCCATTTGGTTTCAGCGTATTTGAATTAATAGGGGGAATCGATTCTGACACAAAGATGGCCGCCATCCGCAAACTATTAGGCGAATGACCTATTAGATTGGTCAAAGGATGCTCCCTCCATAAAGGTATGTAGTTGCAAAATTTGGTAGAGATCGGATGATTAGTTTAATCGTAATTTGATTTAAGCTTTGAACATTCGTGTGGCCGCCATTACGTTTCAGTCAAGATGGCGGCGATATAAAACATGACACTGAGGTGCCCTTTGCTAGTACTACCTCTGTACCAAATTTCGTTCCATTCGGTTCCACCGTGTTCGAATTAATAGGGGGAATCAATTTTGACATAAAGATGGCCGCCATCCGCAAACTATCAGGTGAATGACCTATTAGATTGGTCAAAGGATGCTCCCTCCATAAAGGTATGTAGTTGCAAAATTTGGTAGAGATCGGATGATTAGGTTAATCGTAATTTGATTTAAGCTTTGAACATTTGTGTGGCCGCCATTACGTTTCCGTCAAGATGGCGGCGATATAAAACATGACACTGAGGTGCCTTTTGTTAGTACTACCTCTGTACTAAATTTCGTTCCATTCGGGTGCACCGTGTTCGAATTAATAGGGGGAATCGATTTTCACACAAAGATGGCCGCCATCCGCAAACTATTACGCTGATGACCTATTGGTTTGGTCAAAGGATGCTCCCCCCATAAAGGTATGTTGTTGCAGAATTTGGTAGAGATCGGATGATTAGGTTAATCGTAATTTGATTTAAGCTTTGAACATTTGTGTGGCCGCCATTACGTTTCCGTCAAGATGGCGGTGATATAAAACATGACACTGAGGTGCCTTTTGTTAGTACTACCTCTGTACCAAATTTCGTTCCATTCGGTTGCACCGTGTTCGAATTAATAGGGGGAATCGATTTTCACACAAAGATGGCCGCCATCCGCAAACTATTACGCTGATGACCTATTGGTTTGGTCAAAGGATGCTCCCCCCATAAAGGTATGTCGTTGCAAAATTTGGTAGAGATCGGATGATTAGGTTAGTCGTAATTTGATTTAAGCTTTGAACATTTGTGTGGCCGCCATTACGTTTCCGTCAAGATGGCGGCGATATAAAACATGGCACTGAGGTGTCCTTTGCTAGTGCTACCTTTGTACCAAATTTCGTTCAATTCGCATGCACCGTGTTCGAATTGATAGGGGGGGACAGACATTGAGAGTACACACACTCACACACACACAGACACACAGACACACACACACAGACTCACACACACACATACACACACACAGACAGACACACTTTTTTCGCCCTGTGTTGATCTCATAAGTCTACTTTCATTTTTTGCAAAAATCGAAAGTAGGCTAAAAACTGGAGTCCAAAATTGAACAGTTGAAGCCAGTCAATGGCTTCTTGGGATAGCTTGTGTAAGTCTTGCAATGTTCCTTTGAATGCTCTGAGGGGACATCCGAAGACTACGTGATCCATAGTCTGCTGTTCTTCGCCGAGTCACATGCAGGAGAGGACTTCCAACCCCATTGGTTCAGGATCGCTGCGCACCTTCCTTGGCCCGTTCTTATCCGATTCAGTGCGCACCATTGTCACCGAGGTAGGTGAAATCCCGCAGGCCGAACCCAAGGAGTTTCGATTAACTGATGGTGTGTCTGGACGTTTGTTCCCGCCATTTGGTATTCCAGGCATCTAGGATGTTGAAGTCGTCCTGCAGGCTGGTTGCTCTTCTCCATGATGGTTGCCTGGACTTCAGTTGCTGTGCTGAAGTTACTGGGAGCACGGAGTGTAATGGCAGTGATGGATTATTTTGGGTTTTCTTCCATGTGTTCCTCAATGACTGGAGTCTTCTAAGGGGAGGAGGTGGAATATAACTTATTACTGGTAGCCAGTGAGTGTTGGTAGATCGCAGACATGCAGTAATGATGCGCATTGCGTCGTTCAGTTGTGTGTCAATCGATTAATTGATTGGTAGATACGAGATAAGAAAATAACTTTAAATCAGATGTCATTGCTAAAGTTGAGTTCCGCTAATTTTCAGAATGCTGTAGGCGTGTAGAAATTTATAAAAGCTACTTTTTGCCTAAATATACAAAGTGGCCTTCTTTGTTTCTTCTTATTATTATTATTCTTCGCGAATGGGTCCCTTAGGACCACGGGATATCAACACTTTCTAGCCTTCCTGTTGGCCCAGTATTCCTTCATACGCAACGAGTGGGTCTGTTTCCGTTGCTCTGACAATCGATGTTGTGTAGTCTTCTTCTATTCTTCCTCGAAACCCCGCGTCTCAGTGATTTTCCTGATTTCCTGCCGGTCATGTAAGTTTGGTGATCCTAATTCCTTTAAGACTTTTTCTGTATATTTATACCAATTCGGTCTAGTAGCCTTGTTCTTTAAGAAAGTAGGTATTTTGTGTGTCAGTCTGTTTGGGTTCATTCTTTATATGTGTCCCATAAATTGGATTCTTCGCATTCGCATTGTGTCTGTGATTTTGGAAATTTTATTGTATATTTCTGTAATAGGCTTTGGATAAAGTACACCATCCTTTGTTCTTGGTCCAAGGATTTTTCTCATTATTTTACGTTCTGTCACTTCTATTTGGTCTTTTGTGTTGGAGATTAAGTGTCTTTGAAGCATAGAAAGCTTCAGGTTTGATTACAGTTGTATAGTGGCGAATTTCGCAGATACAGGAGAGACTCTTTTTGTTATAAATATTTTTTGTTGATTGAAAAGCAGTTTCCATTGTCTGAAGCCTCGATTCAATTGATTTCCTTTCGTTAGAGTTTGCTGTAATCCCTTCCTTGTGTATGTTAACAATATCCCAATGAGAGTCAGTGACAGTGGAAGGACAAACATCAATCGAATTGGGAAGAGTTTTTGAGAAAAAGAAAACGAAGAGTCTTCAGCAAACATTTTGCATTCTTGTTCAATGTTTACAATTTAGGACAGGAACATTTTTGTTTTATTTTGTTTTAGCCTAGTCTTTATGAAGAAAACTCTATGAGTCGTCCAGTTGCAAAACTCGTTTAATCCACTTGTGAATAAGAATCATGTCGTAAAATTATTTATTTAATTTTTAATTTTATTTTGTTTTCTTTCTTTTTTTAAATTTTATTTTGTTTTTTGATTTTGTTTTGTTTTATTTTAAATTGTTCTGTTTAATTTTTTGTATTGTATTTTTGTTTTGTGCTTTTATTTAGTTTTTGTTTTTATTTTGTTTTGCTTTTATTTTGTTTTTGTTTTATTCATTTTTCAATTTATTTTATCTTGTTTTATTTTGATTTTCCAGAAAACAAACACACAAAAAAAACACGCAGCAAAAAGCAAAATTCAAAAACAAAAGCAAAAGCAGAAAACAAAAAACAAGGAACAAAAAGCAAAAAGCAAAATTCAAAAAAGCAAAAGCTGAAAACAGACACAAAACAAAAACCAACAAAGAAAAGCAGAATATAAAATTCAAAAGCAAAAACACAAAACCAAAAACACAAAGCAAAAGTAGAAAACAACAAACACAAAATATATGTGAGGGAAAGCCCAGAGAAACGTTTTGTCATTGTAACGTGTTTTTCGGGGGTATTTTACGCCACTGACATAAGTCAGTAGGAAGCCATTCTATATTTATTTACGCGGCAAATTGTTCAGCCAAGAGAAGTTTTCATGTAAATTATTATTATTATTAAGGTATTTTAGAGCGTTTTTTTTATAAAATTATAAGTATACAGATAGGTTTCCAATGTTATAGAAAACACTATCAAGCGAATTATTACGAACAACATTATCGGGGAAAATTATATGATTACGGAATTTTACGGAGTTTTGTCAGTTAGGGTATTGTGAGAGAGATGAGTCACTGGGAATTCGGCTACAGGCTTATTCTTGTCGAGAAGCATGACACAAGCGGGGTTGCTGCTTCAAGAAAAGGCGAAATGGCCTGGACCGGTAATCGACATCTTCGTCGCGCCGAGTGTAATGACCCGGAGGAGGGGAAGATCGCGTGGTGGCGCAGCCAATCAGAGGAGAGCGGGCGAGAAGGAGACGGCTACAGAGAGGGGATGCGACGAGTGCATATATGGTTTGCGCGCCGAGGAGGCAGGACGATTATCTTTGTAAAACTTGACCGTTGTGGTTGCTCGTGTGGTTGATTCCGGTGTGACCGGACCATAAGTTAACATATCTACAAATATTTCTACAACTGACGAAGAAGATGACGACGTCCAGAAGGCTGTGGGAAGCTCTCTTCAGCATCCAGTACGAGGGAAATGCTACGGCAATTTCCAATGGTAAGCGCGAATGACTCAGAACTATGTAATCTCTCGTTTCTTTGTTTCATATTCAGTATTTCAGTAACTTCATAGCTTGGGAATAATAGTAAAATCAGTAATTCATCCGACTCCGTTTTCACGTAATTCTCTAGCGGTAATATTCAAATCGCAACGCTCCAATTTAAATTTTAAATATATTATTATTATTATTAATTTTGCCATACTTGTTTTATATAATAAATTCATTTCTTTTAACCATGCAATCTTTGCTTTCAGTAGGTAGCATTAGATATAGACCAAATTCCTTCTCCTGATACAATTGTTAGTTGGGTTAATGATCAAATCATACTACGATCTGAGTGAAAAGATTCTTGAAGGTGTTCTACCAGAGCTAGGTGTTGTTAAATATAAATTTAGATTTCAACATAGCGTTGAGGTCTTGGCGCCCATTAATACAACATATCTTAGTCAGAGTAAATATTTCAAAGTGCAAGGCAGGGCTAGTAAAAGCGTTTCATTTGTACACCCAACAGTGAGGGCGATAGAAACCGTTTCACTTGTCACCCATCGTAGAGAAACTATTACATCATGAAGATGATTCTTATTCACAAGTGGATTAAACGAGTTTTGCAACTCGACGACTCATATGATGCAATACATTTTAATTAGTTAAATGTCTGCTTTGCGTCTATGAGAGCGTAGTGAAAGGAGCGAAGTATATCGACTAATAAATTAAACGACCAATTGATTTATCGATTAATTGCTCAATATCATCAAATTCCAGCTCCAGTCGCCCGGGTGCTGTTAACGAGCCATTGCCACTTTTTTTCTGTCCATGAAAAGTTGGTCTTCATGAGTCCTTCTCCAGTCTAGCCTTTTGTCTTCAAGATCATCCTTGATTTGGTCTAACCATTTCTTCTTTGGTCATCCTACTGTTTTTTTTTTATCCTGGGATAATCTTGTTGAAATCAGCTTTTGGTGTCTTCTCATCTCCCATTCTTTGAAGATGCCCATACCATCCTAATCGTTGCTTCAACCGACTGAATTCTACCACAGGTTTATCTCAAATTTAGCGCTACCATGGGACAAATGACTGAACAAATGTAGAGACCATGTGGAAAAATATTGTGAGGTTCGCAGAACAATGGTGACTAGAGGTAAGAAAGAAGGAAAAGGAGTAATCAAAGTAGGAGATAAGGAATTGGAAGTGTTGAAACACTTCAAATACTTGGGAAGTGAACTCACTGAAGATGGAAGACTAGACTTGGAAATTAGCAGAAGAATATAACTCGGGAGTGCTTTCTACCAACAGGTACGGGGACTAGTATGGAACAAGGATATACCAATTAAGGCTAAAGAAGTTATGTACAAATCATATTATGTTCCTATAATGACATATGCAGCAGTGACTAGGAGGGATGAGAGCAGAATACAGGCAGCTGAGATACGATTCCTGAGAAGTATGGTCCAGAAAACGAGGAGGGACAGAGTGAGAAATGAAGATATACGGAAAGAACTGGGAGTACAGAAACTAGATGACAAACTGGAACAAAACAGATTGAAATGGTTTGGACATACTGATGAATGAAGTAAGGATACCAAGACGAGCATTGGAACGACGGATGACAGGGAAGAGAGGACGAGGAAGACCAAGAATGCGTTGGATGGACTCGGTGAAGAATAGCATTAGTAAACGGAACCTGGATTGGAACACCGTGTCGGAAGAGGAATGGTGGAACGACAGAACAAAGTGGAGAGGAACCATATTTGCCCCCACCCAGTGTCAGCTGTAAAAGGGGAAATGAAGATGATGATGATGATGATGATGACGTAGAACAGTACGTATATTTGTAATTACCTGTATGTATTATATTTTGGTTTAAAATAAATAGGGGCAAAGTCTTTCCGATCTTCCCTCGTAAATACACAGATAAGATTGTCTTTGTTGACAGAAAAAAAAGACAAGATATCTTGGCTGTGAGTCTCCCTCTAATTTTTAGCTGTTTTTAACTGGAACCATGTGCTTGTAATGACCTAGTTTCCCCTATCGAGGAAACAAGTAGATCATTTGCAGTCGACCCGACAAAGACGACTGGTACAAATTGCGAGGCTCTTAGGGAAGATAACTCGAGATTGGAATTTTGTTTCGTGTGTCGCAGTAGCTATCAAGTTAACAGTTTGGACAGAATAACAGAGCACTTTGCTAGCGACGAGTGTCACATTCTTGGGCCAGCCATATGTCTCGTCTCCCTTCCTCTCCCGCCTGGAGTGAGTGAGAGATAGACTACCGAGGGTGAAACATAACCAAACATCTCATGTGTGCTCCAGAATATTTGTGGCGGCAACTGTTAAATTCGTTCCTCTGTGTTTCCAACATTAGTGACAATGTGTTTTTGCGTAAGGACACTACTAACTTTATTTATATGTTAATTCATTTATGTTCAACCATGGTGAAATGTAAATATTATATGTCAGAAAACTGTATCATAATGAGGCTCATTGTAGTACAAGTTTTCATTATGACACAGTTTCTCCAGCCAATCAGAGCTCATTCATTGACCAATTCGCGCATGCGCTCAAAATCCAACATGTCGAACATGAATAACATGATTTGAAATTGGATATCGGATCAACCATTGTAGTTACGATCCCAAACACAAAGACAAAATCAGCACGAACCTTTTGGGTAACAAGAAAATACTATGACATATGCAAGAAATTCATGAATCTACGTCCAGAAGTTAGCAACACAGCATCCTTCTATATAAATTACCGACATGGAAAGTGCACGGTCCCATATGTTCGCGTAAATAAACTGGCGAGTATGAGACAAGAAAGCACTGTAACTTACTTTAATATCCCCAACTCCAATTTCTACACAGCGCATTGCTTTCAAACGACTTCGGTGACAATATTAGTGAATGCTAGTTCTGATCGGCACTAGTCATCATGCAGGCTGTAAACAATAGCATTGCCAAGCAGAGTAAATGGTCTCTGCTTTCGAACTGCTTTGACCCACGCATGCGCTCTGTTCAGTCAGCAAACCACCTATTAGGCATCCAACGTTTAGAATGAAGCACTGGTTAAATAGGGATATTCTTCTCTCTTTCTGTTGCACGTGAGCCATGTATGACGCTGTCATTTTCTAGCTATCCACTGTTGCCATGTCAGTCGAAAGTTGTTCTTTGCCGAAAAAACAGCATATTCGGGTAGAACTATGTTTTGCCGATCATTTTTGTCATATATTAGAACCACGTAAACTTGATAGAAATGCTAGAAAAATTAGTTATCCATATTTTTTTTAAAACTATAAACTGAGTCCCCTTTTTAGTAAAATCGATCTTATCTCATGTTGCATTGACTTTGTGATGCCCATTTTTCACACACGTGTAGCTAAATGTGCCGTCTTGATGATGGATTATTGAAATATTTTATACTGGCAATATTACAATTTTCATGTAGGTAAAACTTCTGAATATTCTCTCATAACTGCATAGCAGCATTGAAAAAGTTCGTATGCTGCCAACTTTTCTATTTTTAAAGATAACCATATCATGTCAGTTTGAGAGTTGTAGAGGAATGCTGAAATACGTTTTCTACCTGCTTACCCAGAGTGTAGGTTTAATTGTTTACACAGGCCGGGCTGTTCATTGACCGCTGATTATATGAATGAAGTTTCGAAGGACAGCGGGGTGCAGCTTGCTACTCACAGCTTTATTACTGTGGCCTTCGAGCTTGAATTTCAGTTGTTCAGCAGTATCTATCTTGAGTGTGTGTGCAGCAGCTCTGTTAGATTTAACGTGTTGTATTTTACGTATTTCACGTAAAACAATGGAGAGTTTTGTGAAAAGAAAGCGTGGTCAAGTGCTCAGAAGGAGGGAAAAACAGGTCGTAATTAATGTGTTCAGTTATTTTTAAGAATCTTAAACCTAACGAAAGTATAATTAATTTAGTCAATGAAACTGCTCTGGCCACAGGAATATGATAGACTACTGTTTTTAAAATACGTAGTGCGAGTGGACAGGGTCCAGTACTGTCGCCACGCAAAAGGAGGCTAAGTAATACACTTCGCAAGAATAGCAGGAATGTTAAATATTATGACTTTATAATGACGTTACAGTTAATTTAATTTCGTTGTATTCCTTATATTAGCATACTATTAGTATTAGGCCTATTATACAGTACTTAATTCAAGTCTTCGTCACTGCACAATCGCTGAATGTGTGGAAAGTATCCGTGAAGCGCTTTGTACTGCCTCCTCTCATGGAGTGGCAACCCTGTCGTAACGCGCCATAAGACCAATTCTTCATTCTAAGCGTTATAGCGCGCTCTGTTCACTAACTGAAGTAACTGAATCCCACAGATATTTATGAATATTTATATTAAAACATATAATTAAGTTATAATTATCGTCGAACATAAACAGTCGTATGCAACTCGCCTATAATGGTAATTAAGACACTCGTAAACATACTCGTGTGTTAATTATTGCCATCATAGGCTCGTTGCATAATGTAGTCTACTATTATACATTTATTTATCTTTTCATTGATATTTTTCTTCTTCTTCTTCTTCTCCTGTCCATCTTTGGACCGCCTAAAATAACTCATTGCATTCACTGTCTCTTATTTCCTTTATGCTTTCTTGCCTTCCAGTAGTTCTTCATTACTTCACTTTGTCTGCTTCTTCTCCCTTCCGTCCAGATGTTAACCCGCTTCTTCTTGTTCTTCTCCTGGAAACCCCTGATATTTTTGATCATATTTCTGAAAAGTGGTCTGTCCTGAATAATATCTATTGTTCTTCCATATCCCTTTTTATACTTTGTACCCATTGATTACCATTCTTGCTTTTGTATACATGACTGAAAATTTGTTTTGTGAGTCTGGTGTTATTCATCCTCCATACGTGTCAGAAGAAATTAACCCTCCTTTTCCTGATCGCATCGTAGATTTTATCAATTCCTTTATTTTTGTAGTGGTCGTCATTTTTTTCTGTATCTGAACTCTCCACTTTCTGTTTTTAATGGTCCCAATATTTTTCTAAGTATCCTTCTTTCCTTTTTCTCTAGCTCTTCTAATTCGCCTTTTTTTAATGGAAAACATACATTCTAAAGCATAGATACTTTCCGGCTTAATCACCATATTGTATTGTCGGATTTTAGTTGCAATAGAAAGGTTTTTCTTATTGTAGGTATCCTTCGTCAGTTGAAAAGCTTGATCCAATTTTCGTATTCTTGCTCTATTTGCTTCTTTGTCTAGTCCTTTAATTTGAATCATTTCTCCCAAATACTTTAACTTTTCTACCTTGTCATTTTTTCCGGAGTCTGTTATTAAAACTGTAGGAGAATTTCTAATATTAGTCATAAATTTGGACTTCTCAAAAGATATTTGAAGTCCAACTTTCTCTGCTATCTTTCTCAAAAGTTTATTTGCACACAAGCTGTTTGTATATTTTCTGAAAAATAATTGCAATGTTATACCTACCCCTTTCAATTTCGATCAAAATCTTATTTCATGGTAGAGTTCTCTTTCCTTGAGCATTTCTTCCCATTCCCTTATTACCTTTTCTAGAACACAATTGAAAAGAATTGGAGGCAGCCCGTCTCCCTGTCTCACATCGGTATTAATTACAAATTCCTTTGAGATCTCTCCCATAAATTTCACTTTGGCTTTTTAGCCTACTTTTCACATTTTGCAAAAATGAGGAAAAAGTAGACGTATGAGATCGGGCAAATGTGTGTCTGTCTGTCTGGCTGTGTGTGTGCCCCCCCCCCCCCCTATCAATTGCTAAACGGCTGGAGCAATCGAAACAAAATTTGGTAGGAGTAAAGATCTATACATGAACATCTCACAGCCATATTTGATAATGATGTCAGTGCTACCAAGTGCTGAAAAATCGCAATTGAAATTTGAGCTCCATATTGGATATCTTGGAAGATATGAATGGCAGCTATGCCAAAATTGGCACACACGTAGATAATAATATTGCAGTTTAATTTCCAGGAGGCCATACATGACAGTGTTGCCAAAATGATTATAAGCCTGCTGATAGGTCCAATTTTTAAATGCATATAACTTCTACACTATCAATTGGAATTCAACCAAATTTTGTATGTGCTATGTGTACATATACAGACATGACGGAGCGTATTCTTAAGATCCTCCACGCCTGCCAACTGTTAATAAATGCTCTCAATTTATTTTATCCAAATACCAATATATCAGAAAGTATGCAAGCCGACAGCTTTAAACTATGCACACGTTTAGTACCTGCCATTCTATATAAATTTGGAGTAACTTATATACGTCAGTGCTACCAACATGATTCTAAGCTTGGTCATAGGTCCAACCTTAAATACATGTAACTTCTATAGTATCATTTGCAAATCAACCAAATTTCGTATGTGCTATGTGTTCCATGACAGATATGACTATGCGTATTCTTAAGAGCAACCAGGGCTGCCAACTGTTAATAAATGCTATCTCTATTTTTGTTACCCTAATATCAATATATCTGAAAGTATGCAAGCCAATAGCTCTAAACTTTGCACACGTATAGTACCTAGCGATCTAGATTAATTTGGAGTAACTAATTTGGTCAGTGCTGCCAACATGATTCTAAGCCTGCTGATAGGTCCAATTTTAAAATGCATGTAACTTCTATACTAACTAACGAATTTCATTCAAAATTGGCACAACAATAGATCGTATTATTTTAGATTATTTCTGACTAATACATGCATGACATTGTTGCCAACATTATTTTACGCGCGCTGATTGATCCAATGCTTAACTTTATGTACCGTCCATGCTGTCCATTGGACTTCAACCAAATTTTGTATTCTGTTCCTTAAGAGATGGAACTAAGAATATATTCAGTCACCAGGGCTGACAACTGTAGTGATCAATTAGGCTACATTAGGCTACATTATGCCAGGTATACAGTATTTGGAAATAATTTGAAATGTCTATATTACCAACTTAATTTCGTCATTATTCTAGATAGATCCATATAGATTAATCATTGGCATGAATCTTAAATTTTAAGAAAAGTAGGCTCTTTAGTTCGTCACGGAACTTCTTGTTATATATACTTTTATTATTTATTTTATTTAGGATTATTTCGACACCCTACGGGTTACAATTGCACAACTTCCTTGACTGTTGCACCTTTATATTTTTTTCATTCATTTATTTACGTAGGCCTATTTTCTAGTTGTCCCCGGCATGCGCTGCAATGCCAATCAAAGAAATTGTTGGTGTTTTAATTTTGTTGAAGTGTTTTTGAATACACATTTTTAATTTTCCGTTAACTGCCTCTAAACTATTGTAAAATGGATTTAATAATTGAGAAACATTCGTGGGAGCGTGCACAACATCTCACCAAAATCGCAATCGGACGAATGGTATATGAACGCATACGGGACTTCATTGAAACGATTCGCGCACCGTCACTCATTTGTTGAATCTACTCGTACGCTACCTATTGTAATATGGATTTACTAAGTCAGAAATCTTTGCAGGAGTGTACACAACAACTCACCAAAGTTTCATCGCAAACAGATAGACGCATGAAGGATAGACAGACAGTTGGATCTGATGATACTCACTTGACGAGCAAAACATATCATCTCTTAGTTTTCTCCTTTTTCAGTAGTCCATAACAATATATATGAGAATCTTATTTCCAAAAGGTACCAAATAATAGTAAAAAAAAAAAACTAAATTTACAGGAAACGCAAAGAACTTCATGTACTCACAGCTGTTCGAATGCAGTAGGTGCCTCTAACACTTTTAGGTATGTTGACAGGTATTTCTATTGCTCGTCAATTATTTCTCTTTATACGTAATTAAATTAATTAATGTTATTGGTTTTACGTCCCTTTTTACTACTGTGGCTTTTAGAGACACCGGGGTGCCGGAATTTTGCCCCGAAGGGGATCTTTAACGTGCCAGTAAATCTACTGACACAGCTTCCTCGCATCCTCAAATGCCAACTGGCTGCGCCAGGATACGAACCTGCAACCTAGGGCCCAGCAAGCGAGAACGTTACCGCTGAGCCCCGCAGCCAGTGTTTATATGTAAATACTTTGGGTTTTATAGCAGATACTAGCTGTTACCCGCGGCTTCGCCCGCAATAACCTTTGGAATCCTGTTATAACATTAGTTAAATAGATAGATAAGCATGGGTCCCAGTGGAAAATAATTCTATCACCTGAAACGAAAAATGCATGGGACGAAAAAAACATCAAAATATCATGTTGGTTTCGGACCCTAAAAGACGTGAAAAATATAATAAAAGTATTAAAAAAAACTATTTTTTTAAATTTCATTCGAATCAATTTTTATGTCATTCCTGGGACTTAGAAAATTCCGACCAAAAAGTACAAAATCATTAATAACTCCGTAAGTATTCGTCGTATGATGAAATAGCAAGAGACAAAAAAGATGTAATTTGTTATTGTCTACAACATGGGCCATGTATAATTTTACACTCAGACATATTACGTCCCTCCCCCCATAATTTCACCCCTCCCCATGGGCCCCTTAAATTTGATTTATGAAAAAACTGTCAAACACCTATTTACTTATTTTTTTATGCTGATTTTTTTCCCGCTGAGTTCCAAACTCCTGGCCTATGTCGTTTAAGTGATACACGCTCCGTTAGGAATCCTTCAACCCCCACTTTTCACCCCTTTCACCTCATAATATACACCACATCGAAAAACCCTCAGACACGTGTCTTCTTATTAGCCTATTTTCAATTTTGAAAAAATAGGCTTATGAGATCACCTTTTGTCCGTGTGTGTGTGCGTGTGTGTGTGTGATTCGTGTGTGTGTCCCCCCCTAATAAAATCTAAACGGCCGGAGCGATTTCAATGAAACTCGGAAAGTTCATAGCACTGTTCCCGGCGACCTCGACCGTGCCCTTCAAATTTTGTTACGACTCACCAATCCAACATGGCGGCTGTGCGAAATATTTCACCAGCATTCAATATCTCCGAAACTATTACAGATATTACCCTGACATTTTCTATGGCGATAGAGGGAACTACTATAAGTTCACTTATGTGACTTTTGAAAACCTGGTAATTACAAAACCAACATGGCGGCCAAGCGAATTTGCGACATTTAAATAGACGTTTCTCGCGATTTGACCAACCAAACGCAATGAAACTTGGTACAGTATATGTTTATATACATTGTAATGCACCGACATCTAACTTCGTTCAATTGTTTACATAACACAAGATGGCGGATGTGCGAAATATTTCACCGGCATTCAATATCTCTGAAACTATTAGCGGTATCTCCCTAAAATTTTGTACGGAGATAAAGGGCACTACTAGAAGTCCATCTAAAAGATTTTCAAAAACCGGTTAACTACAATACGAACATGGCGGCCAAGCGAATTTGAACATTTTAAATAGACCTTTCTCGCGATTTAATGTTCCAAGCGCACTGAAACCTGGTACAGGAAATATTTATACACATTGTAATCCACTGGTATCTAATTTAGTTCAATTGTTTACATAACCTCAAGATGGCGGCAGTGTGAATTTTAAAATTAAGTTTTTATTTCTTGTGATGTAGTCATGCGATCGAAGTGAAAGTTTGAATAATGAACCTACGCAATAATTTTCCTTTAATGGTACATGACTCTATGGCCTATACATTTAACAATCCAACATGGCGACCATCCGAAATATTTAGACGATACTGAATATCTACGAATCTATTTTAGCAATCAAACTAAATTTTTTAATGTTCATAGGGGCTATGAACTTAAGTTCACCTATAGGACTTTAAATAACCTGGTGATCACAAATCCAACATGGCGGTGACGCGAATTATAAATATTCACATGGACGTTTCTCGCAATTTAACCATCCGCGTGCAGTGAAACTTGGTACAGTAAATCTTTATCCGAATGTTAATCCACTGGCATCTAATTTATTTCAATTGTTTCCATAACCTCAAGATGGCAGCTGTGAAATTTTTTTAAATCTCCTTGTTTTTTCTTGTGTCCTAATTATGCGATTGAAGTTTGAATACTACACGTTCACAATAATCTGCATGTAACAGTACATAACTCTAGGACCTACATACATAAAATCCAACATGGCGACCATCCGAAATATTTAGTCGGTTCTCAATATCTACGAATCTATTACAGCAATCAAACTGAAATTGTGTATGTTCATTGTGGCAATTAACATAAGTAGGATATATGAAAATAGGCTGTATAGTTCTTCACGGAACTACTTGTTTTTAATGATGAGTTTATATTGTACAATACCCAAGGGGTATGCACCCCTTAGAGATCATCCCCCCCATCATCTGTCTAAATCTCATAAAAGGCAACCCTTTAAAAGCCTACCCAATATCCATCAATACTATAAGGGCAGCTGGCTACTCCATAAAGCAGCTCAACCCTTGCGTAATTATGACACACAGCGACATACTACAAACTGGTTCAACTATGCCACAACGCGCTGACAGAACAGAGGCTAAAGGTATAAAAGGTGCCTTAAGTGGGTCACGAGAATCTCTCCATCACCAGTGCTTCGACGAGGCAGCCGGAGGCTAACGACAGTGTCAACCGAGGTGAGTCAGTCAGTCAGTGTTCAGAATCCTATTTTTGTAACCTAACACCCACAGTTTGTACTCACATTATAACATCACAAGATCCCTTAAAAGGGACTAACAGTTACTCATTGCTGACCAATAAACACTTGGTCAGTCTCTTACACTTGCATTACTGATCTACACTCTTCTTCACGTCCCCACGTCCTTCCTTACTCCCGTCACGGTCAGGCGTGACACACCGTAGTAATAACGCCAACTCAGACGTCCTTGTATTCCTCACAGCGGCTCGCGTGCTCAAAGGAAGCGCGTGCCGAACCGCTGACACTAGCAAGGTGATTATATAATAAGTAGCCGGCTGGGCGACTAGTACACCGACCCGCGTGCTAAGGCTACATCCCTTAAACCACATTTACAGTCTTTATAGGAACGCCCCCTAGTTCCTAGCACACCACAACACACTACACTGGTCAGCTTGCCCTGTCAAGGGGAGCTACCCTTATTTAGGCACAAACTCATAAATTAGTACAGCAACTCTCCCTTTTAGATCCACCCCCAAATAAGGGATCTAAAACACTGGTGGAGGCGGGGTCCTACGCATAGAGAAAAGGGACTCAACCAACGAGCCCTCGTAGGTAAAACGACCCCTTCCGTACCGCAAAAAGCCAAGCAAATTAGTGAGAAAATTTTTCCCCCAGACAAAAAGCACCATTTTTTTTTTGTGTGCTCCAAATTAGCTACACAGGGGAACTTCTTAATAAACCAACCCCCCAGCCCCATACAGAACCAGAGAGATATAGGAATACACTGGCAAACACGCACAGATTTTTTTTTCTCTCTATTGTTACTTTAGGCCCATACACTTCAGGCAGAATGGCACCTCATGAAGAGATTGCAAGCCATGACGGTAATAGGGGTATGCCAATATTAGTAGCATTATTGGCTAGATGCCAAAGGCACATACAGATCAGGCAAACACAAATACGGGCACTCCAAACAAAAATCGGGGCAATACAGGGCAAACAGCCATACACCCCGTCAGAGGGTAGGACAGCGCGATTAAGATGCGCACATACACTCTTGAATCACATACATGAACACCTCAATAGGTTCCATATACAAAGACACAGAATATACCAACAATTAATCACCACACATGGTCCCGTAATAGATAATGCAACCCTCGAGAGAATGAGGGTGCACTACACAAGTTTACACGCCCAATACAGGGAGCTAATTCGCGTCCAAGCGCTTCTCCAACTAGCGGCCACAAAACAATACAGAGCACAGAAACATTAATACATTAGTACAGTAATTTGCAAGCAGGCCATGAGCCTCAATAAGGCAGTACACCCAAATTTGGGACAAATACCGTGAGCTACAAGCCAATAAGGCCATTTTTGAGTTCATGGTAGGGCCATCAGCCCACCCGAGAGAGGACATAAGCGTGGATACGCTGACTCGACAATTTGCGAGGATGTCCCTCTCGCCACGTACTGCCACAGAATGGAAGGAGTTCGCCGTGGCCACAGTCCAGGAGACGGCCAGGTTAGGCTCCAACATACTAAAGAATACATCCTACACAGACACACGTCCTCCAGCTCCGGATCGGAAGGCAATTTTGCCAAGCCGAGGGGAAGAGCCTAGAACAATCCCCTCGGACCGGATGAACGAGAGGGAGTTGAAGCCAGGACCTTCAATCACACATAATACGACAGAGGGACAACAGGAGGTAACCTCGTCATGGGCTGACGACGTAGAGCCTGACCTACCACATATAAAGCCTACATACACTCACACAGATAGGATAACACAGTGGCAGGAGTCTGCCGTGGCCACGGGCCAGAAAGCGGACAGGCTACACGACACCACATTGGCAGGACAAAAACAGGCACTTAAGCGGCCTTCACCGCCAGTTCAAAGGGCAAATTTGCCAGAACGGAGGCGAACACCGGCATTAGTCCCTCAGGATGCACGGTACACGCACATACAGATTAAACAGGCATTACCATACAATACACGGGGATTAGGAAAGGTATTATTACCCACCCCACAAAACCTCGCAGTCAAACATACATACACTCCCGCAAAATCTGCTAAGATAGCGCCAAGCGCAATAACGCCCTTAAATACAGGTACACTTAGACCTAGAAACACGCGCTACGGTGGAAGTAGGGCAAGGCTTACTTTGCTAGAAATTCCGCCGGAAGGTAGCAAAGGAACACCCCAGTGGATTCCAAAGGCCTATAATATCGTAACAGGGCAAAACCCTTCACCTTTCTGAGCACTGAAGCTCGAAAGACGATAACGACTTCCACCAAGGCCACAGAAATAAACTAACATCGCTAACACCAAAATTATAGGCCACATAAGTTCTTTCACACGGGGGCGATAGGAAAATGGTCCAACAAGTACATAATCAACATGAAATCGCATATTTTTCTTTCTTATTTTATGTATATACAGTGCAATATAGCCAAAGTAGAAGGAACAATTCTAAATCCTTCTTGTTTTTTTTTTTCGGAACCATGGCATTTTTCTCTCAGGCCATCAATGGTTATTGGGCGAAGTGATTAACGCCATAACGTAAAGTCTCTAATATGATAAGCCAAGTGGAAGCCAAACAGGCTTCAGGCCGAAAAAGAGATATTTTGAACACAACTTAAGCATAAAATCACAGCATAAAGCTTAAGTGAGTCTTTCTAAGTAGAAATGACTAAACGTTCTATGTTAGGGTTCCACAGTTTGATAGATTCTCCTGTTGCGGGCGAAAGCCGTAAGTGTGGCAAGAATTAAGAATCTCAAACTAGTTTCAAAAAAAAAAAAAAAAAAATTTTGGGAGGTGTGCTTTAACCAACTAAAAAGCCCAATTGCACACCGGGATGAGACACTGTCATTTTGGTGAGTTACAATTACTTTGATAGGCAGGTTTGACTCCCACAGTGCACTGGCTTTGCTCGGGACGTGGATACAAGGGTATCAGTTACGTCTGGCAATGGCCTTCCTAAGGTGTACTAGACAGTGTCGGTAGATTCCCCTGAGACGTAACCAGATTACGGTAGTACTCACGTTACCAAAATGGTAAATACTACACTCAGGTCCCAATCACCATTTTTTTTCAAAAACATAGTGCTCACGACATAATTTTTAGAGACTAACGCCACCTACTATTATTTTCTTTCAATGTGCTCTCTTAATGCAGAGCGGGGCATAAATAATTTTTTTTTGTTTCACACATTTAGCCCAAGAAAGAAAAATGGCCAAATAAACTATATATATATTTTATACATAGGTATACATAACACAACACTCGGGGACACAAGTGTAGTCAATGGAAGGTTCTTTTGCAGACGTATAATGCATATGAGATTTCCGAAATGAAATGCCATGGCCTGTGGTTTGGATTCCAAGTAAAACGGAAATCCCGTGGCACATGATCTCTAGAAATGGTCACGTTAAACCACAAAATTCCCCTCTTGCCTTTTTATAATGCGAAGAGCACTAACAGAAAAGCAGGCTGATTAAGAACACATGTTCGGATACACAGCGTTATCGGAACAAATAAACAAGCGAGCGCGCAAGACATTGCAACCCGACACCCTCATACTCAGCAGTAAAGCAGACCTCAGTGATAAACTGCGAGCCTTACAGACGACAGTTCCCAAAGCACACTGCACGGAATCATTCATAGCCAACCTAAGAACCCTATATCTTCAAAATTTACACTACGAGGAGAGGGCAAAAATAAGCAAACTCCTCGCAGGAAGGTATACTAGGGGTTGCGCACAGAAAAACACACAGCCCATTTGCCATAGTGTAGGCGGCACAGAAATGGCCACCAAATCTTTACAGACAACCGGCTTCGAACCCATGTCCACACACAAAAACCTCGTACCGAAAACTAACTAAACAACGGTATTTTCGGTACGAGAAACACAAACAAAATACAGGCAGAATGCCCGCAGAACATGAACAACGCAGACATATAACACAGAGAATTACATAGAACACGGGTTCGAACCCCAGAGAAAATTGCACGCCAGGGAAAAACAAGCAGACGGCCTTCCAATCACACCAAAATTGGCCCATATAACGGCTTAGACAGATAATACTACATTCCTGCGGCCAAATGACAGGCATAAAATTCCAGAAATACACTTGACAGGGAAAATGGACTTTCCAGACAGAGACATATAAATTTCGTAAGACAACGGTCTTACGGAATAATGGCCACACAACGGCAATAGTAGCAGGGCGGATTACCACATCGGGCCGCCAGGAATTTAACACAATGACCACACTGGCATACGTGCAGAAAAACACGCAACAGTGGTTAACCTACATAAAATCCCGGCCTGAAGTTACACACACAAACTGATGACTTGCAGACTTAGCCACTTTGCAACACTGTCGATGACAAAACGCGATTGTGTAGTGGCAGTGACCATGAATAAACAAATGCAGAACAATCATAACACTATACATTTTTCAACACTGCGAAAGCATTTATCAACAAGCAGACGTCACAGACCAAAACTTGTCGCAGGCCCAGAGTAGCACGTTCGTAAAGACGTTGGCAGGCCACGGGCGCTTCCTACCCATACACAATATACACAGTAGGACTTAGCTCTACAGCAGACCAGGCGTCCGCGTGGTGTAGCGGAGCGTAGTCACACACACACACACAAACGCGCTCACCAATCAGGGGCGAACATAGGGACTTTGAGGAAACGGGACCTCCCCTTAACAACTTCTTTTTGCGACCCTAGTCCCGAAACAAATCATTCCAGGCGACTAGGACTTAGCCCTATAACGGACCAGAGTAGGTCGTGAAGCTTCGCTATCCCAAAGCGCGGATAGAAAACCAACATGGACCAAGGGAGGATGACAAGAGAACATGCTAACAGCGTCCCACTCTACTCCCTTCCCATAACCTTTTCACGTCCAGACATAAACAACGCAAACACATCTACACGACCATAAACAGCTACACTACACTACAAAGTATACATAAGGGTTGGTAAACTTCATGTGTTTACAGAAAGGGCATGCTACGCCCTGAGCCCCACCGCTATCACCTGAATGAGAGGGGTGCATCGGCCAACAACAACTAAGCGTAATGCACATCTCCATCTGAGAGATGAGGCCATAAGTAATAAATACTAACCATTTTTTTTTAAATTTAAATCATCCCGCATGAGAGGGAAATATATTAGTATTATGCCTCAACCTACACCTATCCATACATGAGTGCAAACGCCTCATATCCAGACGCATGCATGTACATCCCATCCATTCACCAGGGGATATTGATATCAGACCGGCATGGATTTTTATTTTATTTTTTGCAACCCCGGGAATTACCTGCCCCGTTCCACTCACTGTAGGAGCATCCTAGCACAAAAACCGGTTCCAGGCCGCCACTAACGCGGAATTCGGAAGTGCGCAACCTCCTCCTACCCTGCTTTAACCCACTCTACAGATAACTACCCCCAGATCACAATAACAGGGTACCTGACGCCACAGACCCTACTAACACCTCCATCAAGGTTAAAAAAGAGCATTATCGCTGGAGAAGCTGATATAGCACAGGTAGCCTAAAGTAGTCTACGTATGTAGAGGTTTTACCAGCCCACCACACTGGAAGTATTTTACATTTGACACTTTTTACACAGGTTACACCTATATTTAAAAAAAAAAAAAAAAAAAAAAAAAAAAAGGGAATCTGAAACACCCTGGCTGATGATACCGGCGTTAGCCAAAGGTCAAAAGCACAACACTAGGGGCAGAACTGGGGTAGGTAATGACAACCCTTACCCCAGTTGGCTCGACAAATCAAATTACTGACGACTAGACCAAATAGACGAACCACGTAAGGTCAAAGCATTCGCGGCCTGGTCGGGCAAGCTCTGGAATCCTAGGTGCGCATAAACCGCCCCTGGGAGGAAGGGATGCTAAACCCACTTTGAGCCACGGTCGTCGAAGCCAAGACCTGCAGGGAGACTTTCTGAGAATGGCGGGAGAAATAGCTCACTCCGCGTCGGCCTCGGGAGCTATCCCTAGAGACGACCATATTATGACTAGACTGTTAGTTAAATTTACGTAAGTAGGACTTCCATGGCGGGGAGTCAGACTCCTATTCGTCAGGAGTGAAGCAGGATCCAAGGGTTCAGCAGGACCAATCCTAGATCCGACAAGTCCTTACCCCGCGAGGTGAAGGTGAAGACCACGACGGTAATCAATAATGCAGAATGAAATATGAATATATATATATGGAATGTACGCGCTCATTCGGTCCTGCGCCCACGTAAATGGACGACAACGGGTCGCCAGAGTTCTTAAATGAGTAGCATAGCGGGCACTCAAAAGGGTTCAGTGGGCCAACCCAGCAATGCCGAAACAGGCGAAGAGGACTCCCCGGACGCTCACTTCCCGGAGGACATATGAATACAAATATTGCGGCCGAAACAGGCGAAGAGGACTCCCCGGACGCTTTCTTCCCGGAGGATATTATGCCATGGGACCACACTGTCCAATGCCCACATAAATGACGACGCATCGGGCAGTCAGAGGGCATTAAGAGATGGGGCATTGCGCGCCCCTCACAGGAGCCAAGTGGGCGGCTCACCTACGACTAATCGGAACGGCAAAACGAGCACGACAAGGAAGTTACAGCGGGCGGAACGATTAGCTTAGTGGCACCGTAAGCCGCCCGCGGATAGATTAATCCTAGTAATAGACGTCGACACTAGACTTAAGGGGACGGAATCTAGCGACCCTAGAGACAACCGGTGTTTCTGGGGCTCGTGCGGGTGGTGATCTGGGGATTTAATTGCCCCAGGCGATCGTCCTAGGCCAAATTTAGTTATAGACGGTTGCATTTGACACGCAACCTAGGATTAAGCAAATTTAATGAACACTGTTGCAATTCAGCACAGCATCTTTCGGCAATAGATTAAGGCAACCCTCTCGGCTTAGATGTAGTTTTTTTTTATATATATACCATAAGTAGAATAAGTGGTATAAGAGAACGCCGTTCGGCGCCTGATGACCCACAAATCCGTCATCAGGGTAAGTCCGATAATTCATGATAAGTTATTATAATGTAGCATAGTCTTACATTTAAGACAATTTTTTTTAATACATATATTGAGGTAAAATTTCGGCGCCTGGCGGCCCAAATTCGTTGCCAGGGTAAGCCCAATACTACAACACATTAGGAAATGACGTCACGGCACCATATAGGGTAAGCCCGGCCATATATCGAGTAATAATAACCATGCCATTCTTTTCACAGGTAAAAAGGGGCTTCAGACTGTGGCAACGCTGCCACAGGAAGCGGCATATGGAATAGGGAATTTCAATGTTTTGTTAACCTCTCCATTTTTTTTTGCAGGCATTGTCACCTAGAATATGACACGTGTAATTATGATTTTGCTGCCAGATAGCAGCAACATGCTATTTAATGCCCCCTTATTGTAGTATTATACCTGTGCATACTAACCTCCATTTAACATTCATTCTCACTTACACACTCACTACATTTTTTTTTACAGCTACACGTCAATAATCTGCACAGCGGGAATGATGCCTGTGGGGCATCAAGCTTGCTGGCAGATCTACATAAAACAAAAACACTTGAAGCGTCAAAATGCGACGCAGCTTACGGCGATGAGGGCGCAACCGGCATGTGGCGGCGACCCTCATGGCCAAGTGTGCAAGCATTCACCCACAGAGGATGCTTCACAGACTAGGTATTAAGAATACACTGCAAGCGGTACGACCACTCAACCGTGCCAAGAGGTGGCCGTATAGGATCAGCCGTGATACGGCAAGCGTACGTACAAACAGGTAGCGTGCACGCGAGGATCCAAATAAAAACTAGAATTATAAGGGTTTAGCGCGCTTAAGTAGACATAAGGTCATTGTAGTTCATAATTTTAAAGAGTAAACTACATACATATTCATGCGCCCACGGGCAATTATTCCAATGGAAATTCCTAAATGTCAGCATCGCAACATAATATTTTTGTCTGTTTATCAAGTTCACGTGTACACGATGTCTATATTTTTGTTTTGTTTTGTTTCGTTTGCTAAGGTAACACGTAACCAATGTCTGTGAATTGTTTTCTTTCATTTTTCTCTCTTCTAACTTCCCCATTTGTCAGGGTGTTCCGTTTTATCCCACACCAATAAATACATTTTAAATATTTCCTTTAAATTATACCCTGGAACACCCATTTTTTTCTATTCTCTCCTATCTTCTTTATTGCGGGGAGCACTTTTTCCCCAAGATAGGGCGGACGACGCAATCATCCGTTCGGCCCTGGGTTTTTCCTCCCTGCACAACTATGTAACCATGTATAACCATGTTTTTTTTCTTTTTTATGCCGACAACGGCAATGGCGATTGTGCCTCAATAGCAATTATTTTCTTTATTCAACAATGTTAATGCACATTTCACCATGCAATGTAAAATTTATATACATATATATCTATGTACACCCCATAACCCTCCCCTCTGAACACGGGCTGACCGCACACCTACACTTCTGCACGACGACACCCGTTCCATACGACGACGCTTACGACGCCACCACCAGAAGAGACGAGGGGGATTCAAAAACTACTACGACAACATCCCAACCCCAAGTGCCCTTCCCGGTCGCGAGGACGCGACCAAATGGAGGAAGAGGCTTGTACAATACCCAAGGGGTATGCACCCCTTAGAGATCATCCCCCCCATCATCTGTCTAAATCTCATAAAAGGCAACCCTTTAAAAGCCTACCCAATATCCATCAATACTATAAGGGCAGCTGGCTACTCCATAAAGCAGCTCAACCCTTGCGTAATTATGACACACAGCGACATACTACAAACTGGTTCAACTATGCCACAACGCGCTGACAGAACAGAGGCTAAAGGTATAAAAGGTGCCTTAAGTGGGTCACGAGAATCTCTCCATCACCAGTGCTTCGACGAGGCAGCCGGAGGCTAACGACAGTGTCAACCGAGGTGAGTCAGTCAGTCAGTGTTCAGAATCCTATTTTTGTAACCTAACACCCACAGTTTGTACTCACATTATAACATCACAAGATCCCTTAAAAGGGACTAACAGTTACTCATTGCTGACCAATAAACACTTGGTCAGTCTCTTACACTTGCATTACTGATCTACACTCTTCTTCACGTCCCCACGTCCTTCCTTACTCCCGTCACGGTCAGGCGTGACACACCGTAGTAATAACGCCAACTCAGACGTCCTTGTATTCCTCACAGCGGCTCGCGTGCTCAAAGGAAGCGCGTGCCGAACCGCTGACACTAGCAAGGTGATTATATAATAAGTAGCCGGCTGGGCGACTAGTACACCGACCCGCGTGCTAAGGCTACATCCCTTAAACCACATTTACAGTCTTTATAGGAACGCCCCCTAGTTCCTAGCACACCACAACACACTACACTGGTCAGCTTGCCCTGTCAAGGGGAGCTACCCTTATTTAGGCACAAACTCATAAATTAGTACAGCAACTCTCCCTTTTAGATCCACCCCCAAATAAGGGATCTAAAACAATATGCCGAGTATCACATCCCCCAATGAAACCAATCGGGAGATATTGCTATTCAATGAAATGCAGGTCTACCCCCTTAACACCCCTTTAGAACCTGAATATCCAAAAATCCTTTCTTAGTGGGCGTTTGCGGCCCTTGAGAAAGCTGGATACCAAATTTCATTCCAATCCGTTTGGTGGTTTCTGTGATTTCGTGATGAATGAATGAGTCAGTGAGTGAGTGGTATTTGAGCTTTATATAGTAGATAAGCATCGGTCCTAGTGGAAAGTATTTCTATCACCTGAAACCAAAAATGTATGGGACGAAAAAAAAACATCGAAATATCATGTTGGTTTCGGACCCTAAAAGACGTGAAAAATATGAACTAAAAGTATTAAATAAAACATTTTTTTTAAATTTCATTCGAATCAATTTTATGTCATTCCTGGGACTTAGAATATTCCGGCCAAAAAGTACAAAACCATTAATAACTCCGTAAGTATTCGTCGTATGATGAAATAGCAAGAGACAAAAAAGATGTAATGTGTTATTGTCTACAACATAGGCGATGTATAATTTTACACTAAGATATATTACGTTCCCCCCCCCCCCCCCCATGGGCCCCTTAAATTGGATTTATGAAAAAAACGGTCAAACACCTGTTTAGTTATTTTTAATGCTGATTTTTTCGGCTGAGTTCCAAACTCCTCGCCTATGTCGTTTAAGAGATACACGCTCCGTTAGGAATCCTTCAACCCCCACTTTTCACCCCTTTCACCTCATAATATACACCACATCGAAAAACACTCAGACACGTGTCTTCTTATTAGCCTACTTTTCACATTTTGCGCAGCAATCGAAACAAAATTTGGTAGGAGTAAAGATCTACACCTGAATATCTCACGGCCATATTTGAAAATGATGTCAGTGCTACCAACTGCTAAAAAATCGCAATTGAAATTTGAGCTCCATGTTGGATTTCTTGGAAAGTATGAATGGGAGCTATTTCAAAATTGGCACACGTACAGATCATAATATTTCAGTTTAATTTCCAGGAGGACAAACATGGCAATGTTGCCAAAATGATTATAAGCCTCCTGATAGGTCCAATTTTTAAATGCATATAACTTCTACACTATGAATTGGAATTCAACCAAATTTCGTATGTTGTATGTGTACATAACCAGATATGACTGAGCGTATTCTTAAGACCTACCAGGGCTGCCAACTGTTAATAAATGCTCCTAATTTATTTTATCCAAATACCAATATATCAGAAAGTATGCAAGCCGACAGCTTTAAACTATGCACACGTTTAGTACCTGCCATTCTATATAAATTTGGAGTAACTTATATACGTCAGTGCTACCAACATGATTCTAAGCTTGGTGATAGGTCCAACCTTAAATACATGTAACTTCTATAGTATCATTTGCAAATCAACCAAATTTCGTATGTGCTATGTGTTCCATGACAGATATGACTATGCGTATTCTTAAGAGCAACCAGGGCTGCCAACTGTTAATAAATGCTATCTCTATTTTTGTTACCCTAATATCAATATATCTGAAAGTATGCAAGCCAATAGCTCTAAACTTTGCACACGTATAGTACCTAGCGATCTAGATTAATTTGGAGTAACTAATTTGGTCAGTGCTGCCAACATGATTCTAAGCCTGCTGATAGGTCCAATTTTAAAATGCATGTAACTTCTATACTAACTAACGAATTTCATTCAAAATTGGCACAACAATAGATCGTATTATTTTAGATTATTTCTGACTAATACATGCATGACATTGTTGCCAACATTATTTTACGCGCGCTGATTGATCCAATGCTTAACTTTATGTACCGTCCATGCTATCCATTGGACTTCAACCAAATTTTGTATTCTGTTCCTTAAGAGATGGAACTAAGAATATATTCAGTCACCAGGGCTGACAACTGTAGTGATAAATTAGGCTACATTAGGCTACATTATGCCAGGTATACAGTATTTGGAAATAATTTGAAATGTCTATATTACCAACTTAATTTCGTCATTATTCTAGATAGATCCATATAGATTAATCATTGGCATGAATCTTAAATTTTAAGAAAAGTAGGCTCTTTAGTTCGTCACGGAACTTCTTGTTATATATACTTTTATTATTTATTTTATTTAGGATTATTTCGACACCCTACGGGTTACAATTGCACAACTTCCTTGACTGTTGCACCTTTATATTTTTTTCATTCATTTATTTACGTAGGCCTATTTTCTAGTTGTCCCCGGCATGCGCTGCAATGCCAATCAAAGAAATTGTTGGTGTTTTAATTTTGTTGAAGTGTTTTTGAATACACATTTTTAATTTTCCGTTAACTGCCTCTAAACTATTGTAAAATGGATTTAATAATTGAGAAACATTCGTAGGAGCGTGCACAACATCTCACCAAAATCGCAATCGGACGAATGGTATATGAACGCATACGGGACTTCATTGAAACGATTCGCGCACCGTCACTCATTTGTTGAATCTACTCGTACGCTACCTATTGTAATATGGATTTACTAAGTCAGAAATCTTTGCAGGAGTGTACACAACAACTCACCAAAGTTTCATCGCAAACAGATAGACGCATGAAGGATAGACAGACAGTTGGATCTGATGATACTCACTTGACGAGCAAAACATATCATCTCGGAGTTTTCTCCTTTTTCAGTAGTCCATAACAATATATATGAGAATCTTATTTCCAAAAGGTACCAAATAATAGTTAAAAAAAAACAACTAAATTTACAGGAAACGCAAAGAACTTCATGTACTCACAGCTGTTCGAATGCAGTAGGTGCCTCTAACATTTTTAGGTATGTTGACAGGTATTTATATTGCTCGTCAATTATTTCTGTTTATACGTAATTAAATGAATTAATGTTATTGGTTTTACGTCCCTTTTAACTACTGTGGCTTTTAGAGACACCGGGGAGCCGGAATTTTGCCCCGAAGGGGATCTTTAACGTGCCAGTAAATCTACTGACACAGCTTCCTCGCATCCTCAAATGCCAACTGGCTGCGCCAGGATACGAACCTGCAACCTAGGGCCCAGCAAGCGAGAACGTTACCGCTGAGCCCCGCAGCCAGTGTTTATATGTAAATACTTTGGGTTTTATAGCAGATACTAGCTGTTACCCGCGGCTTCGCCCGCAATAACCTTTGGAATCCTGTTATAACATTAGTTAAATAGATAGATAAGCATGGGTCCCAGTGGAAAATAATTCTATCACCTGAAACGAAAAATGCATGGGACGAAAAAAACATCAAAATATCATGTTGGTTTCGGACCCTAAAAGACGTGAAAAATATAATAAAAGTATTAAAAAAAACTATTTTTTTAAATTTCATTCGAATCAATTTTTATGTCATTCCTGGGACTTAGAAAATTCCGACCAAAAAGTACAAAATCATTAATAACTCCGTAAGTATTCGTCGTATGATGAAATAGCAAGAGACAAAAAAAGATGTAATTTGTTATTGTCTACAACATGGGCCATGTATAATTTTACACTCAGACATATTACGTCCCTCCCCCCATAATTTCACCCCTCCCCATGGGCCCCTTAAATTTGATTTATGAAAAAACTGTCAAACACCTATTTACTTATTTTTTTTATGCTGATTTTTTCCCGCTGAGTTCCAAACTCCTGGCCTATGTCGTTTAAGTGATACACGCTCCGTTAGGAATCCTTCAACCCCCACTTTTCACCCCTTTCACCTCATAATATACACCACATCGAAAAACCCTCAGACACGTGTCTTCTTATTTTTAATGATGAGTTTATATGCCGAGTATCACATCCCCCAATGAAACCAATCGGGAGATATTGCTATTCAATGAAATGCAGGTCTACCCCCTTAACACCCCTTTAGAACCTGAATATCCAAAAATCCTTTCTTAGTGGGCGTTTGCGGCCCTTGAGAAAGCTGGATACCAAATTTCATTCCAATCCGTTTGGTGGTTTCTGTGATTTCGTGATGAATGAATGAGTCAGTGAGTGAGTGGTATTTGAGCTTTATATACACACATCAAAAAAAGTTTTGCATCACCTCGGTTCCCAGATCTCCGGCATATAGACGTTGACTGTGTATATTGTATCCAAGATACAGTCCCTTTGACTGTTCATAGATGTCACTAAAACTGCTCAAAGATGTAAACAACCATGCATGAGCAGGGCCTATTAGACGGAGGGGGTACGACAGCCGATCAGTTCCAGTCATTCCACCAGGACGAAGGTACGCTGCTCATGTTGTCTGTAGTTCTACCATGCCTAGAAGGTCAATACCGCAGTTCGATCGCGTCCGCATTGTTACTTTGTGTCAAGAAGGGCTCTCAACAAGGGAAGTTTCCAGGCGTCTCAGAGTGAACCAAAGCGATGTTGTTCGGACATGGAGGAGGTACAGAGATACAGGAACTGTCGATGACAGGCCTCGCTCAGGCCGCCCAAGGGCTACTACTGTAGTGGATGACCGCTACTTACGGATTGCCGCTCGGAGGAACCCTGACAGCAATGCCACCATGTTGAATAATGCGTTTCGTTCAGCCACAGGACGTCGTGTTTCAACTCAAACTGTGCGCAATAGGCTGCATGATGCGCAACTTCACTCCCGACGTCCATGGCGAGGTCCAGCTTTGCAACCCCGACACCATGCAGCGCGGTACAGATGGGCCCAACAACATGCTGAATGGACCCCACGGAATTGGCATCACGTTCTCTTCACCGATGAGTGTCGCATATGCCTTCAACCAGACAATCGTCGGAGACGTGTTTGGAGGCACCCTGGTCAGGCTGAACGTCTTAGACACACTGTCCAGCGAGTGCAGCAAGGTGGTGGTTCCCTGATGTTTTGGGGTGGCATTATGTGGGGCCGACGTACGCCACTGGTGGTCATGGAAGGCTCCGAAACGGCTTTACGATACCTGAATGACATTCTCCGACCCATAGTGCAACCATATCGGCAGAATATTGGAGAGGCATTTGTCTTCATGGACGACAATTCTCGACCTCATCGTGCACATCTTGTGAATGCGTTCCTTCAAGATAACGACATCGCTCGACTACAGTGGCCAGCATGTTCGCCAGACATGAACCCTATCGAACATGCCTGGGATATGTTGAAAAGGGCTGTTTATGGACGTCTTGACCCACCAACCACTCTGAGAGATTTACGCCGAATTGTCGTTGAGGAGTGGGACAATTTGGACCAACAGTGTCTTGATGAACTTGTGGATAGTATGCCACGGCGAATACAGGCATGCATCATGCAAGAGGACGTGCTACTGGGTATTAGAGGTACTGGTGTGTACTGCAATCTGGACCACAAATGCTGAAAGTCTAGCTGTATGATGGTACAACATGCAATGTGTGGGTCTCATGAGCAATAAAACGAGCTGAAATGTTGTTTGTGTTGATCTCTATTCCCTTTGTATTTAACGGTTCCGGAACTCTTGGAACCGAGGTGATGCAAAACTTTTTTTGATGTGTGTAGTAGATAAGCATCGGTCCTAGTGGAAAATATTTCTATCACCTGAAACCAAAAATGTATGGGACGAAAAAAAAACATCGAAATATCATGTTGGTTTCGGACCCTAAAAGACGTGAAAAATATGAACTAAAAGTATTAAATAAAACATTTTTTTTAAATTTCATTCGAATCAATTTTTATGTCATTCCTGGGACTTAGAATATTCCGGCCAAAAAGTACAAAACCATTAATAACTCCGTAAGTATTCGTCGTATGATGAAATAGCAAGAGACAAAAAAGATGTAATGTGTTATTGTCTACAACATAGGCGATGTATAATTTTACACTAAGACATATTACGTCCCCCCCCACGGGCCCCTTAAATTGGATTTATGAAAAAACGGTCAAACACCTGTTTAGTTATTTTTAATGCTGATTTTTTCGGCTGAGTTTCTAACTCCTCGCCTATGTCGTTTAAGAGATACACGCTCCGTTAGTAATCCTTCAACCCCCACTTTTCACCCCTTTCACCTCATAATATACACCACATCGAAAAACCCTCAGACACGTGTCTTCTTATTAGCCTACTTTTCACATTTTGCAAAAATTAGGAAAAAGTAGACTTATGAGATCGGGCAAATGTCTGTCTGTCTGTCCTTCTGTCTGTCTGTCTGGCTGTGTGTGTGTCCCCCCCTATCAACTCCTAAACGGCTGCAGCAATTGAAACAAAATTTGGTAGGAGTAAAGATCTACACCTGAATATCTCACGGCCATATTTGAAAATGATGTCAGTGCTACCAACTGCTAAAAAATCGCAATTGAAATTTGAGCTCCATGTTGGATATCTTGGAAAGTATGAATGGGAGCTATTTCAAAATTGGCACACGTACAGATCATAATATTTCAGTTTAATTTCCAGGAGGCCAAACATGGCAATTTTGCCAAAATGATTATAAGCCTCCTGATAGGTCCAATTTTTAAATGCATATAACTTCTACACTATGAATTGGAATTCAACCAAATTTCGTATGTTGTATGTGTACATAACCAGATATGACTGAGCGTATTCTTAAGACCTACCAGGGCTGCCAACTGTTAATAAATGCTCCTAATTTATTTTATCCAAATACCAATATATCAGAAAGTATGCAAGCCGACAGCTTTAAACTATGCACACGTATAGTACCTGACATTCTATATTAATTTGGAGTAACTTATATACGTCAGTACTACCAACATGATTCTAAGCCTGCTGACAGGTCCAACTTTAAATACATGCAACTTCCATACTATCATTTGAATTTCAACCAAATTTCGTATGTGTTATGTGTACCATAACAGATATGACTATGCGTATTCTAAGGAGCAACCAGGGCTGCCAACTGTTAATATGTGCTGTCCCTATTTTTGTTACCCTAATATCAATATATCAGAAAGTATGCAAGCCAATAGCTCTAAAATTTGCACACGTATAGTACCTGGCATTCTAGACGAATTTGGAGTAACTAATATACGTCAGTGCTGCCAACATGATTCTAAGCCTGCTGATAGGTCCAATTTTAAAATGCATGTAACTTCTATACTAACTAATGGATTTCATTCAAAATTGGCACAACAATAGATCATATTATTTCAAAATATTTCTGACCAATACATGCATGACATTGTTGCCAACATGATTTTACGCGCGCTGTTAGATCCAATGTTTAACTGCATGTAACGTCCATGCGATTCATTGGACTTCAACCAAATTTTGTATTTTGTACGTTAAGAGATGGAACTAAGAATATATTCAGTCATCAGGGCTGCCAACTGTAGTGCTCTATTAGGATACATTATGCCAGGTATACAGTATTTCGAACTAATTGGAAATTTCGATATTAGCAACTTAATTTCGTCATTATTCTAGATAGGTTCATATTCTGTAGAATAATCATTGGCATGAAAAGTAGGCTGTATAGTTCTTAACGGAACTTCTTGTTTTTAATGATGAGTTTATATGCCGAGTATCACATCCCCCAATGAAACCAATCGGGAGATATTGCTATTCAATGAAATGCAGGTCCACCCCCTTAACACCCCTTTAGAACCTGAATATCCAAAAATCCTTTCTTAGTGGGCGTTTGCGGCTCTTGAGGAAGCTGCATACCAAATTCCATTCCAATCCGTTCGGTGGTTTCTGAGATTTCGTGATGAATGAATCAGTCAGTCAAGTGGTATTTGAGCTTTATATAGTAGATTACAACGGATTTTGTACTTTTTGGCATAGACATTGTGAATATTAATAGTTAATGCTATAAAAATACTCTGGATGGCGCACACAATATACAAATTTATATTTTATTGAAGATGCGTAGTAAATACAAAATGGAAGAATAATGCGTATAATAACATATCTAAAAATATCTGCAATAAATAATTAGGTTTATATTAAAGAAAAAAATATTCTCATTGTTAATATAGAGATACTGGTACTGATTTTTGACTTATTGTAATAATGAAGTGTGTGATAGAAAAATATAAATGCGAAATTCATCTGTGTGTGTAACTTAATATGTTACATCATCATGTACTACAGCTTGCCAAGGTAGGAGAGTGGTTATTGTGACGAACTACCAACCCCCCAAGCTTGCAGGTTCGCTCCTGGCCGTGGTAAGTGATTTTCTTTTGAAAGGCGAAAGAAATCACCACACGCATGTCATACGATTTTTACATGTTAATGAACCCATTTGAATTCAGCACGCCGTGTTCATAATGCCAAAATTAATCTCGGGATTTTCCGCCAACACAAAGTTCTTCCATTCTCTACTAGAAAGCGCTATAGTGTCAAGGAGCTTAGATAACTAACCTCCTTGACTTTCATAGCGTTCCAAGGAACAACAAAATTTGACATGCAAGCTACCCTCTGGGCATCAAATAACAAAGCTTGCACCTGGCACCTGAGGCCATACGAAATTTATAGGAAGTCACTGGCGCAAGTGCAGAGGCGGGGTGCTTTGCGCATGGCATCTGTATATCGCACGGTCTCTATGGAAGCAGTTCTCGTTATTGCCGGGATTATTCCTATTTTCTTTCTTGCGAAAGAACGCAAGAACATTTACTTGAGGAAAGCAGATGTGGGTTTACAAAATGCAAGACGATCGGCAAGAGTACAAACCTTTCATAATTGGCAGATCAAATGGGAGCAAGGAGATCAAAGCCAGTGGACTAAGATATTGATCCCTCAGGTGCAGGCTTGGACAGAGAGGAACCATGGCGAGGTTGGTTATTATCTCACTCAGTTCTTGACTGGCCATGGGTACTTCTGTTCCTATCTTAAGAAGATGGGGAAGGTGGATTCATCAGATTGCATCTACTGTATCAACGAATTAGATAATGCTAATCACACCTTCTTCTCTTGTGGACGGTGAGTCCAAAATAGGCAGTCTCTTCAAGATCACATTGATGTAGAGATATCCCCGGGCAATATTGTTGCAGTGATGCTACAAAATGAAGAAAATTGGAAACTGGTAGCAAGTTTTGTTGAAGATATCCTCCGAACAAAGAAGACGGATCTGGATCGCCACTGAAGATAATTCATTACGGAAGAGTGCCCTACGGGCAAATATAAAATGACTCTAGCGATGATAAACGGTTCCAGGCTGGTGTTCAGAAGTAACGGGGGAGTTTTAGTCGGTATTCTGCTACTGAGGAGCCCGACACTCTGTGCGTAAATGCATTTCTTCTCCTAAAAAAATATACTGTACATTATCAGTTCATATTAATTAATGTTTTTTATCTGCTTGAATTATTTAACCACTAAAGTGAATTATTAACGGTTCTAGCAATTGTTCTTTCTGTTATGAACTCACACGACCTTTTTTTGTCCTTTAGAAAATCCGGACATTTTGATAATCCGAAGAGGGTACGGTCAGAATTAATCCGGATTATCGACGCTCTACTGTTTATCTTTATCACATGTAAATTCTTTCAGGCTATTTTTCACAATTATTTTGTATTCACCGACTGGAAATCAATTCTGTTAACAGATTAATAAGTTGGCAGTAGTGCCCGCCCCCGATACTAGCGTAAACTGGTCAAGAACGGATCGTCGCGGCCGCCGACCAGCCCCAGGATATGGTGGAGCAGATTTATAAATTCGAAGCACGTGTCACTGAGTTAGAGCTTGTCTGCCGGCCTGTCCTGTGTTCAGTGTTCCGTGACCTGGCTGGGCGACGCCTCCGTGTTTCGTGCGTCATCAAGCGTCGCAGGCGTCTGGCAGCGCGCCCAAACACTATCGCTCGCATCATTTTCTGTCCGGCTGTCCGTAAAATCACCGCTCTCTACACTCACAAAGAAACTCTGTCGCGCAGGATGGTACACACTGCATCTATTTATTCATTTACTGCATTAATTCATTCACTTAGTTCTTGTTTCTTATCTCTTTCCATCCTTTATACATCCATACATCCATTTTCGTGCATTTATTTCTTTGTATTTACTTATTCAGTCATTCATTCCTTTATACATTAACTCGTTTATTTATATATTCCCTCATTAATGAACGAATTAATTAACTCATTCTTTCTTTCTCTCTTTCTTACTTTCGTTCTCTCTCTCTTTCTTACTTTCTTTCTCTCTCTCTCTCTTTCTTACTTTCTCTCTCTTTCTTTCCTTCTTACTTTCTTTCTCTTTCTTTCTTTCTTTCTTTCTTCTCTCTCTCTCTCTTCTTTCTTTCTTTCTTTCTTTCTTTCTTTCTTTCTTTCTTTCTTTGTTTCTCTCTCTTTCTTTCTTACTTTCTTTCTCTCTCTTTCTTTCTTTCTTTCTTTCTTAATTTCTCTCTCTCTCTTTCTTTCTTACTTTGTTTCTCTCTCTCTTTCTTTCTTACTTTCTTTCTCTCTCTTTCTTTCTTTCCTACGTTCTTTCTCTCTTTCTTTCTCTCTTTCTTTCTTACTTTGTTTCTCTCTCTCTTTCTTTCTTTCTTTCTCTATCTCTCTCTTTCTTTCTTACTTTCTTTCTCTTTCTATCTTTCTTTCTTACTTTTTTTCTCTCCCTTTCTTACTTTCTTTCTTACTTTCTTTCTCTCTCTCTTTCTTTATTACATTCTTGCTCTCTCTCTCTTCCTTTCATACTTTCTTTCTCTCTCTCTTTCTTTCTTTCTCTATCTCTCTTTTTCTTTCTTACTTTCGTTCTCTCTCTCTCTTTCTTTCTTACTTTCTTTCTCTCTCTTTCTTTCTTTCTTTCTTACTTTCTCTCTTTCTTTCTTACTTTCTTTCTCTCTCTCTCGTTCTTTCTTTCTTACTCTATCACTCTCTTTCTTACTTACTTTCTTTCTCTCTCTCTCACTTTCTTACTTTCTTTCTCTTTCTCTCGTTCTTTCTTTCTTTCTTTCTTTCTTTCTTTCCTTCTTTCTTTTTCTTTCTTTCTTTCTTTCTTTCTTTCTTTATTTCTCTCTCTTTCCTTCTTTCTTTCTTTCTTTCTTTCTTTATATCTCTCTCTCTTTCTTTCTTTCCTACTTTGTTTCTCTCTCTCTCTTTCTTTCTTACTTTCTTTCTCTCTCTCTTTCCTTCTCTATCTCTCTCTTTCTTTCTTACTTTCTTTCTCTCTCTCTCTTTATTTCTTACTTTCTTTCTCTCTCTTTCTTACTTTCTTTCTTACTTTCTTTCTCTCTCTTTTTATGTATTACATTCTTGCTCTCTCTCTTCCTTTCATACATTCTCTCTCTCTCTCTCTCGCTCTCTCTCTCTTTCTTTCTTTCTTACTTTCTTTCTCTATCTCTCTTTTTCTTTCTTACTTTCTTTCTCTCTCTTTCTTTCTTACTTTCTTTCTCTCTCTCTCTTTCTTTCTTACTTTCTTTCTCTCTCTTTCTTTCTTTCTTTCTTTCTTTCTTTTCTTCTTACTTTCTTTCTCTCTCTCTCTCTTTCTTACTTTCTTTCTCTATCTCTCTCTTTCTTTCTTTCTTACTTTCTTTCTCTCTCTCTCTTTCTTACTTTCTTTCTCTTTTTGTCTTTCTCTCTTTCTTTCTTTCTTTCTTTCTCTCTTTCTTTCCTTCTTACTTTCTTTCTCTTTCTCTCTTTCTTTCTTACTTTCTTTCTCTCTCTTTCTTTCTTACTTTCTTTCTCTCTCTCTTTCTTTCTTTCTTTCTTTCTTCCATTCATTCATTCATTCATTCATTTTTTTATGTATTTATTTATGCATTATACATACATTTAATTGGATATCATTCATACATAATTCCTTAATCACTCACAGATATATTTAATCATTCATTCATTATTTCATTACCGCTACTTAATTAATGTATTGCCTACCCAAGAATTAATGAATTGGTTAATTAATTTACTCATTTATTTATTAATTTATTCAGTAATTTATTTAAATTAATTATTTCATTCATTCATTCATCCATTCACGAATTTCTATATTCATTTCTTTATCCATCCATTCGTTTTTATTCTTACATTTATTTAGTTATTCACTAATGAATGAATAATTGAGGCATCAATTTCCAAAATATTCCTTGTCCCAGAACTGAAATTTGTGGGAAAACACAAAAGAACGTTGAGCAGACAAACCGTTCACAGTATGCTTATAATAGTCGATATGTAAATATTATATGTCAGAAAACTGTTTCATAATGGGGGTCATTAGAGTACTACTTTACATTATAACACAGTTTTTCCAACCAATCAGAACTTAATATTTTCATTAATTGACAAATTAGGTAAGGGTAGTAGTGTACTCAAAATCCAACATGTCGGACATGAATTACATCATTTGAAAGTTGACAATGTAGCCTATATTGGATCCACCATTGAAGTTGCACTGCATAAATAAACTGGGCATTAATGCAAAAGAAATAGCACTGTACCTTAATATCAGCAACTCCAATTTCTACACATTCGTAAGATTTCGCCGACAATTTTAGTGAATGCTGTGGTTGACATGAACACACCAGAACGGCATGGAGGAAGTAGGCTTATGCCATTAGTTCCAGGGAAATTATAATACAGCTCTCTATTCGTTAAATGGATTTCATAAGTGAAACTTTTCCGCTAGATGTCATGACTGTTCTATGTGGGACTCCATTGATTAGCATTCCGTTGACATTCTATACGCTTCGAATTTGAAGAATAACAAGTTTTAATTTTAAAGCGCTTGTAACAGCCTACGTTGTGTTATTTGAAGTAAATAGCAAAATGATCCCACATAGTACCTTTGCGCTATCTTTTGGCGCTAGTTCAGGATATCCCTAATGTACAATAAACAATGATTCAAAGCCTTGGAAACATGACATTGAAAAGGTCTTTGATCCTTATTGTGAATACAGCGTATGCGTTCTGTTCACTAAACTAAACTCTAGTGATTGAATCTCGTTAGATATTTAAGAATATTTCTGTTCTAATATAAAATCAAGTTATAATTATCGTCGAACATAAACAGTCATATGCAACTCGCCTATAATGGTAACTAAGACACTCGTATGATAATTATAAAACTCGCTTCGCTCCTTTTATAAACATAACTTACCCGTGTCTTAATTATTGCCACTATAGGCTCGTTGCATAATGTACTATCATTTTACACAATGGCGAAATGAGGCTCATGTTAGTACAAGATTATATTATGCTACAGTTTCTCCACCAATCAGAGTTCAAGATTTGCAGTGTGAAACAGTTTTTTGACCAATTATGTACGGATAGCTTTGCACATGCGCTCAACGCACTCAAAATCCAACATGTCGGACAAGAATCACACGATTTGAAAGTGACAATGTAAAAGATATCGGATCAACCTTTGTAGTTACAATCCCAAACACAAATACAAAGTCAGCAAGAACCTTTACGGTAACAAGAAAATATTAGGAAATATGCAAGAAATTTATGAATCTATGTCCAGAAGGTTGCAACACACGATCCTTCTATATAAATTACCGACATGGAAAGTGCACCGTCCCATATGTTCGCGTAAATAAACTGGCGAATATGGGAAAAGAAATAACACTGTACCTTAATATCCCCAATTCCAATTTCTACACAGGGCATTGCTTACGTACGACTTCAGCGACAATTTTAGTGAATGCTGGTGCTGATCTGCACTAAAACGTTATGCAGGCTATAAACGTATGACATTGCCAAGCAAAGAATATGGTCTCTGCTTTGCACGTTTGTCACCAGGTGCAGGTTGCAATGGCATCTAGTAGTAGCCAAGTTCACAGCTAGGTGTCGTGGACGGTAGCATTTGTTAGCGAGAGAAGGAATTACTTGAAATTATCATCTGCAGTCCTTACTTGAATTAAAATAGATAACACACACTAATACAGCCATCACAATTAACACCGGTTATCAGATAGATTCTACACACACCCAAAGTACACGGGGCTACACGACCACGTTGCCACAGCCCCTAAACTGACGAACCAACCAACCAACCAGAAAACTGGAATGTAAAACTTGAAACAAACTACGTTGTATTAATAATAATGTTTATTTGTTTTACGGCCCTTTTAACTACTGCGGATTTGAATGACGCCGGTGTGCCAGAATGTTGCCCCGAGGTGGATCTTTAACGTGCCTGCTACTGACATCCACAAGCTATGTCGGAACCTAAGATTTCATCAACCGGAAGAATCCTGCGTGTGCAAATTGCGCGATAAACACTGTGAGATATAACTTAACATGCTCAAAACTGCCCAAACAGGACAATCTCAATAATAGGACTAGGTCAAGAATAATTTATGTATCATTTTGCACAGTGTGCGCTTTTCTTAAATAATATAAGGTGTGTTCAAAAAGTAACGAGCAGGAGGCTGGAATGCGCAAACCGGTGACTACATCGACTATTCGTGGCGTGTGTAACGAGGTGTCGTTCCGACCAGAGCGTGGAAGGTCACAGACCGCCGCTAGAGGGCACGCGTACACGTCACGTGACGATTCAAAGCGAGCAGCAGCATGCATCATTGTCCAACGCTGCCAGTCGCATTGCAAACAGTGACATGGAGGCGTCAACCGAAGAGCAAAGAGGTGTTGTTCGGTTTATGACAGCGGAAGGAGTAGGGAGAACGGACATTCATCGCCGAATGTCACAAGTGTACGGCGAACACTGCATGTCCCTTGCAAAGGTCAAGGCGTGGCAGAAGCGCTTCAGGGAAGGACGGGTGTCGTTAGCCGATAATGCCCGGGCTGGGGCACCCCCCTGCATTACCGATGACAACGTCCAGCTGGTTGATGCACTCATTACCCAGGACCGCCTAGTGACAGTGAACGCCATAGCCGCCGTGGTCGCTCCACGAAAATGCACGACCTCATACGGCCAACACAGTCGCGGCACTCCTGCAGGAATTCAAATGGTAGGTTCTCGGCCACCCTCCATACAGTTCAGACCTCTCTCCCTGTGATTACGCCATGTTTGGTCCCCTGAAAAGGGCTCTGCGGGGTCAACGATTCACCTCGGACGCCGACGTCCAGCTGTACGTGCGGAACTGGTTCACATCGCAGCCCAGGGAATTTTATGAGACAGCCATTCACCGCCTCGTGTCACTTTGGGACAAGTGCCTCAACAGCCAGGGCCAATAAACTACTTCTAACAAACAGGTACTGGTTTCTGTAATTATGCCTCCGGCTCGTTACTTTTTGAAAGCACCTTATAATAAATCTACTGACACGGTTTCCTCATATTTTAGCACCCTCAAATGTCAACCGATTGCGCCGTTATTTGATCCATCAACCTTGGGATCAGCAGGCGAGTTTCTTACCGCTGCGCCACATTCGGTCCGTCTTGGTGATGATATTGCTGCAAGATCGAGTCCCAATCACGTAACTACAGATTAAATGTAGTCTAGTAGTGAACGGACAATCAATAATGTAGACATGTGATTGTAGTTACGAATACACTGCCAATATTTGATTTTAAAATGCGAGGTCACAAGCCTATGACTCAGTTCATTGGATCTTCTCGGGTCGAATAATTAACCGTTTATCATGTGATAAAAGAAGAAACACTCCTCGCTCATTGGAATGCTCTTGAAAGGTAGCTAAGAGAAATAGCCATCAGAATAAATCCTGGCTCTCTTCTTGACTCAGACCGATACACAGTGGAGCAGATTGCCAAGAACGTAGACTAAAGTCGACATCTTTATCAATGGGGACAACAATTGTATCATGAAGTTTTAAACCTCGTTGATTACGGATTTGGTATTAAAATTGAAAATTTCAAAAAGGTGGGTACAATATGGTAAACCAAATCCTAAAAAAAGGAAAAATCTACTGAATAGAAATTAGGTATCCGACCTTGCTGATCATGAATTTGATTTCAATATTCATAACTTTAAGGCGGCTGATACACCGCGTGTGCTAGTTTTTGCTCACAGTTAACAATTAAAACATAGCTTCAATAATATGTAACACTGAATTATGAGAACATACAAAGTTATAGTTAATACATTGGGCTTTTATTTCATATATAAAGGTGAACAGTAGGCCTATATAAAGTATTGCGTGATTTATTGGTAGGAAAATATTTGTGATTTTTTAAACATCATGTATCACAAAAATCACGATTTAACAAGAAATACCAGTCTGAATGGATTGCTTTCCTGTAAAGAATACACATGAATACGGAGGTTGAACCACATTCATGAAGTTATATTAGAAAATAATTAAGATATAGCCTACTTGGAAAATATAACAAAAAACTATTTTTGAAAGACAAATTAAATATAAAACAAGTAGTTCCATGAAGAACTATCCAGCCTATTTTCATATATCCTGCTCATGTTAATTGCCTCTATCAACATACAAAATTTCAGTTTAATTGCTGTAACAGATTCGTAGATATTGAGAACCGTCTAAATATTTCATATGGTCGCCAGGATGGATTTTTATTTTTGTACTATTACATTAAGATTATTGTGTACGTGTCGTATTCAAACTTCAATCGCATGATTAGAACACAAGAAATAAAAACGAGATTTTAAAAGTACGCACGCCAGCCATCTTGTGATTATGCAAACAATTGAAATAAATTAGATGCCAGTGGATCAACAATTGTATAAGCATTTAACGTGCAACGTTTCACGGCACTCAGATAGTTAATTCGCGAGAAACGTCCATTTAAATATTTTTAATTCGCGTCGCCGCCATATTGGATTTGTGCTCACCAGGTTACTGAAAGTCCTATAGGTGAACATATGTTCATAGTCTCTATGAACATAAAAAAAACACTTTGGTTGCTGTAAAAGATTCATAGATATTGAGAACCGTCTAAATATTTCGGAAGCTCGCCATTAAGCATTGTTATATGTATAGGCCATAGAGTTATGTACCATCCAAGGACAATTATTGCCTAGCTTCATTATTCAAACTTTCACTTCGATCGCATGATTACGACACAAGAATAAAAACTTAATTTTAAAATTTCGCACAGCCGCCATCTTGAGGTTATGTAAACAATTGAATTAAATTAGATGGCATTGCATTACAATATGTATAATCATTTACTGTACCACATTTCACTGCGCTCAGAGACTTAAATCACGAGAAAAGTCTATTAAAATATTTCAAATTCGCTTGGTCGCCATGTTCGTTTTGTACTTTACAGGTTTATGAAATATACATAGGTAAACTTGTATCAGTACCCTTTATCACCGTACAAAATTGCATGATGATATCTGTAATAGTTTCGGAGATATAGAATGTCAGTGAAATATTTCGCACAGCCGCCATTTTGAGGTTATGTAATGAATTGAACTAAATTAGACTCCAATGCATTACAATGTGTATAAACATTTGCTGTACCAAGTGTCATTACGTTTGGATAGTTAAATCTCGAGAAATGTCTATTTAAAAGTCTCAACTTCGCTTGACCGCCATGTTGGTTTTGTAGTCACCAGGTTTTTGAATGTCTCATAGGTGAACTTCTAGTAGTGCCTTTTATCACCGTACACAATTTCAGGGCGATATCGGTAATAGTTTCGGAGATATTGAATGCTAGTGAAATATTTCGCACAGCCGCCATGTTGGATTGGTGAGACGTAACAAAATTTGAAGGGCACGGTCGAGGTTGCCGGGAATAGTGCTATGAACTTACCGAGTTTTATTGAAATCGCTCCAGCCGTTTAGATTTTATTAGGGACACACACACACACACACACACACACACACACACGCACACACACACGGACAAAAGGTGATGTCATAAGCCTATTTTTTTCAAAATTGAAAATAGGCTAAAAACATACTATTGACAATAATTAATGGTGGTTCATCCTCGGTATTCATGTGTTTTCCTTATATGAAAGAAAAATCATTCCTTAGACTGGCATTTCTTAATAAATCGTTTTTTTTTTCTGATTCATGACGTTTAAAAAATCACAAATATTGTCCTATCAATAAATCACGGAATACTTTATATACTGTTCGCCTTAACATATTAAATAAAAGCCGTATGTAATAATTAAAAGTTTGTAAGCTCTCATAATTCTATGTTACATATTAGTGAAGCTTAAATTATCAGATCCAATACGGCAGACAAAATTTGAAAAACTATTACATTTGAGGGGATTATTTTATGTTATACATAAGACCCTTCAAAAGAGGTGGTCGCTAACCCAATTTAATTGGACTCGTTAATGTGTTGGCCAACTGAATATAATATTTTTAACAAAGGCAACACCAAGGAAATGGCTTACATATATTCAACCTTTCTTTTCAAGCCACCTGTCATGATTTCAGGAGCGGATGACCGTGTTGTTCCGCTTCTTACCTTGGTTCTCTAACAGCGGCTGAAGTTCCATTCTGTTGGCACGATCACAACCACAGCTTATCGTCAGTACATCGGACACCATACACCTGTAATCAAGAGAATAATGATTTACCATCTTATTTCACACGTCATCCATTCACATGTAATTACAATAAGATCACCGGATCCCATTAAGGTATGTAAACCTACAGTAGTAGAACAAAGATGAAATTCAGGACATTCTTTCACTTATCAATAAATGATAACAAGAAGTTCCGTGACGAACTAAAGAGCCTACTTTTCTTATAATTTAAGATTCATGCCAATGATTAATCTATAAGGATCTTTCTAGAATAATGACGAAATTAAGTTGGTAATATCGAAATACAGTATTCCTGGCATAATATAGCCTAATCGAGAACTACAGTTGGCAGCCTGGTGACTGAATATATTCTTAGTTCCATCTCTTAAGGTACAGAATACAAAATTTGGTTGAAGTCCAATGGATCATGGACGTTACATGCAGTTAAACATTGGATCTAACAGCGCGCGTAAAATCATGTTGGCAACAATGAATGACATACATGTATTGGTCAAAAATAATCTGAAATCTATTGTTGAGTCAATTTTGAATGAAATCCATTAGTTAGTATAGAAGTTACATGCATTTTAAAATAGGACCTATCAGCAGGCTTAGAATCATGTTGGCAGTACTGACGTATATTAGTTACTCCAAATTAATCTAGAATGCCAGGTACTATACCTGTGCAAATTTTAGAGCTATTGGCTTGCATACTTTCTGATATATAGATATTAGGGTAACAAAAATAGAGACAGTATTTATTAACAGTTGGCAGCCCTGGTGGCTCTTAAGAATACGCTCAGTCATATTTGTTTATTTGCACATAGCGTATACGAAATTTGGTTGAAATCCAATTGATAGTGTAGAAGTTATATGCATTTAAAATTTGAACCTATCAGCAGGCTTATACTCATTTTGGCAACACTGCCATGTATGGTCTCCTGGAAATTTAACTGCAATATTATTATCTATACGTGTGCCAATTTTGAAATAGCTCCCATTCAAACCTTCCAAGGTATCCAACACGGAGCTCAAATTTCAATTGCGATTTTTCAGCAGTTGGTAGCACTGACATCATTTTCAAATATGGCCGTGGGATATTTAGGTATAGATCTTCACTCCTACCAAATTTTGTTTCGATTGATGCAGCCGTTTAGGAGTTGATAGGGGGGACACACACAGAGACAGAAGGACTGACAGACAGACAGAAGGACAGACAGACACACATTGCCCGATCTCATAAGTCTACTTTTTCCTCATTTTTGCAAAATGTGAAAAGTAGGCTAAAAATGATCCGGTTAGCTCAAACAATGCCAGCGTTTCGCCCCTTGTGCCGTTGGGCTCTTCCGCTCAAATGGAAACTACATCATATTCCCTTCGGGAATATTCAAAACCTTATTTGGATTGCCAAGGTAAGGCTTTTGTTTTTATGAAAGGGAGTTTGACTCCCGTAGCACATTGGCATGCTCGTGACGTCAATACTGCTTGTATTTTGTGGCTTGCATGGCCTTCTCAGTATGTGCTAGCCACGCGTATTGGTAGGTGTGTCTGTACCAACTGACGAGCCCAATGGCACACGGGGGCGAAACGCTGGCATTGTTTGAGCTAACCGGACCATTTTTAGCCTATTTTCAATTTTGAAAAAATAGGCTTATGAGATCACCTTTTGTCCGTGTGTGTGTGTGTGTGTGAGAGAGAGAGAGGTGTGTGTGTGTGTCCCCCTAATAAAATCTAAACGGCTGCAGCGATTTCAATGAAACTCGGTAAGTTCATAGCACTATTCCCGGCGACCTCGACCGTGCCCTCCAATTTTGTTACTTCTCACCAATATAACATGGCGGCTGTGCGAACTATTTCACTAGCATTCAATATCTCCGAAACTATTACCGATATCGCCCTGAAATTGTGTACGGTGATAAAGGGCACTACTAGAAGTTCACCTATGAGACTTTCAAAAACCTGGTGACTACAAAACCAACATGGCGGTCAAGCGAAGTTGAGACTTTAAATAGACTTTTCTCGCGATTTAACTATCCAAACGTAATGAAACTTGGTACAGCAAATGTTTATACACATTGTAATGCACTGGAGTCTAATTTAGTTCAATTGTTTACTTAACCTCAAAATGGCGGCTGTGCGAATTATTTCACTGACATTCTATATCTCCGAAACAATTACAGATATCACCCTGCAATTTTGTACGGTGATAAAGGGTACTGATACAAGTTTACTTATGTATATTTCATAAACCTGTAAAGTACAAAACGAACATGGCGACCAAGCGAATTTGAAATATTTTAATATACTTTTCTCGTGATTTAACTCTCTGAGCGCAGTGAAATGTGGTACAGTAAATGATTTTGCAGATTGTAATGCACTGCCATCTAATTTAATTCAATTGTTTACATAACCTCAAGATGGCGGCTGTGCGAAATTTTAAAATTAAGTTTTTATTTCTTGTGTTGTAATCATGCGATCGAAGTGAAAGTTTGAATAATGAACCTAGGCAATAATAGTCCTTGAATGGTACATAACTCTATGGCCTATACATATAACAATCCTAAATGGCGAGCTTCCGAAATATTTAGACGGTTCTCAATATCTATGAATCTTTTACAGCAACCAAACTGAATTTATTTATGTTCATAGAGACCATGAACATATGTTCACCTATAGGACTTTGAGTAACCCGGTGAGCACAAATCCAACATGGCGGCGACGCGAAATATAAATATTGAAATGGACGTTTCTCGCGATTTTACTATCCGAGTGCCGTGAAACGTTGCACATTAAATGCTTATACAAATGTTGATCCACTGGCATCTAATTTATTTCAATTGTTTGCATAATCACAAGATGGCTGCTGTGCGTAATTTTAAGATCTCGTTTTTACTTCTTGTGTTCTAATCATGCGATTGAAGTTTGAATACCACACGTACACAATAATCTTAATGTAATTGTACAAAAATAAAAATCCAACCTGGCGACCATCTGAAATATTTAGACGGTTCTCAATATCTACGAATCTATTACAGCAATTAAACTGAAATTTTGTATGTTGATAGAGGCAATTAACATGAGCAGGATATATGAAAATAGGCTGTATAGTTCTTCACGGAACTACTTGTTATCATTTATTCATACTTCATCCGCCAAATGGAAACTACATCATATTCCCTTCGGGAATATTCAAAACCTTATTCTTACATTTGGTAATGAATGAATTGAATGGGTTTCATCATATAAATAATATTTAGGATGTCAAATCAATGATAACTGGGACTTAAGTCAAGAAATTCGCTGTAGAATTGAGCAGGCCAGAAGTTCTTTCATGAAAATGAGAAAAGATTTGACCAACCGTGATTTTAAAGCCTGTCATTACGCGCCCGACTGCTTCGATGCTACGTTTTTACTGTCCTGCTCTATGGAGTTGAATCGTGGACACTTACGGAGGTTTTAAATAAGAAACTGACAGCATTTGAAATGTGGACGTATCGCAGGATTTTAAGGATATCATGGACAGCTAAAGTCACAAATGTGGAAGTATTGCGGCGTATGAACAAAGACTGGGAAATTCTCAGTATCATCAAAAGGAGAAAACTAGAATACTTTGGTCATTACATGCGCAACAACAAATACCACCTCTAGCAATTAATTATCCAAGGGATGATTGATGGCATTAGGGGTCCAGGACGCAGACGAATATCCTGGCTAAAGAACTTAATACAATGACACTGTTTAGAACAGCTATGGACAAACAGCAGATCATGCTACTGATCGCCAATGCTGAAGAAGAAGATGATGATGATTGAGTCTTCAGTCTTTTGACTGGTTTGATGCAGCTCTCCATGCCTCCCTGTCCTGAGCTAATCGCTTCATCTCTACATAGCTACCACACCCTACATCCGAGGCAATCTGTTTAACATATTCTAACCTTGGTCTACCCCTACAGTTCTTGTCCTCGACCCTTCCTTCCATAACTAAGCTTGCTATTCCTGGGTGTCTTAGTATGTGTCCTACCAACCTATCTCTTCTCTTCATTAGCAGTCGCCAGAAACACCTCTCCTCTCCCACTCGTCCTAAAACCTCTTCGTTTGTAACCCTATCTACCCATCTGATCTTCATCATTCTCCTGTAACACCACATTTCAAAAGCTTAAATTCTCCTCTTTTCTGCTGCACCAATAGTCCAAGTTTCACTTCCATATAGCGCCACACTCCAGACAAAGGCTTTCAAAAATGACTTCCGAATACCTAAATCTAAATTCGATGTCAACAGATTCCTTTTTGTAGAAACGCTTTCCTTGCCTGAACCAAGCTACTTTTTATGTCCTCTTTGCTTCGTCCATCACTGGTTATTCTGCTTCCTAGGTAACAGAAGTCTCCTACTTCCTTCAGCTTTTCGCCTGCCAATTTGATCTCCATAGAGGTTTCTGATTTATTTCGGCTGCATTCCAGTATTTTTGTTTTACATTTATTAATTTTCATCATGAATTCTTTCCGTAAGATGGAGTCCATACCATTCAAAAACTCATTCAAATCCTCAGGCTTGTCGGCCAAGATGACGATGTCATCAGCAAATCTCAGAGTTGAAATTATTTCTCCTTGAATCTTCACTCCCACTTTAAATTTTTCTCGAATTTCCTTCATTGTTTGTTCAATGTAAAAATTGAAAAGTATGGGTGATAAGTTGCAGCCTTGCCTTACACCTTTCTGAATACCAGCTTCTCTCTCATGTCCTTCAGCTCGAATGACTGCAGTCTGGTTTCTGTACAGATTGTACATCACCCTCCTATCCCTGTAATTTATTCCAATCATTTTCAAAATGTCAAACAATTTAGTCCAATCAACGTTATCAAAAGCCTTTTCTAAGTCTACAAAAGCCATGAACGTTCTCTTATCTTTCCTTATTCTACCTTCCAAAATCAGCCTAAGACTTAGTACAGCTTCCCTTGTTCCTACATTTCTCCTGAAACCAAACTGGTCTTCACCCAACTCCGTTTCTATCTGGCTTTCAATCCTCTTATAAATTATTCTAGACAGGATCTTTGAAGCATGAGTAATCAAGTTGATTGTACGGTAATCCTCACATCTGTCAGCTCCCACTTTCTTTGGTATAGGGATGATTACATTCTGAAGGAGGAGAAGAAGAAGAAGAAGAAGAACCTACAGTGCTTGCAGAAAGTTTAGGGACAGGTCTAAATTTTGTTTGATGCATATTTGTCCCTAAAGTTACCGCATTTGTCATTGTTTTACATGATGTTATTTGACATCTACATGAGGGTTTTTCATATAAAATTTCGCTGCTCTAGCTCTAACACTTTTGGTGATGGAGTGTTTTACCTTTTTTAAATCAGGACTAATAGAAACCCTGTTTTCCTACTAAAATGTTTTCCTTTTCTCAAAAACTGTTTATTTATTCCTTATGCTTCCTCGACTTACAAGGCTGCTAATATACAAAGCTTAACAATCATAATGAGGTGAAAGAAGAAATAAAAGAAGGATAAAAAAAACTACGAGTATTGAGCTATGAAATGTATGACACAGATAAATTAGAATAAAAGATCTGAAGAGTGGGCAAACCGCAACTAAAAATAAATAATTAAAATAGCTATTCAGCCTTAAAATGCACATAATTTAGGTACATAAGTGGTTTCTCAAAATACTTATAGATCCTTTAAGGGCTGTTATTGCTATGGTGTTAATGGTGGCATTTGAGATCTGAAATTTTCTACACGTAGCAGCAAAAAGAGAGGGTATTGTCCCCCGGGCCCCCCACTAATAACCCAATAACTTCTATTTCTTGAAGGTGGTATTTTTCCTTGTAGAAAGGGACTGTAGGCTCGTAAATACCCTTCTTTTCTTTGTTTACTTCATCTGGCTGCTTGGCATTGGTTTCAAAACGTACGGTTGGATCCAATTATAAAACCCTTCTTTTTATCTTCCTTGTAGGCTATGATGCCAATGCGCCTGGTACTGCCTTGCGTGGCTAGCCCTGAAACTTCTTCATGCACCACGAAGCCAACATCTCTCAGACTCTCCGCAAGGACGGGTCTTACTGAGTGATGTCTTGTGTTGCGTAGAGCCTCACCATAATTGCAGAACCCAAGGACATGAGGGAGGGTTTCAATCTCGTTCCCACAGCGGAGACAATGGTTATCGTCCCGGCTTCTGCCTGGTACAGCTCTAACTGTGGCTCCATTACATACAAGCTTCAGTCCATCCTTCCATTCAGAGCTAGAAAGACCCTTGTGGTGCTTGTAGATAGATGTGTACTACAGTTTTACTACAACATATTAATCATAAAAATAACAAGTAGTTCAGTAACGAACTAAAGAGCCTACTTTTCTTAATATTTAAGATTCATGCCAATCTATATTAGGATTAAACAAATAGAGAGGGAATTTATTAACAGTTGGTAGCCCTGCTGGTTCTTACGAACACGCATAGTCATACCTATTATGATACACAAAGCATATATGAAATTTGGTTGAAATCCATTTGTTAGTATAGAAGTTATATGCATTTAAAAACTGGACTTATCAGCAGGCTTAGAATTGTGTTGGCAGTACTGATGTGTATACGTTACACGAAACTAAGGTAGAATGTCAGTTACTACAGTATATGTGTGCAAAGTTTAGAGCTGTTGACTTGCATACTTTCTGATATATTGATATTTGGGTTAAAACATACAGAGGTCATTTATTATCAGATGGCAGCCCTGGTGTCTCTTCAGAATACGCACAGTCATATCTGTTGTATTACACATAGTGCATATGAAATTTGGTTGAAATCCAATCGATAGTTTAGAAAATACATGCATTTAGAAATTCGACCTATCGGCAGGCTTAGAATCATTTTGGCAACACTGGCATATATGGACTTCTGAAAATTAATCTGGGATGCTATTATCTATATATGTGCCAATTTTGGAATAGTTGGCATGGATAGCTTCTGAGATATCCAACATAGAGCTCAAATTTCAATTGCGATTTTTCAGCAGTTGGTAGCACTGACGTCAATTTCTAATATGTCCGTGAGATGTTCAGATATCGATCTTTACTGTTACCAAATTTGGTTCCGATAGCTGCAGCCGTTTAGGAGTTGATAGAGGGACACACACACACACACACAGCCAGACAGACAGACAGAAACACATTTTCCCGGATCGATCTCATAAGTCTAATTTTTCCTCATTTTTGCAAAATGTCAAAAGTAGGCTAAAAATACAACCAGGGAAAAAATGACTACTCATTTGGTCGCCTCTCAAACAAACTTTCTTCCCCGGTAATTTTGGCTGCAAAATTGCTCAATTTATGGAGAAAACAACTGCAGAGTCAGAATAGCTCGAACTGTGCACTACCTCCCTTCTTATAAAGCGCACGTGCACCTCTTGACTGCGAGAGCTAAAAGCTTAAGCCACCTTTCACCTCCCTATAAAGGCTACTCCTGTGGGAGTCCGGGCGGGGAGAACCAAGAGCCCGCTGATGAGCCAGATTGGTGTTCCTATGCGAAACCCCACAAAAGACACGGCATGAACCTAGAAAAATTGCTGAGTTTTAATTCACTGGCCGTGAAAGCCAATATACCATGAGAATGGAGACTGTTTTGAATAATTTTGTCTGATTTTTTATTCATTTTTTGATTCTTGAGCTGGTTTTCACTAATTTTGGCTGTGATTGTTTTCTTCTGGATTTTGAGTATTTTTTATTACTTTTTGAGTTTTTTGACTACGGTAATTTTGATAGTTTTTTTTGTAATTTGATTAATTTTGTTTTTTTGTGTTTTTTAGATTTTAAGTAATTTTTTCGTTATTTTACTTTTTTAGCTTTTTTTTACAAATAATGTTTATTGCTTTTGGGCGTTTTATGGATTTTGACTATTTTTTTTTTCTTTCACTAATTTGCTTCGTATTTTAGGACTGTCAAACACTGGAGGGGTTTGGACAAAATGGAGAAGTGTGTGTGGGGGGAAGCAGAAGTTTATACCGTTTTTGTCCCGGAGACGAACGCTATCATTCTAGGGTTAAAGCTGAACAGTCTAAAGTCTGTTCATAACACGACTCTATACCTATTTGAAGCTAGAATTATATTTTGTTTTCTTAAATTACTAATGGTGTAATGCCGGGCTGTCAACACAGGTATTCCATCAGGCCACAGACCTAATTTAATGGCGGCCTGTTGACACCTTGAGACCAAAGGCAACACAAATTAACGATGTTGTCATAGCAACTCAAAAGAGGATCCACAATGAGTAGGCGGGTCGCTTTGAGCGCTGACGTGTGGTGAAGAATAGCAGCCGCGTCTTCCAGCCTCTGTACTCGGCTGTCCAATTAACAACACTGGGGTAGCTGCACGCGTTAACGCTCAAGGCCAGGCTAACTCAAGACTAGGAAGGCAAGTGGATTTGATTTAGAGCAGGTAGGCCTAATAAGCGATGTTCGATTAGTCGATTAATACCTGCCACGGAGGGTGAGTGGTTATAGTGTCGGACTACCAACACCAAGCTTGCAGCTTCGCTCCTGGCCGTGGTAAGGGTTTTTAAAGGCGACAAAAATCACGGCACGCATGTCATACGTTGTTGGCATGTTAACGAAGCCATTTGAATTCAGTAGGCCGTGTTCATAACGCAAAATTAATCTCGCGATTTTCCACCAACACAAAGTTCCTCCATTTTCTACTTGAAAGCACTATAGTGTTCAAGGAGCTTAGATATCTAACCTCCTTGACTTTCAAAGCACTCCAAGGAAAAACAAAATTCTTAAAATGCATAGACATTAATCATTATGAAGATGGTATTAAATATTATCCGTGTTGACTGATATTAATATCAAATATATTATAAAATCCGCCTTGCCCAACACTAAGAAATTTAATAATGAAATTCAAACGTACATTTTTTGGTATACAATGATACCCTCGTCAGCGTAGATTAAAGAAAAATAATCTTAAAAACTATGATAACAAATACAAAGAGAAAATGGATATCCTTACAACAGCATTAGAGTGTAAATAAAATAGTACATTATGCAACGAGCCTATAATGGCAATAATTAAGACACGAGTATGTTTATAAAACGAGCGTATAATTTCCATACGAGTGTCTTAATTACCATTATAGGCGAGTTGCAAACAACTGTTTATGTTCGACGATAATTATAACTATTTTATGTTCGAATATAAATATTCAAAAATACTGTATCTGTCGAGATTTCGCCAGTTTTATGTACTGAACAGAGCGCATAAAAGAACAAGATTAGAAGTTAATGTTAATCTACCTTAATGTATCATTGTATACCGAAACATGTACGTTTCAATTTAATTATTAAACTTCTTAGTGTTTGACAAGGTGGATTTTATAATTGAAGACAACAAAATTCGACATGCAAGCTGCCCTCTGGGTGTCAAATAACAAAGCTTGCACCCTGCTCCCAAGGCAATGCGATATTATTATTGTTATAATTAATCGTGTAAACATGCCAACATTATGACATGCGTGCTGTGATAGTTGTCACCTTTAAAAAATAAAAATAAAAACACTTATCACGGCCAGGAGCGAACCTGCAAGCTTGGGGTTAGTAGACCGTCACGATAACCACTCACCCACCGTGGCAAGCAACGATTACTTGATTAGTAAGTTAGACATGTAATAAGAAAAGAAGTTTAAATCAGAGGTCATCTCTTAAGTTTAAGTACGGTAGGCTTATTTTCGGAATGGTGTATAGAAGTCTATAAAAGTTACTTTCTGTATAAATATACAAAGTGCCCTTCCTTGTTTCTTCTTCTTCTTCCTCTTCTTCTTCTTCTTCTTCTCAGTCGTTTACCCTCTAGGTTGGTGGAACCCACGGACTCAGCGAGGGAACTCACCACTACCGCCTCTACGGGCAGTGTCCTAGAGCTGGGAACATCGAATCGGAGTGGATACAACTGGTGAGGTGAGATAGGCACCTCGCCCAGGCGGCCTCACCTGCAAAGCGAACAGGGGCCTCATGAGGGAAGGTAAGGGATGGGTAGGATGGATAGGCAAGGAAGAGGGAAGGAGGCGGCCGTGGCCTTGAAGAAGGTACCATCCCGGCATTTGCCCGAAGACGAAGTGGGAAACCACGGAAAACCACTTCGAGGATGGCTGAGATGGGAATCGAACCCCCCCCCCTCTACACATTTGGACCACCCGAGGCTGAGTAGACCCCGTTCCAGTCCTCGTACCACTTTTACAAATTTCGTGGCAGAGCCGGGAATCGAACCCAGGACCTCCGGGGCGGCAGCTAACCATGCTGACCGCTACGCTACGGAGGCGACTCCTTCCTTGTTTATGTTAACAATAACCCAATAAGAGTCAGTGACAGTGGAACGACTAACATCAATCAAATTGGGAAGGGTTTCAAAAAATGAAAACGAAGAATTTTCAGCAAAGATTTCGAATTCTTGTTCAATATTTACAACAGGAACATTTTCGTTTTACTTTGTTTTAGCCTAGTTTTCACAAAGAAAGCGCGTTATTTAAAAATATAACATACAATATTTTTTATTTTAATAAAAAAAACATAACAAGTAGTTCCGTGAAGAACTATACAGCCTATTTTCATATATCCTACTTTGTTAACTGCCACTAACAACATACAAAACTTCAGTTTGATTGCTGTAATAGATTCGTAGATATTGAGAACATACTAAATATTGCGGATGGTCGCCATGTTGGATTATATATATGTAGGTCCTAGAGTTATGTACTGTTACACGAAGTTTATTTTGTACGTGTAGCATTCAAACTTCAATCGCATGATTAGGACACAAGAAGTAACAAAGAGATTTTAAAATTTCGCACAGCTGCCATCTTGTGGTTATGGAATCAATTGAAATAAATTAGATGCTAGTGGATTAACATTCGTAAAAGGATTTACTGTACTAAGTTGCACTGCACTCGGATGGTTAAATTGTGAGGAACGTCCATGTGAATATTTATACTTCGCGTCACCGCCATGTTGGATTTGTGATCACCAGGTTATTTAAAGACCTATAGGTGAACTTAAGTTTATAGCCCCTATCAACATAAACAAACCGTTTGATTGCTGTAATAGATACGTATATCTTGAGAACCGACTAAATATTTCGGATGGTCGCTATGTTGGATTGTTATATGTATAATCATGTACCATTATAGAGAAATAATTGCGTAGGTTCATTATTCAAACTTTCACTTCGATCGCATGATTACGACACAAGAAATAAAAACTTAATTTTAAAATTCGCACAGCCGCCATTTTGAAGTTATGTAAACAATTAAACTAAATTAGATACCAGTGCATTACAATGAGTATAAACATTTCCTGTACCAAATTTCATTGCGTTTGGAACATCACATCGCGAGAAAGGTCTATTTAAAATTTTCAAATTCGCTTGGCCACCATGTTCGTTTTGTAATTAACCGGTTTTTGAAAGTCTTATAGATGTACTTCCAGCAGTGCCCTTTGTCTCCGTACAAAATTTCAGGGTGATATCGCTAATAGTTTCAGATATATAGAATGCCGGTGAAATATTTCGCACATCCGCCATCTTGTGGTTATGTAAACAATTGAACGAAATTAGATGTCATTGCATTACAATGTGTACAGACATGTACTGTACCAAGAATCATTGCGTTTGGTTGGTTAAATCGCGAGAAACGTCTATTTAAATGTCGCAACTTCGCCTGGCCGCCATGTTGGTTTTGTAGTTACCAGTTTTTCAAAAGTCATATAGGTGAACTTCTAGTAGTTCCCTTTATCACCGTAATAAATTCCAGGGTGATATCGGGAATAGTTTCGGAGATATTGAATGCTGGTGAAATATTTCGCACAGCCGCCATGTTGGATTGGTGAGACGTAACAAAATTTGAAGGGCACGGTCAGAGTCGCCCGGAATAGTGCTATGAACTTACCGAGTTTCATTGAAATCGCTCCAGCCGTTTAGAATTTATTAGGGACACACACACACACCTCTCTCACTCACACACACACACACACACAGGCACACACACACGGACAAAAGGTGATCTCATAAGCCTATTTTTTCAAAATTGAAAATAGGCTAAAATGACCATGATAGCCTGATTCCTTATTGACGTATTTATTATAATAAACTAAATGAATCAATTATTTTATTTGAATCGATTATTCGATAACATAAATTATTCTATTAAGAGTACGACAGTAAGCGTAGGCTAATCCCAATGATGGTACCTTCCAACAGGCCATGACCGCTTCCTTCCAAACCGACTTGTTGCATAGTGGCTATCGTTCTTGACTGCCACCCTGGAAGTCCGGGCTCGATTCCCAGCTCTGCCAAGAAATTTAATTCTGTTTTGAGGGCTGGAAAGGGGAAACTCAGCCACGTAAGGCAAAACTGAGTAGAGGCGGGTTCGATTCGTACCTCTACCATCCTGGTTTCTCAATTCAACTGCGGGCAAATGCCGGCCGGGATGTTACCCAACGTAAGCCAAAGGGTGTTTCCTACACAAATCCTACATCGATTAAAAGTACACACGCTAGTACAGACATCACAGTGACACAGGTTATCAGACAACTTCTACATACACCCACGTACACGGGGCTACATGACCACGATATCGCAAAGCCCCTGAAGAATCAACAACGCTTCCTTTCAACTCCTTGCCCTCGTCCAAGAATTCAAATTATTTTCTCCCGTAAAATCTCGTGGTGCAGCGGCTGGCATTCTTGGCTGTCACACTGGAGACCAGGATTCGATTCCCAAAACAGTCTAGTATTGCGTGTGGCAAACTGCAAGGATCTCCACGGTAGGTCATTCAACAAAGAAACAGTAGCAGTAGGTGTGAAGTGAACTGAGATAGCGGGGCTGGCACGTCGAGGGGTTCCATAAATAACTCGAACATATTATGGTAGCGCCATGTGCGTGCGTGCCAAATTTAATTAGAAACTGGGCAGGAGCCTACTAAATCCAGTAATTTGTTAAAGTAAACAGAGACAGTGACGTTTACAGATAAACATGTTTCACATTTTTGAAAATAGGTAATATTTCACGGCGAGTGGCTTCCTCTTCTCAACACCTGCTAGCGCGTGTCTTCTCAATCTCTTTGGTGCTCCGTTCTCTGGGAGATATTTGGACTGGCACTCCTTCTTTCCTTGCTGCTCATTTCTGGGAGCTTTAGACAGGCTTTCCTTTCTTCCTTCCATCCTTCGTTCTTTCCCTTGGAGCTTTAAGCCAGGCTTTCCTTTCTTCCTTCCTTCCCTGGAAGCCTTTGGATAGGCTTTCCTTTCTTCCTTCCTTCCCTGGGAGCTTTTAGACAGGCTTTCCTTTCTTCCTTCCCTCGGAGATTTTAGACAGGCTTTCCTTTCTTCCTTCCCTGGGAGCTTATAGACAGGCTTTCCTTTCTTCCTTCCCTCGGAGATTTTAGACAGGCTTTCCTTTCTTCCTTCCCTGGGAGCTTATAGACAGGCTTTCATTTCTTTCTTCCCTAGGAACTTAAGACAGACTTTCCTTTCTTCCTTCCTTCCCTGGGAGCTTTTAGACAGACTTTCCTTTCTTCCTTCCTTCCCTGGGAGTTTTTAGGCAGGTTTTCCTTTCTTCCTTCCCTGGGAGCATTTAGACAGGCTTTCCAATCTTCCTTCCCTCGGAGCTTTTAGACAGGCGTTCCTTTCTTCCTTCCCTGGGAGCTTTAAGACAGGCTTTCCTTTCTTCCTTCCCTGGGAGCTTTTAGACAGGCTTTCCTTTCTTCCTTCCCTAGGAGCTTTTAGACAGGCTTTCCTTTCTTCCTTTCCTCGGAGCTTTTAGACAGTAGTCAAAAAGGACGTAAAACCAATAACATTATTATTATTATTAATTCTTGGGTACGGTCTTCCAAACATGCCATTAATCTTGTTATCCACCTCGTGGCGTAGTGGCTAACATTCCTGACTGACACGGCGTAGGCCCGGGTTCGATCCCCGGTTCTGCCAAGATATTTAATTCTGGTCTGAGAGCTTGTGCGGGATACACTCAGCCTCATGAAGGACACCTGAGAACAGGTTGTATCGATTCCTACCTCAGCCATCCTGGAAGTGGTTTTCCGTGGTTTCCCACTTCTACTCTGGGCAAATGCCAGATTGGTAACTACCGTAAGGCCACAGCCGCTTCCTACCAAAATCCTACCACGGTTACAAATAAACACACTAGTACAGACATCACAGTGACACGGGTTATCAGAAAACTTCTGCACACACCCAAGTACACGGGGTTACATGACCACGATGTCGTAAAATCTCTATAAGAATCAATAACAGCCACAACCGTGTACAATACTTGTGTGTGTAGAAGTTTGTTTTTGAATTTTCATTTTTTTGTTTTGTTTTTGGTTTTGCGTTTGTTTTCTGCTCTTGTATTTGTTTTTGAATATTCTGTATTTTTGTGCGTGTGATTAGTTTTCTGCTTTTGCTTTTGAATTTTTGCATTTTGCTTTGTGTTTTTTGCTTCTGGTACGGTATTGTGTTTGTTACTAGCTTTTTTTAAATTTTCATTTGAGTCTTCTGTTTTTTTTGTATTTTATTGTTTTGTGTTTTTTCTGCTTTTGGTTTTGAATTTTTCTTTTCGCTTTGTGTGATTTTTTTGGTTTTGTGTTTGTTTTTGCTTTTTGTTTTGTGTGGGGGGCAACGTGAGACAACCAATGAAAGTAATAACCTACACGTATTCATATTTGATCTCGATAGCATGTCCACCTCTCAATGTGGTTGGTTGGTTCCTCAGTTTAGGGGCTGCGACAACGCGGTCATGTAGCCCCGTGTACTTTGGGTGTGTGTAGAATCTGTCTGATAACCGGTGTTAATTGTGAAGACTGTATTAGTGTGTGTTATCTGTAATTCAGGCAAGGACTGCAGTAGCACCTATGTTTTGGTCCCAAGTGCTACCGTCAACGACACCTAACTACGAACTTGGCTACTAGGTGCTACCGCAACCGGCACCATGCAGCAAACGTTGGAAGTAATATAGCTTTATCAATTCTAACCTACAAATTTAGCTTCACACAATATTGTAGTTAGTGGAAGGTTCTTTTACATGTCATAAATCTTTGACATGGGCCCGCCGGCTTTACTTCTTCTCCGAAGGAAGGCAAACTGAGGTATTTTTGACGCTCTTAAAAAAATCCGGCGACTTCGGCCGGCCGTCTGTGGTTCAAATTCATCAATACCTATTTATAAATAATATACTATTATTATTGTACCTACCATTGACACAATTTCCTAATAGTGACACACTTTTAAGATAAAACCAATATTTAGAATGATATAATATATTGTATAAGTACAAACTTTGTTTTGTCCAATGGCTAAAACTTCAAATAATTATCAAAAACCGTTTGACGTAATTAATATTTGTAAGCCAGAACATGGCCTACTGGTTAAACTCGGTACTTAATTTCCTATTTATTTCACCGGTAAATAATAATAATAATAATAAAATCAAGAGACCTCAAGAAAACAAATAGAAACACTCCAAGAATGCACCGAAAAAGTGGGACTTCATATATCCTTCGAGAAAACTCAAGTGCTTAGTCACAAAGGCGACAACATGCAAACAAAATACGGAACCATCAAAAGAGTCCGACATTTCAAATATCTGGGAGAATTTATCGAACCAACTGGATCCGAAAATATCTCACAACAAAACCGTCTCCAGAAAACCAGGAGAGCACTCGGACTTATCCAAAACCTCTATAACAATAAATGCATGTCGAGAGAAACCAAACTTCGACATTACAACACTATCATCAAACCGGCAAGTCTCTACGCAAGCAAAAGACTTACACTCAATAAGAAATATGAACTTGAAGACATCAAGAAAGAAGAAAGAAAAATCATTCGGAAAATACTGGGAGCAAGACTCGCTCCTGACGGTTACCGACTACAGTCAATCAAGACAACTGAAAAATACTCAAACATCGAAGTCGACTTCAGAAAAAGACGATTGAAATTCTTCGGGCACTTAAGTAGACTGCCGAATACACGACTAACCAAAAGAATACTAGATTACATATTATGACTCAAAAGTACAACACCATGGATGAAAGAAGTACAAAAAGACATGCGAACAGCTAACTTAACCGACACATCAGACAGAGACTCCTTCCGTAACAAAGTGAATAACTGGGAAGTCCGACCAGAGCAACCAAAACCTACACCTTACAGACCTCAATGGTCTGACGAAAGAAAATTGGCATTCTCCAACAGAATGAAACAATACTGGCAAAATAAGAAGAACGTCTAGAATTGAGTCAAAGTGCTTAACGCTTTCCAATATTGGGAAAATACGCTGCAAATAAAATATATATATATATTTAATTATCAAATATTCCCTGAAAGAGAAGAATTTCTTTTTATGATCACTTGATCCGAATGAACTCGGAAAGCTTGACAAAATAAATATTCGACCTTGTTGACAAAAATCCCAAAAGGCAAATTAGTTGCTTCATCGAAGAGAAAAAGGATTTAACAGAAATGAAATCCAACGACTTTGGCCGGGTTTGAACCCGCGATCTTGGGATAGAAGGTCAGCATGCAACCAACTACGCCAATGTGGAAAAGCTTGGAAATGAACAAGTCAAATTATTTGATTTAAATTATTTGACTCTGAGGTGGGGGCTTGTTAAAACGTCCTGATGTAACGGCTGAATCCACAGTAGTTGTGATGGATGGCCGTACGGTGTCCCTTTGAAATTTCTTATGTACTCCAGTAAAATGTGTTAATACTGCTTGCGAGGAGTGTATACACGTGTAGTGATCGGGACGACAAATACGCTGATAGTTTTAGCGGCTTGTTAACGCGCACAGACGGGACAGGAAAAGGCGGGGCAGGCGGCATTCTCTGTCCTCAAGATGGATGTGTCTGTTCTGTGTGTGTGTGTGTGTGTGTGTGTCTCCTGGAGGAAGTAGCGTCTAGCTGTCTGAGTGCACGATCTTCACAGCGTTTCCAAGGCTTTCGACAGTGTGCCGTGTTTTATCACTTTATGTTGGACGATGTCGAAATGTAAATATTATATGTCAGAAAACTGTATAATAATGAGGGTCATTATAGCACTATTTTCATTGGCTCCGTGGCTTAGGCGGCAGCACGCCGGCCTCTCACCGCTGGGTCCGTGGTTCAAATCCCGGTCACTCCATGTGAGATCTGTGCTGGACAAAACGGAGGCAGATAGGTTTTTCTCCGGGTACTCCGGTTTTCCCTGTCAAAATTTCATTCCAGCAACACTCTCCACTATCATTTCACTTCATCTGTCATTCATTTAATCATTGCCCCGGAGGAGTGCGTCAGGCACATTTCATATCCTCGCCGCTAGATGGGGGCTTCATTCATTCCATTCCCTGACCCGGTCGGAGACTGGAAGCAGGCTGTGGATTTTCATAGTACTATTTTCATTATGACACAGTTTCTCCGACCAATCAGAGCTCAAGAAACAGTTGTGTGACCAATTAGGTAAGGAGAGCATCGCACCTGCGCTGACTTCCTCGGCCCCCTATTTTAAATTTCACTGCGTGCCTAGTGTCATTGTGGGGTATTCGAGGAGGCCATGTCAAATACGAGGTATTCTCTGCGTCCCATGCGCTCTGTTCTGTACAAAAAAACTGGCAAAATATCGACAGATATTTATCAATACTTATGTTCGAATATAAAATAGTTATAATTATCGTCGAACATAGACAGACTCGCCTATAATGGTAATTAAGATACTCGTATGGAAACATACTCGTGTCGTAATTATTGCCATTATAGGCTCGTTGCATAATTTAGGCTACTATTTTGGAATAGTGGTCTCTATATTAACCATAAGGACAGTTTATGCTTTCAAAGATGCTGATAGTTGAATCTTTCAGCCAAATTTGGAAGAATTTTCATCCCAAAGTGCGTATGTATTTGACGAAATGTGCTGGATAAAATTTAAAAAAAATTAAAGCTAAAAAATAAAATATTAATATAGATATAAAAATAATACAAATAAATTTACAATAATAAATGAAATATAAAAATAAAAATAATAAACATAACTCTAAAAAACTTAGGAGAAATTATAACTTACAACTTGAATGATGGCAAGAAAGAACTAATAAAATGATAAAAGCCCAAAAGTTAACATGGTCTACATATAAAAGAAAATGTCTATCAATCACAACAAAATTAAAACAAGACTGTGGTTCTACCAGAGGTGACCTATGGAAGCGAAACTCTTTTTAAAGTTACTCAGAAAAACAGAATCGACAAATTTTTAAAAGTAGAAAGAAGAATAGCTAGAACATGCATAAATAAAAAATATCAGAGAGATGGACAGTGGCGGATAGTACCAAATGAAGTGGTATACAGAGAACTGGAGCCCATCACTGATACTATTCGGAAGAAATGGATTTCTTTCTTTGGTCACATCATGAGGACACCAGAAACCAGGTTATCTAGAAAAATTGTAGTGAAACTTTGGAATATGAAACAACAAGTAGGATGGATTAAGGAAATTAGAGAAGATATGGAAGAATTAGAAATAACTTTGGATGACTTGCAAAACAAAACAAAACATTAAAAAAAACCTGAAAGGCATGAAAATAGACGAACGTAATACAGTAAAAAGGGTATTTACAGATGAGGAACGCCTGAGAAGATCAGAGCGAATGAAGAGCTACTGGGCGACTCGGAAAGGAACCTTACTGAAGAAGAGGACCAAGAAATGATTGACTGAAGTGGTCCAATGAGGCCGTAAAAACGGAATAAGAAGAAGAAGAAGAAGAAAATAATGAAAATAATTGTAAAATCGACTGGAAAATGGTTAATTATTTAATTCAAAAGAAAAATATCAAAATTAAATCTATAAGAACATAAATATAAAATTATTAACATTAGAGAAACAAAAAATAATTATAATAAATAACATAAATGAAAATATAAAAACACAAAAAATATGAAATAGTTTTGCCCTTCAAAATAGTACCCTTGCTGTTGTTGTTGTTGTTGATTCTTTAGGGGCTTTGCGATATTGTGGTTATGTAGCCCCATGTACTTGGGTGTGTGTAAAATTTGCCTGATAACTTGTGTCACTATGATGTCTGTACTAGTGCTCGTAGGACCACCGAGAGGATTTAAGGCACCTTATGCATTTTTTTTTTCAACTGTCCCCCCTTGTAATAATTTTAATTATTAAGCTACTATCCACTACTAGCTATTCCGGAAAGACAATGTCATTTTGAGAATACATGATGATGATGATGATGTTGATGCCGTAAAAAGTTAAAAAATGCATTTAATATTTTCAAAAATGACTGTACTAAATGACCTAAAAATTCGAAAGATGCACTGTAACACGGAGAAAATGATCTTACAACAGTAAATTCAGATATTAGTTGTTTTAAATGCATTAAAGCACTCGGTTTTATTTTAGGTATTTTGAAAGCGGCAATGAACGATAACTCTCGCCGTGAACTATGCGGAACTGAGACAAGAATATACACCCCTTCCCCTTTCTACCCCGCCACAGCTGGCCTTGTTCAGCCATTCCCCGAAAAAAACAGATGGAAACTCCTCCAGTGACGAACAAAGGAGATCAAATCCAGGCTCTTAGCCCTAGAGGGAAAATTTACAATTTTAAATATGTGAAGAACAGAGAGACTGAGAGGAACTATCTCCCTAGATCCTTAATAACTGGTAGCCAAGTGTCACTTAGCTGATATCCAGTGTCTCTGTTAAAATTATTGGGATTTTTACGAATTTCAACTGCCTCCCTTATAATTCTAGACCAGTTGTGCTTAACAAGGGCCCTGACTGTATGACGTTAGATATCGTTCAGCTACACTTCCCTTTTGTTTATGTTTCCTTATATCCATCTAACCCTCCCCCTCCTCATTCTTCGAGGAGTTTCTATATTTTCACACCGCCCCCTTTACCTTCTCGTTACTTACTACCCTGTCCGGCGTTCCACCATGGTCCATACAGTAATTTCTGGCAGCTGCTCTCTGGTGACGAACAGAGGAATTTATCTATATTTTTTGTAATCTCATTGATATACTTTCTTTGGCAACATTGTTTATTTCCATTGAAAAAGGAGGCAAGGTTTCTCCGAAACGTATGGTTTAAATTAAAAATACACACGGCATTAGCCCAAAAGCATGAATTATTTATATAATAATCCGGGCCGTGATAGCCTTAATATGCAAACATTTATACTATTCACGGCTTAATGCACTAAATATGTTTACAAGGCGATGAAATAACTTCCAATGTTCAACCAAGGGTCTTAATTATATTTTCATTTAAGAAACTCAGGGTAAATTAATATTTTAGAATTTCCATAAACAGCGGAGGTTTAAAATGCAAAATGCCACACGTTTTGTTTTGAATACTCCACTTTACTTTTCGTGCGGATTTAGAGCCGAGGGTTTTAGCGACTTTTAACTGATGATCTGCCCTTGAAATATTCAAAGCTTCATGAACTAAGGATTGAAATCACCTGTCTTAGAGGGTATATTAAAATAGTACATTATTCAAGGAGCCTATAATGGCAATTTCGTATGGAAAACTCGTGGTTAATTACCATTTTAGGGGAGTTGCATACGACTGTTTATGTTCTACGATAATTATACCTTAATTATATATTTTAACATAAATATTCATAAATAACTGTGGAATTCGGTAACTCCAGTTAGTGACAGAGCGCGCTGGGTGGTTTGCCGACTGAACAGAGCGCATGCGTGGGTCAAAGAACTTCGAAAGCAGAGACCATTTACTTTGCTTGGCAATGCTATTGTTTACAACCTGCATGATGTCTAGTGCCGATCAGAACTAGCATTCACTAATATTGTCACCAAAGTTGTTTGAAAGCAATGCGCTGTGTAGAAATTGGAGTTGGGGATATTAAGGTACAGTGCTATTCCTTGTCTCATATTCGCCAGTTTATTTAGGCGAACATATGGGACGGTGCACTTTCCATGTCGATAATTTATGTAGAAGGATGCTGTGTTGCTAATTTCTGGACGTAGATTCATAAATGTCTTGCATACAGTATGTCTTAGTATTTTCTTCTTACCTTAAAGGTTCGTGCTGATTTTGTCTTTGTGTTTGGGATTGTAACTACAATGGTTGATCCGATATCCAATTTGAACTTTCAAATCATGTAATTCATGTCCGACATGTTGGATTTTGAGCGCATGCGCGAAGCTATCCTTACCTAATTGGTCAATGAATGAGCTCTGATTGGCTGGAGAAACTGTTTCATAATGAAGAATAGTACTATAATGACCCTCATTATGATACACTTTTCTGACATATAATGTTTACATTTCGACATCGTTGAACATACAGTCAATTAAAGAATAGAAAATCGGCCAACCTCAAGTATCCCTCGGAATACACAATTCCGGAAGTTTCCAAACACAATTCCTCATTGGAAAAGGTGTAAGTCGACAAGTGAGGAAACATTACTAAGTGGGGTTACACAAGATGCCAGCAGATGCTCAATAAAATGATTTTTAAAAAATCTTTATTTGATTCCAATAATTTGCACACCTCTGCAATTTGAAAGCAGATTCAACACTATTTTTTTAAATAATCGTTTCGGTCTTCTATGGACCACGTTATTTCAACTGCCTTTTCCCTCGTTCTTGCACATTGGCCCAGTGTTCGCGCATTCTTCTTCGGTGAGCTTCCTTTCGTTCTTCGGTCCACTTCTTGCCGATTTTCAATATGGGTTTTGGCTGAAAACTCGGTATCTCCGCAAGTTTCTTCTTCAAAGAATCACGTTCCAAGATGTCCTCATGTGATATCCCCAGTTCTTGTAGGTCTTTTTCCACCTCTGTAAACCAGATCCCTTTGGTTTTCTTTCCCACAAATTAGGCACAGATTCGATTGGACAAACTTCCGTAGTTCATTCGTGTTAAATGGCCATACAAGGAGAGTCTTCTTTTGCGAATGGTGTCCGTTATTTTCTCCAAACGTAGATAAAGTCAGTAAATTATTATTATTATTTCGTAGGGCATAATGGATACATATATTACAAATAAGGTGAAAAACATAATTTCTAGTATATACAAAAAGTACATAAGTTTTGACAGGGAAGAAGTTACAATCTTTACAAATGGATGTCCAACGAGTTGAACCAATTCACGGCTTCATCTGTAGCCTCATGTATTTCTTTTAGCACTAAATAATAGTAGGTTATTCGCAAACAGTTAAAACTCCTAACTCAGAGTCAAATATAGAATTTAATACTCTTCTGGAGTAGAATAAGGTAAATTACAGCGTGTTTTATTAATTTTCAGAATCGAGGAACTTCTTTTATAAAATGAATGGTTTCTGCTAATACCTTCGCACTGTCATATTTTCTTCTCAAATATTTTTCTGCCTCATTTCACTTGACAGTTAGAAGTTGGTCAAGTAGACCCTGCAAAGCCATGGACAGTTTGTAAGTTAAAGTCAACATTTTACAAAACACAAAAGTAGCTACAATATACTGAAACTAACGTGCACCACTAACAGGGCCTCATTGATTACGGTCCCCTATAAATTTGCCCCCCTACTAGTATAGTGTTAAGTTAGGTACCATCCTGGCATTTGCCTGGAGTAGAATCTGGGGAAACCACGGAAAGCCACTTAAAGGCTTGTTGAAGTAGGAATCAAACCCGCCTCTTCTCATTTCTGTCTCACAATATTGAATGTACCACGTTCGAGCCCTCAGACCAGAACTGAATTTCTTGGCTGAGTCAGAAATCGAACCCGGACCTCCGGGTTGACAGCCAAGAATGATAGCCACTGCACTACGAGGTGGTCAGTTCCGAGACATTTTGGACTTAAAAGGAGGTAGAATATATTATTTTAAATGTCCTGCATATGTTCAATTCTGCATTACTTTAATGACGCATTTCGTTCAGCCAGAAATCTTAAACCTGTTTAATAACAAAGGGTCAATGTTTTTGGCACATAGCCTACGTGGCACTGGACAGACCGTTGCCAAAACACATAACAAGCATTTCTGAGCAGAGAATCGTGTCCAAGGGTTGACAGAAGTTATTCGATGACAAAGAGTCGCACAGCTGCATCATTGACGATCCTGAGCGGCATCCTCGTCGGTTTATGATTTATGATGTTTATGATGTTTCCACGATACACATTGAAATGGAATTATAAAATAGCGCTTGCCACTGTGGGTGAGTGGTTATAGTGTCGGACTACCAACCCCAAGATTGCAGGTTCGCTCCTGGCCATGGTAAGTGCTTTTTGAAAGGCGACAAAAATCATGATACTCATGTCATACGTTATTGGCATGTTAAAGAACCCATTTGAATTCAGTAGGCCGTGTTCAATGGCAAAATTAATCTCGGGATTTTCCGCCAACACAAAGTTCCTCCGTTCTCTACTTGAAAGCGCTGTAGTGTCAAGGAGTTTAGATATCTAACCTCCTTGACTTTCATAGCGTTCAAAGGAACGACAAAATTCGACATGCAAGCTACCCTCTGGGTGTCAATTAACAAAGCTTGCACCAGGTACCCGAGGCCATACGATATTATTATTATTACTATTATTATAAAATAGGGAGAGTATTGAAGAATTTACACTAGCAGTTGAGTGTGTATAATGTTTAGTAATTGCACTAGAGTCATATTGTCTGGGTAAATAACTTAATAAATAAACAAATAAACAAGTAAGTAAACAAACAAATAAACAAATAAATAAACAAATAAACAAACAAATAAACAAACAAATAAACAAGTAAGTAAACAAATAAATAAACAAATAAATAAACAAATAAACAAATAAATAAACAAATAAACAAACAAATAAACAAACAAATAAACAAACAAATAAACAAGTAAGTAAACAAATAAATAAACAAATAAACAAACAAATAAACAAACAAATAAACAAATAAATAAACAAATAAATAAACAAATAAACAAACAAACAAATAAACAAGTAAATAAACAAACAAATAAACAAATAAACAAACAAATAAACAAACAAATAAACAAATAAACAAACAAATAAACAAACAAATAAACAAATAAATAAACAAATAAACAAACAAATAAACAAACAAATAAACAAATAAACAAACAAATAAATAAACAAATAAACAAATAAATAAACAAATAAATAAACAAATAAACAAACAAATAAACAAACAAATAAACAAATAAATAAACAAATAAACAAACAAATAAACAAGTAAGTAAACAAATAAATAAACAAATAAATAAACAAATAAACAAACAAATAAACAAGTAAGTAAACAAATAAATAAACAAATAAACAAACAAATAAACAAATAAATAAACAAATAAACAAACAAATAAACAAATAAATAAACAAATAAACAAACAAATAAACAAATAAATAAACAAGTAAGTAAACAAATAAATAAACAAATAAATAAACAAATAAACAAACAAATAAACTAATAAATAAACAAATAAACAAACAAATAAATAAACAAATAAATAAACAAATAAATAAACAAGTAAGTAAACAAATAAATAAACAAATAAATAAACAAATAAACAAACAAATAAACAAATAAATAAACAAATAAACAAACAAATAAACAAATAAATAAACAAATAAATAAACAAATAAATAAACAAATAAACAAACAAATAAACAAGTAAGTAAACAAATAAATAAACAAATAAACAAACAAATAAACAAGTAAGTAAACAAATAAATAAACAAATAAACAAACAAATAAACAAACAAATAAACAAATAAATAAACAAATAAACAAACAAATAAACAAATAAATAAACAAATAAACAAACAAATAAACAAATAAATAAACAAATAAACAAACAAATAAACAAATAAATAAACAAATAAACAAATAAATAAACAAATAAACTAATAAATAAACAAATTAACTAATAAATAAACAAATAAACAAACAAATAAACAAATAAATAAACAAATAAACAAATAAATAAACAAATAAACTAATAAATAAACAAATAAACAAATAAATAAACAAATAAACTAATAAATAGATAAGGAACAAACAGAGGTGTGTAAAATGAAAATCCACAGCCTGCTTCCAGTCTCCGACCGGGTCAGGAATGGAATGAATGAAGCCCCCATCTAGCGGCGAGGATATGAACTGTGCCGGCTGCCGAAGCCTGTCGCACTCCCCTGGGGCAATGATTAAATGAATGACAGATGAAATGAAATGATAGTGGAGAGTGTTGCTGGAATGAAATTTTGACAGGGAAAACCGGAGTACCCGGAGAAGAACCTGTCTGCCTCCGTTTTGTCCAGCACAGATCTCACATGGAGTGACCGGGATTTGAACCATTGACCTTGCGGTGAGAGGCCGGCGTGCTGCCAGCTGAGTCACGGAGGATCATTAGACTCACATAAAGAATTTAAATGAGTCAGCTTTTAAAAATTAAAAATCATTATATATATTTTTTAATTACCTTACTTATTAATGATTTCTCCTTTGTGGACTTACAACGTTTCCCGTTGCATTTGGAAATTTTTGAAATTGTAGACTTTGAGGTATACCCGAGCTGGGTCCGTTTTTTTTTTTCATTGGCGATGGAATGTATCTTCTAAATCGGGTGATAACAATCCATTGTCCACGAACCTTTGAATAGTTCAAGAGTGGGCAATCAGTAACAAAAGAAAAAAATGGCTTGTTGAGATTTTAGTTCTCGCAGTAAAGAGACGCAGGTGCGCTTCATAAAAAGGGAGGTAGCGCACAGTTCGCTACTCCTGTGGGGGTCCGGGCGGGGACACCAAGAGCCCACCGATGAGCCAGCTTGGTGTCCTAGGCGAAACCCCACACAAGACATGGTGCAAACGTAGAAGAATTGCTGAGTTTTAATTCACTGGCCGTGAAAGCCAATTTACCATCTTTTTGGAAGCTTTTATAGGGAGGTTAAGGCTGCTTGAACTTTTAGTTCTCCCAGTAAAGAGGAGCAGGTGCGCTTCATATAAAGGGAGGTGCTGCGCAGTTCGTCACTCCTGTGGGGTTCCGGGCGGGGACACCAAGAGCCCGCCGATGAGCCAGCTTGGTGTCCTAGGTGAAACCCCACTCAAGACACGGCACAAACCTAGAAGACTTGCTGAGTTTTAATTTACCGGCCGTGAAAGCCAATATAACATCTTTTTGGAAGCCTTCATAGGGAAGTTATGGCTGCTTGATCATTTAGTTCTTGCAGTAAAGAGGCACAGGTGCGCTTCATAAAAAGGGAGATAGCGCGCTCTTCACTACTCCTGTGGGGGTCTGGGCGGGGAAACCAAGAGCCCACTGATGAACCAGCTTGGTGTCCTAGGCGAAACCCAACACAAGACACGGCACAAATCTAGAAGAATTGCTGAGTTAATTCACTGGCCGTGAAAGCCAATATACCATCTTTTTGGTAATAAAAGGCTTCCAATCTCTCTGGTCTAAATTCACACGATATAGTACTTTATGCAACGAGCCTATAATGGTAATAATTAAGACACGAGTATGTTTATAAAACGAGCGAATGCGGGTTTTATAATTTCCATACGAGTGTCTTAATTACCATTATAGGCGAGTTGCATACGACTGTTAATGTTCGACGATAATTATTATAATTATTTTATGTTCGAACATAAATATTCATAAATATCTGTCGAGATTTCGCTAGTTTTATGTACTGATCAGACCGCATGAGACGCAGAGAATGCCTTGTACTTGACCATGGCCTCCTCGATTACCCTACTATGACACTGGGACAGGCAGTGGAATTTAAATTAGAAGGCCGTGGAACTCAGCGCATCTAATTATCTAATTGGTCAAACAACTGTTTCTTGAGCTCTGATTGGTGGGAGAAACTGTTTCATAATGAAAAATAGTGTTATAATGAGCCTCATTATAATACCGTTTTCTGACATATAATAGTCAAGGTCGAACATAAACTAAAATAAAGTAATCAAAACAAAACGAGTGGCTTTCTGCTCTTCTTTTAGTTGAAATTGTAAAAAATTAGTTTACTATCCGATTCTTTTAAAAATGTTACTAAGACTATTGATTAAACATTTGAAATAATTTCAGCGCCTTGCAAAGAATTTCTACTGAATTCAGTCACAAAACATACAAAGTAAATGTTAGAAAACTGCCATCGAGTCTCATAATGTGCACGCCTCTCTAGGAGCATTGTATGTGGGATACCATTACGACACGTTGCATGTTCAGGCCAAAGTACATTGTCAAGAATTTAACCCAGAAAAAACGTCAATCATTTAGGTTTCCCTTTCTCACCATCTTCCATTGCTATTGAATTAGTACTTAGAATATGAATGTAGTTTAACATTATGTGACCAAATATTAACAAGAAGTTCCGTGACGAACTAAAGAGCCTACTATTCTTAAAATTCATGCCAATTATTAATCTAAATGGATCTATCTAGAATAATGACGAAATTAAGTTGTTCATATCGAAATTTCTAATTAGTTCGAAATACTGTATACCTGGCATAATGTAGCCTAAGAGAGAACTACAGTTGGCAGCCCTGGCGACTGAATATATTGTTAGTTCCATCTCTTAAGGTACAGAATACAACATTTGGTTGAAGTCCAATGGATGGCATGGACGTTCCATGCAGTTAAACATTGAATCTAACAGCGCGCGTAAAATCATGTTGGCATCAATGACATACATGTATTGGTCAGAAATAATCTGAAATAATATGATCTATTGTTGTGTCAATTTAGAATGAAATCCATTAGTTAGTAGAGAAGTTACATGCATTTTAAAATTGGACCTATCAGCAGGCTTAGAATCATGTTGGCAGCACTGGCGTAGGCCTATATTAGTTACTCCAAATTAATCTAGAATGCCAGGTACTATACGTGCGCAAAGTTTAGAGCTATTGGCTTGCATACTTTCTGATATATTGATATTAGGGTAACAAAAATAGAGACAGTATTTATTTACAGTTGGCAGCCCTGGTTGCTCCTAAATATACGCATAGTCATATCTGTTATGGTACACATAACAAACACGAAATTTGGTTGAAATCCAAATGATAGTATAGAAGTTACGTGTATTTAAAGTTGGACATCTCAGCAGGCTTAGAACCATGTTGGTAGCAGTGACGTATATAATTTACTCCAAATTAATATAGAATGTCAGGTACTATGTGTGTGCATAGTTTAAAAGCTGTCTGCTTGCATACTTTCTGAAATATTGGTATTTGGATAAAAACAATAGGGAGTGCATTTATTAAGAGTTGGCAGCCCTCGTGGCTCTTAAGAATATGCTCAGTCATATCTGTGTATGTACACATAGTACATACGAAATTTGGTTGAATTCCAATTGATAGTGTAGAAGTTATATGCATTAAAATCATTTTGGCAACACTGCCATGTATGGCCTCCTGGAAATTAAACTGCAATATTATTATCTATACGTGTGCCAATTTTGAAATAGCTCTCATTCATACCTTCCAGGATATCCAACATGGAGCTCAAATTTCAATTGCGATCTTTCAGCAGTTGGTAGCACTGACATCATTTTCAAATATGGCCGTGAGATATTCAGGTATAGATCTTTACTCCTACCTAATTTTGTTTCGATTGCTCCAGCCGTTTAGGAGTTGATAGGGGGGGGGGGGAGGGGGACACACACACAGCCAGACAGACAGACAGAAGGACAGACAGACAGACAGACACATTTGCCCGATCTCATAAGTCTACTTTTTCCTCATTTTTGCAAAATGTGAAAAGTAGGCTAAAAATCATGCTTCATTTACTGTTATTGCGACTTGAACGTGTGTATATTTCTAGTTAACATTTTTTTCTTCAATTTTTAAGTCTTAATTTTCAAATTTTATTTTTCAATTTCTACTAATTTTCAATTTTTATTTTGTATTCTAATATATTTTATGTTCAACCCTGACTATTATCTGTCAGAAAACTGTACTATAATGAGGCTCATTATAACACTATTTTTTGCCTACTTTTCACATTTTGCAAAAATGAGGAAAAAGTAGAGTTATGAGATCGGGCAAATGTGTGTCTGTCTGTCTGTCTGTCCTTCTGTCTGTCTGTCTGGCTGTGTGTGAGTCCCCCCCCCCCCCCTCTATCAACTCCTAAACGGCTGCAGCAATCGAAACAAAATTTGGAAGGAGTAAAGATCTATACCTGAATATCTCACGGCCATATTTGAAAATTATGTCAGTGCTACCAACTGCTGAAAAATCGCAATTGAAATTTGAGCTCAATGTTGGATATCTTGGAAAGTATGAATGGGAGCTATTTCAAAATTGCCACACGTATAGATAATACTATTGCAGTTTAATTTCCCGGAAGCCATACATGGCAGTGTTGCCAAAATGATTATACGCCTGCTGATAGGTCCAATTTTAAAATGCATGTAACTTCTCTACTAACTAATGGATTTCATTCTAAATTGACACAACAATAGATCATATTATTTCAGATTATTTCTGACCAATTTTCTACACTATCAATTGGATTTCAACCAAATTTGGTATGTGCTATGTGTACATAAACAGATATGACTGAGAGTATTCTTAAGAGCCACCAGGGCTGCCAACTGTTAATAAATGCTCTCTTTTTGTTTAAATCCAAATACCCGTATATCAGAAAGTATGCAAGCCGAGAGCTTTAAACTATGCACACGTATAGTATCTGACATTCTATATTAATTTGAAGTAACTTATATACGCCAGTGCTACCAACATGATTCTAAGCCTGCTGAGAGGTCCAACTTTAAATACATGTAACTTCTATACTATCATTTGGATTTCAACCAAATTTCCTATGTGCTATATGTACCATAACAGATATGACTATGCCGATTCTTAAGAGCAACCAGGGCTGCCAACTGTTAATAAATACAGTCTCTATTTTTGTTACCATAATATATCAGAAAGTATGCAAGCCAATAGCTTTAAACTTTGCACACGTATAGTACCTGGAATTCTAGATTAATTTGGAGTAACTAATATAGGCCTACGCCGGTGCTGCCAACATGATTCTAAGCCTGCTGATAGGTCCAATTTTAAAATGCATGTAAATTCTATACAAAGTAATGGATTTCATTCAAAATTGACGCAACAATAGATCATATTATTTCAGATTATTTCTTACCAATACATGTATGTCATTGTTGCCAACATGATTTTACGCCCGCTGTTAGATACAATGTTTAACTATATGTAACGTCCATGCTATCCATTGGACTTCAGCCAAATTTTGTATTCTGTACCTTAAGAGATGGAACTAAGAATATATTCAGTCACCAGGGCTGCCAACTGTAGTTTTCTATTTGTATACATTTTGCCAGGTATACAGTATTTCGAACTAATTAGAAATTTCGATATTACCAGCTTAATTTCGTCGTTATTTTAGATAGATCCATATAGATTAATCATTGGCATGAATCTTAAATTTTAAGAAAAGTAGGCTCTTTAGTTCGTCATGGAACTTCTTGTTCATTATGAAACAGTTTCTCCCAACAATCAGAGCTCAAGAAACAGTCGTTTGACCAATTAGACAATTAGATGCCCTGAGTGTCACGGCCTTCTAATTTAAATTTCACTGCCTGGCGTAGTGTCATAGTAGGGTAATCGAGGAGGCCATGGTCAAATACAAGGCATTATCTGCGTCTTATGCACTCTATAAAACTGGCGAAATCTCGACAGATATTTATGAATATTTATGTTAGAACATAAAATAGTTATAATAATTATCTTCGAACATAAACAGTCGTATGCAACTCGCCTATGATGGTAATTAAGACACTCGTATCTTAATTATTGCCATTATAGGTTCGTTGCATAATGTACTAATTATTTTGTATTATAATGTATTTTGATGTATTATCTGTGTGTAAACAATTGTTTGCTAGTGCCCTGTTGTGGCATAAATAAATAAATAAATACATCTGAAAGTTACATTGAACAAGCAATGAAGGAAATCACCCAAAAATAATGAAGGCAAAGATTCAAAGATAAATAATATTTCATATATGCAGATGACATCGTCATCTTAGTGGATTCACCTGAGGATTTGAATGCATATTTAAATGGTATGGACTCCGTCTTCAGGAAAGAATTCATGATGAAAATAAATAAAATGTAAATAAATTTTAAAAATTCTAATGCAGCCGAAATAAATCAGAAACCCCCTATTGACAACAAATTGGCAGGTGAAAAGCTAAAGGAAGTAGGAGACTTTTGCTACTTAGGAAGTAAAATAACCAGTGATGAACGAAGCAAAGAGTATATAAAAATTAGTTTGGCTCAGGCAATGAAAGCTTTTCTACAGAAAAGGAATCAGTTGACATCGAATATAGATTTTGGTATTATTAGGAAGTAATTTTTGAAGGCCTTCGTCTGGAGCGTGGCGCTCTATGGAAGTGAAACTTGGACTGTTGGTGCAGCAGAAAAGAGGAGAATTAAAGCGTTTGAAATGTGGTGTTACAGGAGAATGATGAAGATCAGATGGGTAGATAGGGTTACAAATTTAATTTTTTGCAATTTTGCAAAAATAGATCAAAATCATTGTGCGATTACGCTAAACAAATATAATGCACATTGTGTGCAAAACAAAAAATGGCAACTGTGGAACCGAAAAGAAGATTTTCATCTTTAAGATGGATAAACATCTTTTAAGGAACATGGCAAGTATGTGCCAGTAACGACTTAATACTATTGTGATGTCAATAGAGAACTATCAGGGGATGACTACCTAATAAAAGTCATACGAAATACTATGTATTTGCCATCCACGACTGCCTTTCAGAAAGTAGTGAATATACGAGAACAGAAAAAGAATGATATTTTGTACGAGTTTGATGCTGCTGACGTGATGATTATCCGAGATTGGACACGATCAAATTTTGACCTGAAGTATGTATTTACGAGGTTTCCGTCGCATGGCTTTCATATAAGAAATATCATGACCCTTGCGATTTATGTGTGTGTGAATTATGTAGTGAGAAATGTGACAGATATTATTTGCAGTATTGTAAGACAGGATAAAAGACCTTGTGTGACTACGCTAAACGGACTTAATCACATTGAGCGTACTTTATTCTACATTCTTTTCTTCTATGACCATTGGATGCGATCAATAAATATAACAGTCTAAATGAAGAGATATTAAGACAAGTGGGAGATGAGAGATGTTTCTGGTGACTGCTAATGAAGAGAAGATATAGGTTGGTAGGTTACACACTAAGGAATCCAGGAATAGCATACATAGTTCTGGAAGGAAGGGTCGAGGACAAGAACTTAGATATTATGTTAAACAGATTGCCTCGGATGTGAGGTGTCGTAGCTATGTAGAGATGAAACGATTAGCTCAGGACAGGGAGGCATGGAGTGCTGCATCAAACCAGTCAAAAGACTTAACACTCAAACATCAACAACAACATTATAATTGGATGACTCCTACTTTTAGCATTTTCCATATTTGTTTGATTTCAAATACCAAACCCATTTAAATTGTTGATCTTTTAAAGATACGAGTTTCGCTTACATTTCAGTTGGGAGAGAGAAACTGTTAGGCCAATTAGATCCACTTCTTTGCTTATTTTGTCAATGAGGATTGAAGTAGTTTATATCTGCAATTAAAGTTTTGTCACTGACAATGGACCTGTTTCAATACAATTTATGACGCTTATTATCCAAAACAGAGGCAGATGAGTGCTTGGAAGTATGCTTCAGGATTCCCATCTAATAAAGCTTGATGACTGTGCAATTCTCTATGCACCATTGTTGTGCCTGATGGTGCCAGTCAACTGTTAATCTCATGATAATTTTTTTCTTTCTTTCGCAGCTCTGCTTGTTTTCTATTCATCATACAGATCGAACTCATTTCCGGTGATTCTTTGTTGGAATAATGAAACCTATTGCTTCTGCATGTAGGTGGCTTGTTATAGCCCTTGGCTGGAGAAAACATCATCGAAACGATCTTTGTTTAACTCTAGAGTGATAGCGACGAAAACGAAACACACTTGTGCTTCCCCCACTCTCCCTATTGTCCAATTCCCACCAGTCAAAGTAAAAAAATAAAAATAAAAACACAGCCTATTTTCATATATCCTGCTCATGTTAATTGCCTCTATCAACATACAAAATTTCAGTTTAATTGCTGTAACAGATTCGTAGATATTGAGAACCGTCTAAATATTTCAGATGGTCGCCAGGTTGGATTTTTATTTTTGTACTATTACATTAAGATTGTTGTGTACGTGTGATATTCAAACTGCAATCGCATGATAAGAACACAACAAGTAAAAACGAGATTTTAAAATTACGCACATCAGCCATCTTGTGATTATGCAAACAATTGAAATAAATTACATGCCAGTGGATCAACATTTGTATACGCATTTAACGTGCAACGTTTCATGGCACTCGGATAGTTAATTCGTGAGAAACGTCCATTTAAATATTTATACTCCGCGTCACCGCCATGTTGGATTTGTGCTCACCAGGTTACTGAAAGTCCTATAGGTGAACTTATGTTTATAGTCTCTATGAACATAAAAAATTTCAGTTTGGTTGCTGTAAAAGATTCGTAGATATTGAGAACCGTCTAAATATTTCGGAAGCTCGCCATTTAGGATTGTTATATGTATAGGCCATAGAGTTATGTACCATTCAAGGACAATTATTGCCTAGGTTCATTATTCAAACTTTCACTTCGATCGCATGATTACGACACAAGAAATAAAAACTTAATTTTAAAATTTCGCACAGCCGCCATCTTGAGGTTATGTAAACAATTGAATTAAATTAGATGGCAGTGCATTACAATCTGCAAAATCATTTACTGTACCACATTTCACTGCGCTCAGAGAGTTAAATCACGAGAAAAGTCTATTAAAACATTTCAAATTCGCTTGGTCGCCATGTTCGTTTTGTACTTTACAGGTTTATGAAATATACATAGGTAAACTTGTATCAGTACCCTTTATCACCGTACGAAATTGCAGGGTGATATCTGCAATAGTTTCGGAGATATAGAATGTCAGTGAAATATTTCGCACAGCCGCCATTTTGAGGTTATGTAAACAATTGAAATAAATTAGACTTCAGTGCATTACAATTTGTATAAACATTTGCTGTACCAAGTTTCATTACGTTTGGAGAGTTAAATCGCGAGAAAAGTTTATTTAAAAGTCTCAACTTCGCTTGGCCGCCATGTTGGTTCTGTAGTCACCAGGTTTTTGAAAATCTCATAGGTGAACTTCTAGTAGTGCCCTTTATCACCGTGCACAATTTCAGCGCGATATCGGTAAAAGTTTCGGAGATATTGAATGCTAGTGAAATATTTCGCACAGCCGCCATGTTGGATTGGTGAGACGTAACAAAATTTGAAGGATACGGTCGAGGTCGCCGGGAATAGTGCTATGAACTTACCGAGTTTCATTGAAATCGCTCCAGCCGTTTAGATTTTATTAGGGACACACACACACACACCTCACACACACCCACACACGGACAAAAGGTGATCTCATAAGCCTATTTTTTCAAAATTGAAAATAGGCTAAAAATCAAAATTAGTCAAAATACAAAAAGACAACAATCACTTTTAGTCAAAATTAGTGAAAACCAGCACAAAAATTCCAAATAAATAAATAAGTCAAAATTTAAAAAATATATAAAATAACAAAAATCTTTCTTTGATCAAAACCAATTTCATCCCTCTTAAAACAAGCAGAGGAATCCATTGCATCAAGTCGCGAATTCCAAGGTTCAATCCATCTAAGCTGAGAGACAGTGATGACTTCACCAAGACCCTAGCTAAGAACAAGGAAAAGAAGGACTGGCCCCAACTTCAGAAGGCACTAGTAGATGCGGCGACAATAACTATCCCGGCAGTCAGAAAGAATAAACATCCGTGGTGGACAGCTACATATGACAAGGCAATAGAAGAGAGAAAACAAGCATGGCTGAAATGGAACCGTAATAAAAGTGTGGACAATCATGATAATTTCTTAGAAATTCGGAAAACTACTGCCAAAATTATCAGAACAAGCAAGAGGCAGCATAATAAGGATATCATTGACCAGGCAGAGAGGGATTTCCAGCGGAACAACACTAGAGACTTCTACCAGGCTTTTAAATCACAAATAACACCCTATTCAGCTCCTACACTTCACCTTCGGGGAGCTGACGGAGATCTGAAACTGAACAATGAGGAGTGCACCACAGCCTTAGCAGAGTATTTCAGCGACCTTCTTAACTCCGAGGAACCCATGGAAAAGCTACCTTTTGAACCCAAGATCGTTGCTAAGCCACACTCTTTCCCTCCAACAAAGGAAGAGATCCAGAAAGTCATTTCCGAATTAAAGTCCAATAAAGCAGCAGGCGAAGATGGGATCATTGCAGAGCTCTGGAAGTATGCTGACGAGGAGTCGATACAGAGTATCCATGACATCATATCTAACGTCTGGTTGACAGAACAATTACCTAGTGACTGGACCTCAGCTATCATTCACCCACTACATAAAAAAGGTGACAAATCAGATCTCAACAATTACAGAGGGATTTCCCTGGTATCAGTGACATACAAGATACTCTCCAAAGTATTGCTCACAAGAGTAGAGGTTCAACTGGATTCCTGCATTGGAGAGTACCAAGCTGGGTTTCGAAAGTCAAGGTCATGCACCGAACAGATTCTGAATCTCAAAACCATTCTCACGTACAAAAATCTAAGTGCCTCACCTTATGTTGCAATTTTCGTTGACTTCCAAAAGGCATACGACTCAGTAGATAGAGAGTCACTCTTTGAGACACTGGCTGAATTGGGGCTAGATAAAAAGACCCTGAATCTAGTGAAAGCGACTCTCACTAACACCACAGTCAAAGTCAAATTCAGAGGGGAACTGTCCAAGAGCTTCGAGGTCAGAACTGGTGTTAGACAAGGGGATGGCTTGTCTCCGATCCTCTTCAATTGCCTACTAGAAAAAGTAATTCGTGAGTGGACGAAAACTCTGAAGGATGATTCTGGATTAAGAATAGGCTACAAGAAAGACAAGTTAACAGTCCCCTGTTTAGCCTTTGCAGACGACCTTGCACTCCTAGCGTCCAGTGTGGAGGAAGCTAACCATCAACTATCCTCTCTGAACTATATAGCAGCTAAAGTAGGCTTAAAGATCGCCATCAACAAAACACAGTTTATCAGCAACATCAGAGATGCGCCCGAGTCAATCCCACTGGGGGACAAAGTAGTACAAAGGACTAACTCCTTCAAATACCTAGGAGAATGGATAACCCCAAACATCAATGAAGACCTGGCCATGAACGACAGATGCATCAAACTGGAGGGAGCCTACCACCTATGCAAGAATATGAACAAATCAAAATCCCTCTCAATGAATTTCAAACTCAGACACTACAGTACTGTAGTGAGACCATCAGTACTATATGCCTCAGAATGCCTAAATATGGTCAGAAAAGGACAACTCCGGAAATTGGAGCTGAAGGACCGGAAGATTCTACGAAAAATCATGGGCCCTATTAAAGAGGAAGGCAAGTATAGAATCAGGCACAACAATGAACTCTATGAACAAGTGGAGAGCATTACAACAGCTATGAGGAAGAGGAGGCTGATCTTCTATGGTCATATTGTGAGAATGGATAATCAGAGGCTCACCTCCAGAATTTTCAACACTGTCTCTAGAGGGAAAGCAACTAACGCCAAGTGGTCGAAACTAGTCCGAAAAGACCTTGAACAATTGGATATTGACCCCAGTAACATCTATGACAGGAATAAATACAGGACTTTAGTCAGAACATCAGACTCTCTCCAGTCACTAACAGCAAAAGCAGTGCGTCCAGGAGTAGGTGTGAAATGGACTCAGGAGCGGAAGGACATTCACAGTGCCAGAATGAAGGAATACTGGGCTAAGAGGAAAGCTGCCAGAGATAAGAACCACGTGGTCCACAGCCGGCCAAAACGGAACAAATTAAAAAAATCAAACAAAATTATTCCAAAACTCAGGCCTAGAGACTGAGACGCAAGTGGTATTTATTATTAATTTCTAGAATCCTGGTCGTCTCCGATGCGAAGTACTACCGATGACAACGTTGTAATTAGTGCTACCGTTTGAGGGTTAACCCTTAACCCGTTTAGTGCCGACGGAGGTTTTGCAAAAAATGCAACGAGAAAAACTATCGGCCTTGTTTTTATAAAATAATAATTTTTATTTCAAACCACGCAGTGCTCTCACTATTGTGACCAAGACAACGCAGGAATATTATTCTCTCTCTGGATTTATCAACGTGTTTAATATCGTGTAATTCCTAATTCAGTTCTGTTTCCGGAATCAAAATCAAAATTCTCTAAAATTACTAAATATTATTCAAATCCTAACCTCCCTATCTCAAAAATACACTTTACTACAACCATCACAATGGCACAGATTATACGACAGATTCCATGCACACACACACACCCAAGTACACGTAGTTACATGAACTGTTGTGGGAAAACAGATTTAATTAATTAATGGTATGGTTTCTACGTCTCATTAAGATACTGTGCCATTTACAGGCGCTGAGGTACTGGGTTTTCCCGTGAAGTGGATCCGTCGATTGATCGTCAATCTACTGATTTTTTAGCACGCTCAAATGCCAACAGACTGCGCCGGGTTTCCATCCCGCATCCTTAGGTGCACGAAGCGAGAACGTAGCCTCTGGATCATGCAAATTTAAAGGGACTAATTCGTAGGAAAACTGAGGAATAGGCTATCATGGAACGTGCTGTTGGATCAGCTTGTCATGGCTTCTATTGAGTGTGGCAACGAAACTTTTTGAGATCACAGCACAAAGATACGACGAGAATAACAACAGACTGATAAGTGAAATCCATCAGACGAGATGACAGCGGTCTAAAACAACATTATTAGCCTCATGTCTCCTGTCATATTTTATAAGATTGTGAGAAGAGTTTTGTGTGTATCATCCTGTCTCAATTCCCCATCAGTTATGAAATGGGACGCTCTAGAGTGACATCTAGAAAGTAAGAAACATCTTTGAAGCTATTTTTCAGTTTTGACTTTCAATTGGTCGACATAAATATATACCTTATTAAATTAGGATAATGTGATAACAGCTTTTTTTTTTGTCGTGTAGCCTCCTGAGAGGCCGAGTGCAGGTCTTTCTAGTCGACGCCCGTGGGCGACCTGCGCGTCGGGATGAGAGATGGAATGGATGAAGATGAATGAAACTGGTCAAGGATGTGGAAGGAAGTGGCCGTGGCCTGTCAGAGGGTACTGTCCCAGCATTTGCCTGGTGTTGAAAATGGGAAACCACGGAAAACCATTTCAAGGACAGCCGACGGTGGGGCTCGAACCCACGCGTCTACCGAGTCAGCAGAGAGCTTGGCCCCTTGACCTAACGCAGCGCTTTAGCCCGCGTAGCCACTACTGTCGGTGTGATAACAGCTAATAAAGATGATGATGATGATAATTGTTGTTTTAAGAGGCCTAACATCTAGATTATCGGCCACTAATTGTTTGGGTGATCATGAAAAAGGAAAGTGAACCTATTACCGTATAAATCTAACTACAAACTTACAACTAAAATTAACTACACCTTACACACTAGAAAAAGGAAAGGAAAAACGAAAGAAGAGTATGGGAAATGAACGAAAGGAGGAATAAATGCCCTTAACCCCCGAAGACTGTGGATTGAGGAACTTAGAAAGAAGTAGAGCCAGGAAAGGCAGATAGGAAAGGGAAAGAGGAGAGGTTCCACGCCAAAGGTAATGGAAAAGTGGGAAAAAACAGACCCAGCTTAGGAATCCCTCGGGGTCGCTAACTCCCAAACTCACCAGCTGTGAGCCCCTGAGGGTGTAGCAATATCTAGGGTTCACAATAAATGGTGAGGCTATATACACCCTGCCTCCTTTAGGGCCTTGAGCAGAAGGCAGGAGATACCAGAAAGAAGAACAAGAGGTCTGACCCCTGCGAGAATGAACGATCTGGAAAAATGAGAGAAGGGCCAATTAAGGGGGGAAAGGAAGAGACTCCCTAGGCCTCGGATACCCTAATACCGTTGGGATCGGAAAAGAACAAGAGTTGACCAAGAGAGGTTGACAGGAAAGATGACAGAGAGGAGCCCGGCAAAAGTAAGTGGAAGTAATGTCGGACTCAGCTGGGGTCCCGTGGTCACCAACTCACGTCCCACTAGGCATGACCTTCTCGCTTGCTGGGCCCAAGGTTGCAGTTTCGTATACTAGCGCAGTCAGCTGGCATTTTAGGGTGCGCAAATGCGAGGGAGCCGTGTCAGTAGATGTACTGGCTCGTTAAAGGCCCCTTTGGGGTCTCTAAAAGCGAGAGTAGTTAAAAGCGACGTAAAACCAATAACATTATTATTATTACTAGTCACGAGCCCCTTGGGAAAGCTGAAAAAGATTTAATTCCCACAGTGGACAAGGATGGGGTAAAAAGATGACATGTTTCGCCCATCAAGTGAACATCATCAGATCCAGGAAAAACTAATCATGAAAAAGGAAAGTGAACCTATTACCGTATAAATCTAACTACAAACTTACAACTAAAATTAACTACACCTTACACACTAGAAAAAGGAAAGGAAAAACGAAAGAAGAGTATGGGAAATGAACGAAAGGAGGAATAAATGCCCTTAACCCCCGAAGACTGTGGATTGAGGAACTTAGAAAGAAGTAGAGCCAGGACAGGCAGATAGGAAAGGGAAAGAGGAGAGGTTCCACGCCAAAGGTAATGGAAAAGTGGGAAAAAACAGACCCAGCTTAGGAATCCCTCGGGGTCGCTAACTCCCAAACTCACCAGCTGTGAGCCCCTGAGGGTGTAGCAATATCTAGGGTTCACAATAAATGGTGAGGCTATATACACCCTGCCTCCTTTAGGGCCTTGAGCAGAAGGCAGGAGATACCAGAAAGAAGAACAAGAGGTCTGACCCCTGCGAGAATGAACGATCTGGAAAAATGAGAGAAGGGCCAATTAAGGGGGGAAAGGAAGAGACTCCCTAGGCCTCGGATACCCTAATACCGTTGGGATCGGAAAAGAACAAGAGTTGACCAAGAGAGGTTGACAGGAAAGATGACAGAGAGGAGCCCGGCAAAAGTAAGTGGAAGTAATGTCGGACTCAGCTGGGGTCCCGTGGTCACCAACTCACGTCCCACTAGGCATGACCTTCTCGCTTGCTGGGCCCAAGGTTGCAGTTTCGTATACTAGCGCAGTCAGCTGGCATTTTAGGGTGCGCAAATGCGAGGGAGCCGTGTCAGTAGATGTACTGGCTCGTTAAAGGCCCCTTTGGGGTCTCTAAAAGCGAGAGTAGTTAAAAGCGACGTAAAACCAATAACATTATTATTATTACTAGTCACGAGCCCCTTGGGAAAGCTGAAAAAGATTTAATTCCCACAGTGGACAAGGATGGGGTAAAAAGATGACATGTTTCGCCCATCAAGTGAACATCATCAGATCCAGGAAAAACATAAGAACACAATTCAAGATGGCCCTCCAACACCGCACCTTAGTGGGTTGGTGTGGGGAGGACGCGGCCGTTCGAGGTTGGCATTGTGGGTTTGTCTAGTGTTTTGCATTCTCCCCTTCGGATGCGCTGTTTCATGATTGTACTCAACCCTGTACAGGGCAAAAATATTTTTAGTTTTTATGTGTTTTACATTTTAATTTATTTTAATTATTATATTATTAATAATGTTATTTTTCTCTAATTTTAATGTTTATATAATTATTAGCCTACTTTCGATTTTTGCAAAAAAAATGAAAGTAGACTAATGAGATCAACACAGGGCCTGTCTGTGTGTGTGTGTGTGTGTGTGTGCGAGTGTGTGTATGTGTACTCTGAATGTCTGTCTCCCCCTATCAATTCGAACTCGGTGAATCCGAATTGAACGAAATTTGGTACAGAGGTAGCACTAGCAAAGAGCACCTCAGTGTCATGTTTTATATCGCCGCCATCTTGACGTAAACGTAATGGCGGCCACCCAAATGTTCAAAGCTTAAATCAAATTTCGACCAACCTATTCATCTGATTTCTACCAAATTTTGTAACGTTATACCTTTATGTATGAAAAACCTTTTGACCAAATTAAGAGGTCATCTGCCCAATAATTTGCGGATGGCGGCCATGTTTGTGTGCAAATTGATTCCCCCTATCTTTTCAAACACGGTGAAATGGAATTGAAACGAAATTTGGTATAGAGGTAGCACTAGCAAAGGGCACCTCAGTGTCATGTTTTAAATCGCCGCCATCTTGACGTAAACGTAATGGCGGCCACCAAAATGTTCAAAGTTTAATTCAAATTACGACCAACTTATTCACTTGATCCCTACCAAATTTTGTAACTTTATATAATTATGTATGAAGAATCTTTTGACCAAACTACGAGGTCATCTGCTCAATAATTTGCGGATGGCGGCCATGTTTGTGTGCAAACCAGTTCCCCCTATCTTTTCAAACACGGTGAATCCAATTTGAACGAAATTTAGTGCAGAGGTAGTACTAGCAAAGGGCACCTCAGTTTCATGTTTTATATCGCCGCCATCTTGACGAAAACGTAATGGCGGCCACCCAAATGTCCAAAGCTTAAATCAAATTACGACCAACCTATTCATCTGATCTCTACCAAATTTTGTAACAGTATACCTTTATGTATGAAGAATCGTTTGACAAAACTACGAGGTCATCATCCAAATAGTTTGCAGATAGCGGCCATGTATGTGTCCAAATCGATTCGTCATATCAATTCAAACACGGTGAAACCGAATTGAATGAAATATTGTGCAGATGTAGCACTAGCAATGGGCACCTCATATTCATGTTTAATATCCGTATAACACGTTGTATTTCAACAAGCTACTACAACCAACATTCAATTATACTCCTTGAGAAGGACAAAGAGTTATAACAATACCCATGCATTTAGGAGAAAGTAGACTATATGTCCTTTACTAAACATCTTGTTTTTAAATTTCAATTCATGTTCTTATAGATTTAATTTTGATATTTTATTGAATTAATTAATTCACTAATTTCGAATTGGTTTTCAAAAATATTTTTAATAATTTCTTCATTGTTATGTTCAATATTTTAATTTTATATTTCTTTTATTATTGTAATATGTATTTATGATTTCTATTTTATTTTTACACTTTAATTGTTAATGTTTTTTTTCTTTTTAATTTTATCCAACACATTACTTAGGTATATTTGATTTTTAGAAATACTAGAACTACGGCATGGAAATTCGCCGAAATTTGGATACACAATTACTTGCGGTGACAATTTCACCACGCCTAGTTACCATGGCAACAAGTGCATTATCACCCAGTTCCTACTTGTTGAAGCGTCTTCAAGTGACAACGCCTAGTTACCATGGCAACAAGTGCGTTATCACTTGAGGAGCTTGATATCGAAGTTGGACAACTCCTCTTTTGCCCCTTTTACAGGAGAGATGAAAAACTGAATCCGCAATATGGTTGTCAGTATCATGGTGATTTTTTAATTTCATTCTTATAGGCCACATAAACATTTTTTCATGCTCATATTTAAAATTAAATCAATATTTAAGCCGCAATTACAATCTAAATAGTGGAGTTGTCCATATACTGTATGAAACCAAGTCATGGAGCTGTCTGTTTTTGAAGTCAAAGGGAGCCATTTTGAAATTAAATATGATCTCTTTTGAAACCAAATAATTATAAAATCAATATCAATGAATTAATTTTATTTTCATCTACACTTCTAATGACTGAGGGTATTATAAAATAATGTAATTATGTCTAATGTATTCAAACAAAATCATATAAAATCGGTCTTATAGATAGAAATGACATGAACAAATTGTACTGAGACAAAACTGAAATCCTTGAGTACTTCTTACACCTTAGAAAGAACTAGTTCATCAAAATCTGCACTCTCCAACTCATCACACTCACAATATCCAATAATTAGAATATTACCAGCGTCGTTACAGGTTAAACATTCAGCCATGATGGATTTGCAGTGCATGTAGGGAGGAGATTGCAGGAATGCAAGCTTCTCATTGGCTACTGAAGGAGTTGTCATTTTTTGAAACGAAACTATGGTGGAATTGTCCATGTTTTGATTCTGAACTGAGCAAATACATTCTATTCTCCCTAAATTCTGTCTTTTTTTAAGCAGAACAGTTGTAGATTCGCATTCAGCATAACAAGTCACATAAGAGTGAACCAAAATCTCAAAACTGAAAAAAAATAATGGAATTTTCCAAATTTGATACCAAGCTCCTCACTTAGTTCCTACTCGTTGAAGTGTGCGCCATACTTCAAGGCTAATGCAGTAGGTTAAGAATTAACGAATACAAACGTATCCATGTTATGGTTCTGGTATACCACAACTATATCTTATCTTTGCCCTTCAATGACGGATTCTTAGGCATAAGGATAGCCTAACGGTTTAAGACACCTCGTTGAGCATCTCCTGGTGTAGTTGCTAGCATTCTTGGCTGTCACCCCTGAGGTTCGGGATCCATTCCCGGCTCTGTCAGGGAATATACACCATCTGTCTGAAAAGGTCGGTGAATGGGTCTAGATTACGAACGGATTGTTGTCTTGCCTGAAACAGTTGTTACTATCCTTCAAAGTAATCCCCGTGGATGGTTATGCAATTCTTAGACCGGCTGTACAAGTCCAGGCATAGTCTTTCTGAGGGATAGCCTTCAGTTGGGTCGTGATATTACGTTGGATGTCCGAAATGTCCGAAAACCTCTGGCCCTTCAGGGCTTTTCGGCGACCCTGGACCCCGATACTCCATACTTTGACGCTTGCCTTCGAGCAGTCACCAGGTGTCGTCGCCCGTGACGATGGTTTTCAGGACCATTTCATTCCACGGAACATTCACCCTTCTCACTGCCACCCGTCGAACAGGTGTGCACGTTAGGTTGCATAAATTCCCCATTCTCACTGCCACCCGTCTATCAGGTGTGCAAGGCAGGTTGCATAAATTCACGCTTCTCTCTTGCTTTCAACTTGGAGTTTTTACGACCCAAACTGAAGGCTATTCCTAATGAAGATTATGCCAGGAGTTTCCAGGACTTGTTCAGTCGTTCTCAGAAGTGCATAACCATCCACGGGGATTCCTTCGAAGGACAGTAACGGCTGTTTCAGGTAAGCCAACAATCCGGTAGTAATATACCCCATTCACCGAACTTTTCAGACAGAGGGTGTAATTCTGATCTGAGGCCTGGAACGGGGTACACCCAGCCTCATAAGGCAAAATTGAGTGGAGATGGGTTCAAAATGTCCGGACACCCAAGGAACGAACGAACATGGTTTGGAGGGAGGGAAGATGAAGAAGTCTGTCTTTAGACAGAAGGACTGTGACCCGTGAACTTGTGTTATCAGCGTGGGTCAGAAGAGGCCGATCTCGTTTCCTGTATACGAGCCGCCTCATCCAATTAGCTTGACTCCCATTAAAAGTACTGATTATAGCTGTGAGACACATCGTTAACAGATAGCACGTTGTAAATCCTCTGTGGTCTCACCTAATCCAAACCTCCCAGATTCTAGAGTCTGGCTTCCGGAGAGATCTTTTGGGCAACCAGTCCGTCGTGATAAACGGAGTAGAATACAGTAGAAAGAATAGAACACAACCAAATTAACAAAACAGAGAAATTAAAAAATTAATTTCTACTAAGTATAAAACCAAGTCCCCGATTCTTGGTTGTCACGGGTAATCTCGAGAACCACTGGATGGATTTTGATGCGGTTTTCACCAATCTGTAAAGGATATCTCGAGGAAAGTTTCTGTAGAAAATAATTTATTTATGATCAAAGGAAGCCAAGCAGTAACGATTTCAGAGAAAAAGTCCAAAAAGTAACCTGGCGTCCTTGCGCTTCTTAATCTTACAATGAGCAAACCGTTAAAAATATCAATATACTATGAGTGTAAGAATTGTTCAGCATGAAACGTTCTACAAAAAAGTCCGTGAGAGCATATCTCTATCTTCAATACATCGCCCATTATAAGTTATTTTACGATTTTATTTCTTACAACAATCTCCGTTCAATTACTCAGACGACAGTTTACGAGCTAGCTAGGGACGAGTCTATCACCCCAGTTACAGCCTTGCTAGCGGGCGAGCCTATTACCCCAGATACAGCCAGCAACAAACTGTCGAGTCATGTTGAGTTAGGACTTCAGAGAACAGTGCAACTCGGCTTTTCTTCATTTCCGAAAATTAGACAGTCAAGTTAAGATTGGACGGAAGGGGGATTTGTGTTTCATGCACCTCGTCATTCTTAAATTACGTCTGACAATAATTCGTTGCACATGCATCTCCATGATAATATAATTAATAGTCCAGTCAGAGATTTTAACCCATCATGCCGAGACGTAAAACGGATATAGGTCGTAGTTCATTGATATAAAAAGCGCTTATCACGTAATGCATTCATAACTGTTCCCGGGCTAAGCCGGGGCTGGTTGCTAGTAAAGAAATAAATTAATTAATAAATAAATAAATGAAAATTAATAGAATAGAACACAACCAAAAATATGGTATATTGGCTTTCACGGCCAGTGAATTATTAAAACTCAGTAATATTTCTAGGTTTGTGCCGTGTCTTGTGTGGGGGTTTCGCCTAGGGCATCAAGCTGGCTCGTCAGCGGGCTCTTGGTGTGCCCGTCCGGACCCCCACAGGAGTAGCGAACGCTACCTCCCTTTAAATGAAGCACACCTGCGACACTTTACTGCGAGAACTAAAAGCTCAATCAGCCATAAACTCCCTCTGAAGGCTTCCAAAAGGATGGTATATTGGCTTTCACGGCCAAAGAATTAAAACTCAACAATTTTTCTAGGATTATGCTGTATGAGCGAAAAAAAAACATAACAAAAACGATCACTTGAAAAATTAGCATGCTACGGTGGGTGAGTGGTTATGGTGTCGGATTAATGACCGCAAACTTGCAGGTTCGCTCCTGGCCATGGTAAATGTTTTTTTTTTAAGGCATGACACACAAAGTTGGCATGTTAAAGAACCCATTTGAATTCAGTAGGCCGTGTTCATAATGGCAACTAGCGGACGATGACTTCGTAGTTCCGCCCCTTAAAACAACAATAACTAACTAACTAACATAATGGCGAAATTAATCTCGGGATTTTTCGCCAATACAAAGTTCCTCATTTCTCTACTAGAAAGCGCTATAATGTCAAGGAGCTTCCATAGTGCTTAAAGGAACAACAAAATTCGACATCTAAGCTGCCCTTTGGGTGTCAAATAGCAAAGCTTGCTCCCGGCACCAGAGGCCATACGATATTATCATTATTATTACTTGAAGAATTCAACATTACTTTCATTCAAAACATAAATATGAACGGTATAGGCCTAGTACAGTAGTTATAGCATGGAAGTAAGGTTTCCTGGATGCATTACCATTCTTCAAGTCATTGTTTCACTCAACAATAGCGATTCTGTGACATGATGCTGTTTCCCGCGGAAAGATGTGCGCGCCATCGCTATCGTCAACAATGCAATGTTTTATTATTTTTTGATGTGTAACATTTTTCCACTCGGTATCTGGATATTTTTGTGGCACTCGGTAGCTGGACATTTTAGTGGGAGTGATTTTGGAAAAGGGACGGAAGTGGATAGGACGGAAATGGATGGGATGGAAGTGCATGGGACGAAAACAATGAGCGCGCGTGGTGGCGGAGATCGGTACAATGACGTCCTGTAGGCCATTTGGCTATTGGGAATGTATATCGCATACAGTTTAGTTGAAGATTTGGAGGCCCCATTTAAGATATTTCTACAATAAATCATCTTCAAGTTGTCGTTCTTTGGTGTGAAAATATTCATTTTATCATATTTGCAGAAAACAATTACGATTTATTAAATCTTCATACTTTTGCTGTATTCTTATTTAATGTAAGCACTCGATACCTCGAGTGCTATATCGCATCAACCAACACTCCAAACAACGTAGGAATTCAGTATATTAACACCGACTACTAACAATAATTGAAACTTCGTTGGTCTAAACGTATCACTGGGAGAAACATATTTAATTTACCTTCTGCACACCTAATTTTTAATTGCGCCTATACTTGGCAGTACCCTATATCGGCAAAAAGAGGCTATTTTCAATAACATCGCTGGCATGGGTTCACTAACTGGACGGTATAGAGCGCAGCTCGCATCAAGTAGGCAGTGGATTGCTTCCGCCACGCCCGACTGGATGCGAGCAAAATGCACAATATGTTATCAATCGTTTAAGATACAACGACTTAGCAAATAACAATTATGATTTATTATGGTCAGGATTTGGCACTGGAGTTTTACAAGTAGTTATTTCAATGACCAACAGAGTTCACTGATAACAAGGGAGTTGCGCACCCGGGACACACATAGTAAGATAACATGTCACATGTTACACATCATATGCGACTCCTGTCAGGCTCGTATATTTTTAGCCTACTGTTCACATTTTGCAAAAATGGGGAAAAAGTGACTTATGAGATCGATCCGGGAAAATGTGTGTCTGTCTGTCTGTCTGTCTGGCTGTGTGTGTGTGTCCCCCTATCAACTCCTAAACGGCTGCAGCAATCAAAACCAAATTTAGTATGAGTAAAGATGTGCACCGGAATATCTCACGTCCATATTTGAAAATGATGTCAGTGCTACCAACTGCTGAAAAAACGCACTGGAAATTTGAGCTCCATGTTGGACATCTTGGAAGGTATGCATGGGAGCTATTCCAAAATTGGCACACAAGTAGATAAGACTATTTCAGTTTAATTTCCAGGAGGCCAACCATGACAGTGTTGCCAAAATAATTTTAAGCCATCTGATAGGTCCAATGTTTAAATGAATATAACTTCTACACTATCAATTGGATTTTAACCAAATTTTGTATGTAATATCTATACATAAACAGATATGAGTGAGCGTATTCCTAAGAGCCACCAGGGCTGCCAACTGTTAATAATTGCTCTCTCTATTTATTTATTTTTATCCAAATACCAATATATCAGAAAGTATGCAAGCCAACAGCTTTAAACTATGCACACGTATATTGTGATATTTTAGGTTAATTTGGAGTAACTTATATTCGTCAGTTCTACCAACGTGATTATAAGCCTGCTGATAGTACAATTTTTTAAATACATGTAACTTGTATACTATCAGTTGGATTTCAACCAAATTTCGTATGTGCTATGTGCACCATAACAGATATGACTGTAAGTATTGTTAAGAGCAATCAGGGCTGCCAACTGTTAATAAATGCTGTCTATATTGTTTTTAACCTAATATCAATATATCAGAAAGTATGCAAGCCAACAGCTCTATACTTTGCACCTGACATTGTAGATTAATTTGGAGTAATTAATACAAGGCAGTGCTGCCAACATGATTCTATGCCTGCTGATATGTCCAATTTTAAAATACATGAAACTTCTATACTAACAAATGGATTTCATCCAAAATTGGCACAACAAAATATCATAATAATTCAGATTATTTCTGACCAGCACACGCATGACATTGTTGGCAACATGCTTTTACACGTGCTGATAGATCCAGTGTCTAACTGCATGTAACGTCCATTGGACTTCAACCTAATTTTGTATTCTGTACCCTAAGAGATGGAACTAAGAATATATTCAGTCACCAGGGCTGCCAACTGTAGTGCTCTATTAGGCTGCATTATACCAGGTATATTTTGAACTAATTAGATATTTCGATATTACCAACTTAATTTCGTAATTATTCTAGATAGGTTCATATTCTGTAGAATAATCATTGGCATGAAAAGTTGGCTGTATATTTCTTCACGGAACTTCTTGTTTTCTTTTGCCACTGGAAAATAGCAATACTGTACATCCATGTCCTCAGTTGTTCTTGCGCAATTCAGAAATGGATATGTGCTTGAGGCCTGAAGATGTTTCCAGGGCAGTGGCTCTGATCGAAAATGGTGGCGCGCACATCTCTCCGCGGGAAACAGCATCATGTAAATGAATGGCTATTGTTAAGAGAAACAGTGATATGAAGAATGATGATACATCCAGGAAACCTTACTTCCATGCTATAAACAGTAACAGCGTTCATACTATATTTATGATTTAAATGAAAGTAATGTTGAATTTTTCAAGTGATCGTTTCTTTTTTTTTTTTTTTTTTTTTGCCAGTGAGTGTATTGAAAGGTGCGTTCAAAAAGTAACGAGCCGGAGGCTGTAATGCGCAAACCGGTGACGATATCGGCTAATCATGGCGTGTGTAACGAGGTGTGGTTCCGACCAGAGCGTGGAAGGTCACAGCCCGTCGCTAGAGAGCAGCAGCATTCATCAATCGTCCAACGCTGCCAGTGGCATTACAAACAGTGACATAGAGGTGTCAACCGAAGGGCAAAGAGGTGTTGTTTGGTTTCTGACAGCGAAAGGAGTAGGGGGAACGGACATTCATCGCCAAATGTTACAAGTGTACGGCGAACACTGCAAGGGTCAAGGCGTGGCACAAGCGCTTCAGGGAAGGACGGGTGTCGTTAGCCGATGATGCCCGGTCTGGGGCACCCCCCTGCATTACCGATGACACCGTCCAGCTGGTTGATGCACTCATTACCCAGGACCGCCGAGTGACAGTGAACGCCATAGCCGCCGTGGTCGGATTGAGCGTCGGAAGTGTGCACACCATCATGAAGGAACGACTGCACTTGCGGAAAGTGTGTGCCCAATGGGTGCCCCACAGTCTTCAACCACACCAGGAAGCATGTCGAATGGCCTACTGTCTTGGTCTTGGTTGGACGATTGATGCATGCTGCTGCTCGCTTTGTATCGTCACGTGACGTGCATGCGTGCCCTCTAGCGACGGGCTGTGACCTTCCACGCTCTGGTCGGAACGACACCTCGTTACACACGCCACGATTAGCCGATGTCGTCACTGGTTTGCGCATTCCAGCCTCCGGCTCGTTAGTTTTTCATCGCACCTTATATATTCCTAGAAAAATTGCTGAGTTTTAATCGAGAACTCATTTGTCATGAGGATGTTACAGAGTTTTATGCGATTCTTATTATAGTATATCCGTGAACCGTGTTCGCTATTGAATGACGTCTTATTATTTGGCCCAGTGCCACGCCTGACATTCGAATTGTTTATGTGCGATGCACTTCATTATCACACATTAATATTAGTATCAATATCTCTAATTAAACGCCGTCCTCATATATTACATCCATTAATTAGTAGTTTATCTACATTCTAAGTTTCTCTCCATCGAAGTAAATATGTCAGCGCTCCCCAGAATTAAGTTAGCTACCACATCACCAGGGTTGAGGAAAGATAAAACGGGTAATAGGTAGAGCCTTGCGCGCATAAACGAAACGTTATACGCATCCGCCCCGCATCCGTACGACTGTTATCCAAATCTGCTGGCATTACAATGGTATCTCTAAGTTACTTAGTATAAAATAAAGTCCCCGATTCTTGGATGTCACGGGTAATCTCGAGAACCACTGGATGGATTTTGATGCGGTTTTCGCCATTCTGTAAACGATATCTCGAGGAACGTTTCTGTAGAAAATTATTTATTTATGATCAAACGATTTCAGTGAAAAATTCGCCGACAGCAGTGGCAACGCTGGCTTAAGCGCAGCGTTAGGCCATGGGGCCAAGCTCTCTGCTGACTCGGTAGACGCGTTGGTTCGAAACCACAATCGGCCGTCCTTGAAATGGTTTTCCGTGGTTTCCCATTTTCAACACCAGGCAAATGCTGGAACCGTACCTTCTGGCAGGTCACGGCCGCTTCCTTCCACATCCTTGCCCAGTTACGTTCATCTTCATTCGTTCCGTCTCTCATCCCGACGCGCAGGTCGCCGACGGGCGTCGACTAGAAAGACGTGCAGTCGACCTCACAGGAGGCCACGCGATAAGAAAAAAAGTGAAAAAGTCGAAAAAAAACCTGGCATCCATGCGCTTTTTAAGCTCACGCTGGGTAAACCGTCAAAAATATCTATATAATATGAGTGTAAGAATTGTTCAGCATGAAAAGTTCTACAAAATAGTCTGCGAGAGCATATCTTTAATATATCGCCCACTATAAGTGTTTTTACGTTTTCATTTCTTCCAACAATCCCCATTCAAATACTGAGGCGACAGTTTACGAGCTAGCCCGTAATGCATTCATAACTGTTCTCGGGCGAAGTCGGGGCTGGTTGCAAGTTTCTAGATAAAGTATAAAGTATTAGAGCAACACCTTTAGACATTTGAGGGGAAAGTCGCTCCCGTAGGCTATGTATGCCATGTACTACAGGGTGGCGCACGAAATGTGTCACCAATTGTTTCGTACATAATTTAAGAGTCGCACTAGATATCACGCTGAGCATCTCAACAGCAGTAGCAGTGGAGCTTGGAGAAACAAATGAGTTATGAAATGACGCGTATTTCACGATACCGTTGCTATAGAGCATCCAGCGTTTAGAAAAGACTGTGGGTCTTATGGGCTTTTACTTTTAACGGAAATCCCCCCTACACTGGTTTTGTTGTCTCACCTTTTATCATGAAGGAACTCTGAACATATATATTTTTCGTCATAATAGCTTCCTACAATTATCTGCCAACTGATTACCTTTGTTATTGCGTACAAGTATCGCTTATATTACGTCTTAGTAATTTAAAAATTTTCGAGGTTAGCACGCTGGAAAGAAGAGCCACGGCCTGTGCTGCATGCTCGCCCGGAGTGGAGCACGTGCTCAGTTCCGCCAACAACATAAGTTGTGAAGCACTATCTGTCATTGGTGTTACTGTTGTGTGTCTGTTTTATTTTCTGTTCGATCGAATCATGGCTGCCGACAGTTGGGTTCCAACCCACTATCTCCCGAATGCAAGCTCACAGCTGCGCGCCCCTAACCGCACGGCTAACTCACTACAATATTACAAATATTAATCTAAACAAAACAACAAGAGTAAAATTGAAAGAAACTAAATTACCGCCTAACTAATAACTAAAGAGGTGATGATCAACAGTATTGCTGACATAAAAATTGTTAACATCGTCTGCATACATCCGAGAAGGAAGGAAGGGTTGTGCTCTCGACATCTGTCAATCAGTAATGCGTCATATCACAACGAAATGAATGTCGTTATTGGTTCTCTTCACATACAGTATCCTTAATACTGGTCCAATCCGTTAACACCTGCAAAACTGCTCCTTCATGGGCGTGTTCTACTTCAGGTAGCTGCTGGGGTTGTGGTTGTCTCGCTAACTTTTGAAAGCGCAGTACTCGAAGTGGGTGAAGATAACGTATGACGTCAGCGCTACCGCTGCCTAGAGTTAGCAACACTGTCGCCATAAGGCTCCACAGTCTTTTCTAAACGCTGGATGCTCTATAGGAGACCAGTGTTAACAACATGGCCGACAATGGAAGACTAACAACGCTGCAGCGATCAGCAGTTGTGCTACTTTTTCATGAAACGAAACTGTTGCAACTCAGAAGCGGTTTCGACAACAGTTTACAACACGGTGGGCGCCTTGCAAGAGAACCATTCTCAGGCTGTATGATCAATTTGTACGGGAAGGATCAATATTGGAAGTGAAGCGACCTCGGCGGAAGCCTGTTTGTTCGCCGGAGAACATTGAAGTGGTACGAGTTGCTATACTGAGAAGTCCCGGCAAATCGTGCAGAAAGGCAGCAGTTTAACTGGGCATATCCAGACGTTCCGTTCAACGGATTCTTAAAAGTGACCTCCAGATGTACCCGTACAAGTTGACCACCGCTCAGAAGCTCACGGCAGAAAACAAGCGGCTGAGACTACTGTTTGCTCGCTGGGCGTTTGGTTTTCAGAAGAGGCGCACATTCATTTGGACGGTGTGGTTAACAAACAAAATGTACGCTTTTTGGCTACTGAAAATCCACAAGTGCTTCATGAACGACAACATCATGCTCCGAAGATTACAGCGGGACTTTTGTTCTTCGAAGAAACTGTTAATGTTGATAATTGTTGTTTTAAGGGGCCTAACATCTAGGTTATCGGCCCCTTCGAAGAAACTGTGAACAGTGAGCGTTATTTGAGCATGCTCCGCATTAACTTTGTTCCACAGCTTCTTGATACTGCGTTGCTCTTCAACACGCAGTGGTTCATGCAAGATGGAGCGAAGCCACATACTGCAAACATTGTGTTGAATTTCTTGCCCGAGCGTTTCGACATGTGGGTCATTTCACTCAGATTTTCGGATCGTTTCAATGACGGACAATTTTGGCCTCCCAATAGTCCAGACCTCAACCCATGTGACTACTTTCTTTGGGGGTACCTAAAGGAAAAAATATTCTCGAAACGTCCACATGATTTAATGGAGCTCAGACGCCTTATTCATCAATCTTGCAGTGAAATCACGGAAGGCATGTGCTGCAGAGTTATCGCTAACATGAGTGTTCGTTTGAAGGAAATTATAAATCAAAATGGTGGACATATTGAGCATGTGCTACGTTAGAATAAATCTCCATAGAGTGTACTCCATAGTAGTAGGCCTATATGTTCCTTTGAGTTTGTCTTGACATTCAATCTTTTATTCAAAAACTAAATGGTGACACATTTCGGTGCGCCACCCTGAATGTTTAAAATGAATGTTATACAGCCCGAATTGTAAACCTTTTGAGTTCGGAGTGTTAATTATGCTTGATGACAAAATTTGAATGAGATTAGCATAAATCATCATCTTACATTGGTCATGAAAAAAATATTACAAAAAAATATAATAGGCTATGTCATAAACATCCTGGGTCCTAGTAATGATATTCAACAAGTTCGGATTGTATTCTAAAACTATCCGAAAATTTACTCCAAACATTATCCACAGCTAATCCGCTATCCGCAGAGCCATGAGGGCGCCCGAGAATGTTCTCCGCAGTGGGTACGTGCAGCTGTGAGTGGTTGAGTCATGAGTTTAGTTGGCTGCACTGCACTGTGTCCTTCAAACCGGGACTCCCCTGTGTGGGTTGTCAGTGTGAATTGCGATAAGCCAGCGAGCCTGTATGTCTTCAGTGTGTATTACAGTAAGCGAGCGTTCAGATAGATTATTGGAAGAGTAAACAGTATTCAGGCGGTAATGTTTACTACTGAAGAGAGAGTTCTTTTGGTGGAATACGTTTTTCGCGAATGCAATCGGTTTACAGAAAATGTAAAATTAAGATTTCAGGCGCGGATTCCTAATTCTAAGTGTCCAAACCGTGATACCGTTCGGGATTTGGTAAGTAAATTTCGCGTGACTGGCTCAGTTCACGATGTAGCGGGAACAGGCAGGCCTACGCTTTCAACAGACGAAAAAATTGATGAAATCTCCGATATAATGCTGCGTAGTCCAAGTAAATCAACACGCAAATTAGCTCAACAAACAGGAATCTCTAAGTCGACAGCACATAAAGATGTAAGAGACAAGCTTCAGTTGTTTCCTTATAAAGTTTCCGTGGTTCATGAATTAAAACAAACTGATTACGGAAAAAGAGTGATGTACTGTGAATGGTTCCAGCATCTGTTATGAATGGCTGTGGTGAGTACAAAGTTTGCTGTTTATTTGTTATGATGCAAGTGGCAGCCGTGCTACCAACGTAACACTAGCGCTTAGAGACAGCCCAGCGGGGCTAACGAAGCGATCCGAATACTCACGACCGCAACCGATCCTCCATCCCCCTTTACGATCTTTTGACACGCACCGAGACAGACCAGCGCAGCGAGACAAACCGAACGTACCCGAAACTTCACAACTTAGACCGATCATTAGGGCTAGGATTTTTATATAAATACATATTCCTTCCCTTTGCTTATACATAACTAAAAATGATAAATGTCCATGAATTAGAACCTTAGCTATCATCTAATTACATTTTATTGTTACATATTTTACATATTTGATCATAATGACAATTTTTTAACATAACTTTACTTGCTTTATTTAAAATTACATATTCTGTCTCTTACTTTGAAAGAAAAATATTTTTTTTCGCAAGTGAAATATCTTATAGTACATGTAAAAGGTTGGCTGACCGGTTGTATTCGTGAGCATTCGGCTCACTTCGTTAGCCCCGCTGGGCTGTCTCTAAGCGCTAGTAACGTAACTGCTGTAGCTAGCTCTCGCTGACGCATGTCGGCGCTGCGGAGAATATTCCCGGACTCACAGTATATCCGCATTCACGCAGGGGGTTACCTATATACTTGTACTTTGCGAATCATACGAAATGTGCCAGAAAGGCGGATAACCACTTCCAGGATGGTTGAGGTGGGAATCAAATCCGCCTCTTCCCTGTTTTGCTGGGATGGTTCCTAACTTAAGGACACCACGTACTCTTACACGATGAAAAAGTCTATTTTTGTGGCATCACTTTACTAAGTATTTTCTGAGTTTATGATTCTTGTCACATATAAGAAGCGGTATATTCTGAGCTGTTCTGGAGCATGTAGTGCTACTTTGCTTTTATAGGATGTGTGAAATGAATACAAATTTGGACAGATACATTTTCAAAGAAGTTGTATAAGTTGCTTCAGGTACACATTTCTCAGTTGATTTTCAATCAAATACTCTCAAATTTTGTTCACATACTTGGAATGGATCATGGCAGATGAGTAACTACTTTGTTTCATTATTATTGGGACAGAATGCAAGAAAAAAATCCAAACTCTTTCTTTTTAAATTTATTCAAAAATATGTATCAATTTTCTCTCCCCAATCCATGCCTACCATGTTTTGGAAGTGAAAATAGGTTAACATTCAAGTACTCCATTAGGTAAGTTAATGTAAAAAAATTGCCCTCTATCTTAAATGGTTTCATAGTTATTGGTACTGTACCCTCATTCTCATGACTGGAATGCCTTTATGGGAAGGTAATATGTAATTACTTGTGAACATGAAGCGAGAGTCAGGATCATATGTTTCGCGACCCACAAGTTGACTTTGGATAGCGATCTCGACGAGAGAAGCGGGGCGCATGCGTTGCAAGTACTGTTGTCACAGCTGATTGGTTAGGGGTATTGATTATTTTTATCGACCAGCAACAAGAGATAAACTATGCCTTTTGGATGGGAATTCAAGTTTTTTATACGTTCTGGCATATTTTAACATGTCTGTAATTATAGCAGGTGTTGGATTATTAACTACTTTCAAATAATTGAATTCTTAGGAACACGGAAATAAGATATCTGCATCTTATCAGTTCCAGTTTTGAGCACTCGTGGCGCGACGGTAGGTGACCTCGCAGTCGCGAACTGGCTTGAACAACGGAGAGAGTAGATTGGAATATACCACGCACGATTACACATGTATCGAGTTATACCGGTGACCGGCGGGGAAATGTCACGTGAACCGTGAGTGAAAGTTCGTCTTGAGTAGTGTACGATCACTGTACAGCAGGGAGTTTCCTTAGTGCCGTGAAGGACTCCAGTTTCAGTACCGATTAGGTCATTGCAATCGAAATGAAAACGCAGCTTGTCTTGTTAGATAACTGTTCATTATAGGCCAGCCGTATAGTGTTCGTGAAAGGTGAATACTTGCTTTTACAAGCATACAATCATAATGTTCATTCAGTCGACATTCTTCGCATTGGAACTGGCCGTATCGATACACTCACTTCGTGTGTGTCGACAGAACAATTAGCACCTCCATTTGAGAAGCATTTCTCAATACGAGTGCTTGGATTTTGAATATACTTTTTATATATATAGGGCCTAACTCATATGTCTGTGATCTTGCAACTATGTTGAGGCAATATCATGTCTAGAGGAAAGGCTGCTATGTGCTTCAGTGACTTAACCATGTGCGGCTAGGCGATATAAACATGAATGTCACTGTGCAAGCGAAGTCACGTTCATCCTGATGCTATACGTCGCGCGGCCCGTGCTGGTGAGTGCGAACACAGCTGTTGTATTGCAATACAGTGTGTTTCGAAATGGACCGATTGCACGAGGCCAGTGAACTTTGGTGTTCGAGCCGTTATAGACATCAATGCGTGCTGCGGTTGATAGGACGTTATCCGAAGATGAAAGAAACTGTCGTTGGTATTAGAGTGGAACATTCAGTCAGGATGGGAGATGTCTGGAGATCCAGGGTTCGTTTCTCACTTTCCTGGACAGTGAAGACTTCTATTGCTTACATGGAAGGAACAGTCATAAAGGACATGACTGTTTCCTTTCGTGGTCTACAAGAATCATCTAAGGTACTGAATTAACCATCTTCAATCGTAGCTAAGCATGTTTATTCTAACGTTGTCACCCTGCCACATTTTTAGCCTATTTTCAATTTTCAAAAAATAGGCTTATGAGGTCACCTTTTGTCCGTGTGTGTGTGCGTGTGTGTGTGTGATTCGTGTGTGTGTCCCCCCTAATAAAATCTAAACGGCTGGAGCTTTTTTTCAATGAAACTCGGTAAGTTCATAGAACTATTCCGGGCGACCCCGACCGTGCCCTTCAAATTTTGTCACGACTCACCAATCCAACATGGCGGCTGTGCGAAATATTTCACCAGCATTCAATATCTACGAAACTATCACCAATATTACCCTGACAATTTGTATGGTGATAAAGGGAACTACTATAAGTTCACTTATGTGACCTTTGAAAACCTGGTAACTACAAAACCAACATGGCGGCCAAGCGAAGTTGCGACATTTAAATAGACGTTTCTCGCGATTTAACCAAACAAACGCAATGAAACTTGGTACAGTATATATTTATATACATTGCAATGCACCAACAACTAACTTCGTCCATTTGTTTACATAACCACAAGATGGCGGATGTGCGAAATATTTCACCGGCAGTCTATATCTCTGAAACTATTAGCGGTATCTCCCTGAAATTTGGTACGGAGATAAAGGGCACTACTGGAAGTCCATCTATAAGCCTTTAAAAAACCGGTTAACTACAAAACAAACATGGGGGTCAAGCAAATTTGAAAATTTTAAATAGACCTTCCTCGCGATTTAATGTTCCAAACGCACTGAAATCTGGTATAGGAAATATTTTTACACATTGTAATGCACTGCTATCTAATTTAGTCCAATTGTTTACATAACCTCAAGATGGCGGCTGTGCGAATTTTAAAATTAAGTTTTTATTTCTTGTGATGTGGTCATGCGATCGAAGTGAAGGTTTGAATAATGAACCTACGCAATAATTTTCCTTTAATGGTACATGACTCTATGGCCTATACATTTAACAATCCAACATGGCGACCATCCGAAATATTTAGACGGCTCTCAATACCTACGAATCTATTATAGCAATCAAACTGAATATTTTATTGTTCTTAGGGGATATGAACTCAAGTTCACTTATAGGACTTTAAATAACCTGGTGATCACAAATCCAACATGGACGTTTCTCGCAATTTAACCATCCGAGTGCAGTGAAACTGGGTACAGTAAATCCTTATACGAATGGTAATCCACTAGCATCTAATTTATTTCAATTGTTTCCGTAACCTAAAGATTGCAGCTGTGCGAAATTTTAAAATCTCCTTGTTACTTCTTGTGTTATAATTATGCGATTGAAGTTTGAATACTACACGTACACAATAATCTGCATGTAACAGTACATAACGCTAGGACCTACATATATAAAATCCAACATGGCGACCATCCGAAATATTTAGTCGGTTCTCAATATCTACGAATCTATTACAGCAATCAAACTGAAATTGTGTATGTAATAGTTGCAATTTACATAAGTAGGATATATGAAAATAGGCTGTATAGTTCTTCACGGAACTGCTTGTTTTTTTATGGGATTTTTCGTAGAATGTCTAAGAATGGAGTTTAGGTTTGATCCTAGTGTCCAGACTGACTCTATTCTGGACAGGGTTTTGATTCTATTAAAAGGATGCACCCATTGTAATTAAATGTATTATAGTTTAATTTTCTTTTGATTACTGTAAATTCAAGTTCATTTTTTGGGGAATTTATTTACTGTAGAGAAGAGGAACTTTAGGCCACTCAAGATTCATCATTTTTCGTGTTTGATATATATTGTTAATGAACACTAGTTTTATGCCTTTATATGACATTACTCAATGCGGAGTTTCTACTTCCGTAAGTCTACTTACAAGACTGTTATACACTCGAAAGTGAAATTTCAGTATTCAGGTTGATTTTCGAATACTGCAGTAAGCTTTATGAAGCAGGTTCAATGTAGAAAGCGGATTTGTTTTGATTTGCTAGGAATTTATTCCGAATTTTGACTTGATCCAGGTTCTTTCTAACGTAATTTTTTGAGATTCTGCATTACGTTTGCTTTAATAGATTCGATCAAGATCCATTATTGATGGACTAGACAGATGTTTTAAACACAGTTTGAAGACATTTGAATACATTCACCCTATGTTATTAACGCGAATCCCAGACTAGATTTATGTGGAAGCACATATATCGCCAAAGCTGCAATTGTTATTTAACTCTTACTGAAAGCTAAGCATATTGATCGTGAATAATAATAATAATAACATAAGAGCAAATGAAATAATAATTTAACAGTGATTAATTGAACTGTAAAGAAACTTGTATAACTTTAGCAACAATATTTCATTGTGAATGTTATCTATCAACTAAGCCGAATTCTTTGTTCACTAAGAAAGATAACTAATTGAAGCGCTAAAGAGATAGTAGTAATGCCTGATAATATAAACAATATGAATGCTTAGTGTAGCATGATATTTAATGGCAAAGCCATGTAAAGGCTAATGTCCTTCATTATTAAAAGGGTATTCAATGGAATATTCCAAGTTGTAGTATGGAAAGTAATCCACTCAGATAAATTGTGAAATTAGGGCAGTTTACTTCAGTAGCAGTTCAAGTAAATAATCTGTTGTGGAAATCATGCATTTTAGGCATGTTGAATTAAACCTACCTGGTAAAATTTTCGACCATTTGTATCAATGCAATGCTTAACAGGCGTTTTAACAATCACTAATTCCGGTCTGGTGAGGACAGTTCATTTAAAGGGGTGTTAAAATAAAATTAAAGAAGTTAATTTTTGACTTAGCTTTATTGCTCGGTCAGAAGAGATAAATAAAATCAGAAAAACCCAGCAATCATAAATATAATAAACCACATGGAAGATGTCACTTCTGAATCCTATAAAAAAAAAACACACTAAGAAGGTGTTACAAAAAGACTGTACATTTGTATTATAGCTTTAAATATTTTTTTTCAGGGTATAAATTGATATATGTCTTGTAAATATGAAGATTTCCGGGGTTTATATTTTAATGTTCCAATTGCTGTCAACATTTATGTTGGACCATGTATATGATTTGTGTTCACTCATTGTGGGGTAAAGTGCAGTCAATAACATTGATGGATGTGGGGGCTGGCATTTTCTCCCATGTTCATGAAACTTCGGATGGAAGTTGGGCACTCTGCCTTGAAGTATAATATAGTGACTTACACTATATTTTCCTTTCCTGAATAATTTTTTTTTTGATCAATTTAAAATCTTCGAAGTGTGGTACTTTATAGAAACGATAAGAGAACACGGTAAGAAGGCCAGCGGTGGGTATTTCAGTGGTTTTCCCACACACCAGAGATTGCGTTCATTGTTATTCTTGTGCTTTTGAGCTTTCTTATGTCGTTCACCATGATTTTTCTTAACGTAGTCTCAGTTAGGAATTCCTGTACCCCATTTCCTCGTCTTATGTTGGGTAGAATCTGGCAAATTTTATAGCCGGGGTTTCCAGGCTCTACGATCCAGTTGTCTTCGTGGGATTCCAACATGCTGATGGTAGGTATTTCGGGTACAGTACCATAACACTATCACATTTCCATAGTGATTGCACAGCATGGCCCTTAATATCATGGTACTGTAACACTATCACATTTCGAGTACAGTACCTAAACATGAAAAATGAGTATTAACGGAAAACAGCCGGCAAAGTTAAAAGTGTATTATTCAGAGCATGGGACGCTAATTTTAAAAAACGAATTTAAGGTAGTTGTAGATATCAAAACCCCAACAAACTATATATATTAGGATTCAGAAAAGAATGAAGAATTTTATGGCGCTAAAATCAAAAAAATCGATTTTTTCATCATGCAAGAGTACGTGGTGTCCTTAAATCCACGGCCGCCTTCTTCTCAATCACATCCCGAATTTACAAATGCACACACTAGCACAAGCATCACAATAACACACCTTATCTCACTCATTCAACGCACACCCAAGTTCACGGGGCTACATGACTACGATGTTGGACAGTCACTAAAATCAACAACAACAACAACAACTTGGTTTCTTCAAGCAGAATATCGAGGTTATCGGCTTACTGGGCAAAAGGAAAGTTCGTATTTATTTCGTTGTTGCTGTTGTTTCATTCAGAGGTTTGGACATCGTGGTCATGTAGCCCCGTGTACTTTGGGTGTGTGTAGAATCTGTCTGATAACCGGTGTTAATTGTGATGACTGTATTAGTGTGTGTTATCTGTTTTAATTCAAGTAAGGACTGCAGACATTTACTTATTTTCAAGTAGTTCCTACTTTTGCCGCCAAACGCCACCGTCAGCGACAAGCTAGTTCTAACTTTATTACTAGATGCCACCGTAGTCGGCTCCTGGCGACGAACGTTGGAACCTAAGAGCGGTAGTCAAATATAACTTGCCGGCTTCGGTGGCGTAGTTGGTAGCATGCTGAACTTCTATGCCCAAGATCGCGGGTTCAAATCCCGCCGAAGTCGTCGGAATTTTTAAGAGCGTTAAAAATCCCTCAGTATGCCTTTCTTCGGAGGGGAAGTAAAGCCGGCGGTCCCATGTCATAGATTAATGGCATGTTAAAGAACCTTCCACTAATTACACCTGTGTGAAGCTAAATTAATATAGGTTAAACATTTGACTAACGTTCTTAGGTTCCTACGTTCGTCGTCAAGAGCCGACTGCGGTGGCATCTGGTAACTGAGTTCTGAACTAGTTGGTCGTTGACGGTGGCGTTTGGCGGCAAAAGTAGGAACTACTTGGAAAAATTGAATGTCTGCAGTCCTTACTTGAATTAAAACAGATAACACACACTAATACAGTCATCACAATTAACAGCGGTTATCAGACAGATTCTACACACACCGAAAGTACACGGGACTACATGACCGCGTAGTCGCAGCCCCTAAACTTAGGAAGCAACCAACCAACCAACCAACCAACCAACCAACCAAATATAACTTATAATTTAGCTTCACACAAGTGTAATTAGAGGAAGGTTGTTTATCATGCCATAAATCTATGACATGGGACCGCCGGCTTTACTTCCCCTCCGAACGAAGGCATACTGAGGGATTTTTAACGCTCTTAAAAGAATTCGGCGACTTCGGCCGGGTTTGAACCCGCGATTCTGGGCATAGAAGCCCAGCATGCTACCAACTACAGTTGATTCTCCCGCCGAGTGCAAATTACATAGTGTAGCGTAATTCGGTTTCTTCAAGCAGAACATGAAGGTTATCGACTTCTAGGACAAAAGGAAGCTTTGTATTTAGTTCGAATCCCATCGCTAGAAGATGGTGATTGGGAGGAAGCGTCTGGGCTTGCTGTTGACAGCTCCGCACTTCAAAGAGAGAGCCGAACATCTGGCGAGGGATCGTATCTACAATTACTTGAGTCTCATTAACGTAACCTCATTCGTTCCTCACAGCTGGGCTTCTCTGGTGTAATGATAACACACCATTGCGTCAATCTGTGAACTCAAACATACTCCAACAAGACCAAGAGTGCAGATCATCCTAGCATGAGCGATACATTTGTCGGCTTTAGTAGTTTACAATTGAGTCGTCCAGTGGCAAAACTCGTTTAATCCACTTGTGAATATGGATCATGTCGTAAAATTATTTTATAATTAGTTTATTTCCTTTATTTATAAACTAGTAACCCGCCCCGGTTCGCCCGGGAACAGTTATGAGTGCATTACGTGATAAGTGCTATTTTTTCGATGTCAATGAACTACGACCAATATCCGCTTTACGTCTCGGCACGATGAGTTAATATCATTGACTGGACTATTAATTATATTATCATGGAGAAGCATGTGCAACGAATTCTTGTCAGACGTAATTTAAGAATGGTGACGTGCATGAAACACAAATCCCCCTTCCGTCCAATCCTAACTTGACTGTGTACTGTATTTTGCGGAACGAAAAGTTCACAGGCGAAAATAAGAAAAGCCGAGTTACACTTCCGGGGAAACTCCAAACACAACCACTCTTCTCTGAAGTCTTAACTCAACACGACTCGACAGTTTGCTGATGGCTGTGTCTGGGGTAATAGGCTCACCCGCTAACTAGGCTGCAACCGGGGGTCATAGGCTCGTCTCTAGCTAGCTCGTAAACTGTCGCCTCAGTAATTAAATGAAGATTGTTGGAAGAAATGAAAACGTAAAAAGGATTTAGTCTATAGTGGGCGATGTATTGAAGATAGAGATATGCTTTCGCGGACGTTTTTGTAGAACTTTTCATGCTGACCAATTCTTACGCTCATAGTATATTGATATGATTAACGGTTTGCCCAGCTTAAGCTTAAAATGTGCACGGACACCAGGTTATTATTTTCGACTTTTCACTGAAATCGTTACTGATTGGCTTCCTTTGATCATAAATAAATGATCTTCTACAGAAACCTTCCTCGAGATATCCTTTACAGAATGGTGAAAACCGCATCAAAATCCATCCCGTGGTTGTCAAGATTACCCGTGACATCCATGAATCGGGGACTTAGTTTTATACCAAGTAGAGATGAACATATGTAATTGGAAGCCTGAAAAAAGGTAACATGAAAGTAATAACTGTTATTCTCTTCATGTTGAATCGCTGGACTAAGTTCCTTTCAACACGAAATAACTAACTTGACGGCTGTGGTAACAGCACAAGCGCTGCCAGGAAATTGTTCCATTCAACGCCAAAACAGGCTTCTTGCTTCCTAGGACGCAAAATTGCCGTAAGGATTTGTTAAAAATGTGGATATAGTGCCTTTCAACAAGAAGCGATTCATTTTAAACCACTGTAAGATATGAGCAAAACCTTTATCCATATTGGACAATGCTAGGTTCTTCGTATTAAATTCGCTATCTTATTAAATTTCTTTGACAAAAGCCTCCGTGGCTTAGGCGGCAGCACGCCGGCCTCTCACCGCTGGGTCCGTGGTTCAAATGCCGATCACTCCATGTGAGATCTGTGCTGGACAAAACGGAGGCAGACAGGTTTTTCTCCGGGGACTCCGGTTTTTCCTGTCAAAATTTCATTCCAGCAACACTCTCCACTATCATTTCATTGCATCTGTCATTCATTTTATCATTGCCCCAGAGGAGTGGGTCAGGCCTGGGCAGCCGACACAGTTCATATCCTCGCCGCTAGATGGGGGCTTCATTCATTCCATTCCTGACCCGGTCGGAGACTGGAAGCAGCCTGTGGATTTTCATTTTTCATTAAATTGCTTTGACACCTGTTGGTTGCTTGGCTTAACTACCATTATAGGCGAGTTGCATACGACTGTTTATGTTCGACCCTGTCGATTATATGTCTGAAAACTGTTTCATAATGATGGTCATTATAACACTATTTTTCATTATGAAACAGTTTCTCCAACCAATCACAGCTCAAGAAACAGTTGTTTGACCAATTAGATAAGGATACCTTCGCGCATGCGCTCAAAATCCAACATGTCTATATAAATTACCGAAAGTCCACCGTCCATATGTTCGCGTAAAAAAACTGGTGAATATGAGACAAGAAATAGCACTGTACCTTAATATCCCCAAATCCAATTTCTACACAGCGCGTTGTATTCAAACGACTTCGGTGACACTTTTACCGAATACTGGTGCACAATCTGAACATATGGCATTTAAGCACCCAGAGCGCATGCGTCGGTCGGCCAGAGAGCTTGGAACACAGAGATATCCTACCCTTCGCAGCAACCGATCACAAAATTCTAGTTACTGAACAGATATTTATGAATATTTATGTTAAAACATATAATAAAGTTATAATTATCGTAGAACATAAACAGTCGTATGCAACTCGCCTATAATGGTAATTAAGACACTCGTATGGAAATTATAAAACTCGCTTAAGCTCGTTTTATAAACATACTCGTGTCTTAATTATAGCCATTATAGGCTCTTTGCATAATGTACTAAATTATGTTCGACGATAATTATAACTATTTTATGTTCGAACATAAATATTCATAAATATCTGTCGAGATTTCACCAGTTTTATGTACTGAACAGAGCTCATGGGACGCAGAGAGTACCTTGTATTTGACCATGGCCTCGTGGAATACCTCACTATGACACTCACCACGCAGTGAAATTTAAAATAGGGGGCCATGGAAGAGAGCACAGGTGCGATGCTATCCTCACCTAATTGGTCACACAACTGTTTCTTGAGCTCTAATTGGCGGGAGAAACTGTATCATAATAATAATAATAATAATAATAATAATATCGTATGGCCTCGGGTACCTGGTGCAAGCTTTGCTATTTGACACCCAGAGGGTAGCTTGCATGTCGAATTTCGTAGTTCCTTGACTATGAAAGTCAAGGAGGTTAGATATTAGATATCTAATCTCCTTGAACACAATAGCGCTTTCTAGTAGAGAAATGAGAAACTTTGTGTTGGCGGAAACTCCCGAGATTAATTTTGCCATTATGAACTCGGCCTACTGAATTCAAATGGGTTCTTTGACATGCCAACATCGTATGACATGCGTATCGTATTTTTGCCGCCTTTCAAAAATCACTTACCATGGCCAGGGGCGAACCTGCAATCTTGGGGTTAGTAGACCGACACGCTATCCACTCACCCACCGTGGCAAGCTAACTGTATCATAATGAAAACCTCATTATAGTAGAGTCTTCTGACATATAATATTTACATTTCGCCATGGTTGAACATAAACATTTTTCTACACATCAATTACAACACACTCTCTTAAAAAATCCAAAGACGTCGGCCGAGTTTGAACCCGCGATCTTGGGCATGGAAGCTCAGCATGCTACCGACTACGCCACCGAAGTCACTTGGTTTGCGCAACCACAAATGCAAACTGATTGCGCCAGGATTGGATCCGGTAACCTCGGGAACATCAGGCGAGAACGCTACCCCTTTTTCACGCACCCAGACAAATTTGTTCAAACGCAATTTATAAACAAATAAATATATTCCCATTAATTTTTCAAGAAATGCAAGATTGTCCTGTACTATTCAGACGATTTGGAAGATTTTGGTACAAACCACACCTTCTAACTCCCTCTGGTTTAGGAGCTTGAGTTTTGTGAAACATACACCTTAGCGTAATATATATATACGGTGCGTTCAAAAAGTAACGAGCCGGAGGATACCTTTCCAGCACTCGTGTGGATGGCCTGGCCTTTTTTGGGTGGTGGTGACCCTGGATGCTTCCACTGGAGGCTTTGTCGTTTGGATTCAGGTTCGAAGTGATGACACCATGACTCATCTCTAGCCACCACTCGTGCCAGGAACCCATTCCCTTCCCTCGCATAGCGCTGCAGATGACCAAGACAGTGGGCCATTCGACATGCTTCCTGGTGTGGTTGAAGACCGTAGGGCACCCATTGGGCACACACTTTGCGCAAGTGCAGTCGTTCCTTCATGATGGCGTTCACACTTCCGACGCTCAATCCGACCACGGCGGCGATGGCGTTCACTGTCACTCGGCGGTCCTGGTTAATGAGTGCATCAACCAGCTGGACGTTGTCATCGGTAATACAGGAGGGTGCCCCAGACCGGGCATCATCGGCTAACGACACCCGTCCTTCCCTGAAGCGCTTGTGCCACACCTTGGCCCTTGCAAGGGACTTGCAGTGTTCGCCGTACACTTGTGACATTCGGCGATGAATGTCCGTTCCCCCTACTCCGCTGTCAGAAATCGAACAACACCTCTTTGCTCTTCGTTTGACGCCACCATGTCACTGTTTGCAATGCGACTGGCAGCGTTGGAGGAATGATGCATGCTGCTGCTCGCTTTGTATCGTCACGTGACGTGCACGTATGCCCTCTAGCGACGAGCTGTGACCTTTCACGCTCTGGTCGGAACCACACCTCGTTACACACGCCACGATTAGCCCATGTCGTCACCGGTTTGCGCATTACAGCCTCCGGCTCGTTACTTTTTGAACGCACCTGATAATAAGACAGGCTATAGATTTTCGGGTGGTTTCGGTGGCGTAGTTGGTAGCATGCTGAGCTTCTATGCCCAAGATCGGGGGTTCGAACCCAGCCGAAGCCGTCTGATTTTTTAGCAGCGTTAAAATCCCTCAGTATGCCCTACTTCGGAGGGGAAGTAAAGCCGACGGTCCCATGTCATAGATTTATGGCATGTTAAAGAACCTTCCACTAATTACACCTGTGTAAAGCTAAATTATATGTTAAACATTTAACAAACGCTCTTAAATGATCTTGTCGACTTTTAGCAAATACTGTAGTATTCAAGTGTATTGGAAGATCGATAGCCACGGTGAAGAGATGTGCCGCTGCAATGAATGATATTCCTCTTCATCCCAGAATCCAAAAGTATGAAAGTATGACGAAAGCAGAGCTAATTGTTCTCGCCAAACCTCACTTCAGGGCACCTAAAAAGAAGCTGGAACAGATAATCAAGAATGTTCGTCCTGACGTCGAACTCGTCTGGTTGCCAGTTGCTCATTGTGAGCTCAACCCCATTGAGCTGGTTTGGTCCTACGTGAAAAATAAAATAGCTAAAGTGAATATGAGTAACCAGGCGGAGAGAGGAAGATCAATGGAGGTGATGCGAGATCTCTGTAAAGAAGCCTTGAGGTCTGTAACACCGGAGCTATGGAAAAAATGCATCGAACACACACACAAAAAAATAGAGAAACATTACTGGGAAAAGGATTGGCTAACAGAAGACGTCCCCGTTGTTGAGCCACTTGTTATAAACTTAAATGATAGTTCATCTGATTCATCGGGCAGTGATTTTTCAGACAGTTAATAAGGGAGCAGTTTTATAATCTTATAATCTCAAAGTGTAAATTACTTCAAACAATTAATCTTATAATAATAGCTTTTCAGCTGACACACCATTTTTAAACCTGCCAATGGAGGTCCAAAGCCCTCATTAAAAATGTGTTGGGAAATGTTTAACTTCTTGCGGAAATGAAATATAAGACATGTTTCTCTAACTTGTAGGCAAAATTAGCACAGAGGCTATTAGCGGTGTACATAAGGGACGCCTATTTCAGGATATAAAGAAGAATTAAATAGTTAAGTTAAATAGACGTGAATGATAGTGTATTTTATTTTTATTTTATTTTTTTCTCAATCGTATTACCCACCAGGATTGGCTATTCCCTCGGATTCAGCGATGGATCCCACATTTACCGCCTCCATTTTGAAACTTCGGGATCGGGTATACAACTGGGGTGTGTAACCAGCACTTCGCCTAGGCGGCCTAACCTGCAAAGCGAACAGGGGCCTTATGAGGGATGGGAAGATTGGGAGGGATAGGCAAGGAAGAGGGAATGAGGTGGCCGTGGCCTTACGTTAGGTATCATCCCGGCATTTGCCTGGAAACGAAGTGGGAAACCACGTAAACCACTTCAAGGATGGCTGAGGTGGGAATCGAACCCCCCTCTACTCATTTGGAGCACCCGAGGCTGAGTTGACCCCGTTCCAATCCTCATACCAATTTTTAAATTTCGTGGCAGAGCCGGGAATCGAACCACGGACCTCTGGGGTGGCAGCTAAGCACGCTGACCACTACACCACGGAGGCGAATATATATTATAATTTTTATATTATAATTCGTCAATTTCACTTATGGTTTTTAATTTATTTTAATTAATGTCATTTTTCAAGTCCTCGTACTGCAGCTCCTTCGCCATGATTTTACTCGTATAAAATAATATCTTCCTTGTCACGTGAGCGACCCGTGGTTTAACCCATAGACATTCCGTTTATCTTTCCGTTTCTTTTATATACTGGTATTGCCACCACAGAATTTCAACTACCATAATATAGTTAAGTGAACACGGAACTGTCCTTCATCCATTTTGCAGAATGATGATAAAATATTTGATGTAGTGTAATGGTGTGATGATTGCTTTGTATAACTTTGATAAAAGTTCAGTTTTATAAAATATTTGATAAAATTTATTTGACACATTTCTTTAGCAGTGTAATACCGGCCTAACACAAATTACAATACAACAACAGAAATTCACAGACCTTACGGCTTGGAACGCGCGCGTATTATGTTTCACAGGGCAACGTCGCAAGAGTTTCCTCGACCGAGCGCATTGTTCCCGTCGCTTGCTACGATACATTCTTCTTACATAACCACCCGATTAAATATCAATCGATATAAAAGCAATTATCAAAAGTAGATTAAATGTAGTTTTACGTTAAGCCTTGCATTGCTATGAGCCTCATAACAAGCCATATTTCATACTGCTATGACCACCCATGCCCGAGAAAAAGATGTTTTACAAAATTCACAACAACTACTTAAAGAAAGGTCAGATCAGATTAAAACTTCATACACGCGTTAACAATAAGTTCCTTTAAGACATATTAGAGTTTCGTTACGATCCGATCAATACTTTTAACGTAATGATCCTTCTAAGTGAGCGCTCCGTGAACTTGGTAAGAAAAACCGGTACTTTTTTTGTTCAATCTGATATAAAATTCTAACGAGATACAATGCAAATATTTACTCTATATCGTTAAACGACAAATAAAACAAGGAAACTTTTGGTGTAGGTTGTTCTTATGTAAGACTAAGGGTAAAGATTTTATTGACCTCTAAACTCGAGTATCTATACTTATTTCCCCGACAGTAGGTTCCGACTGCGATGATATCTGGTAATCAAGTTCGTAACTGGTAGTTGTTGACGGTGGCGTTTGGCGGCAAAAGTAGGAACTACTTGAAAAAATTCAATGTCTGCAGTCCTTACTTGAATTGAAAACAGATAACACATTCTAATACAGTCATCACAATTAACACCGGTTATCAGACAGATTCTAGACACACCCAAAGTACACGGAGCTGCATGACCGCGTTTTCGCAGCCCCTAAACTGAGGAACCAACCAACCAACCATAGATTTTCGCATATTACTTACATTCATATTATATTAGTAAGATTAAAATTGCCGTGGAAGTCGGAGTTCACTTGTATGGTTGCAGTTAGTATGGTAATATTACAACTTAGGTTTGCAAATCACCCAGCACAGTATGGTTAAGTGAAATGCCCAAAGAGATTGGTGATGTGAAATTTCGTGTGGCGCCATGGAGTGGTCAAGCGGTACCGTATTGGTTTAGGAGGCCATGTCGCGCACCCTAAGTCAACAACTCAACTGGCAGAGGGGGGGCCATGGAATAATAATTAGTAGGCCTATTGTTATTTCACCTTTCAGCTGCACATTTCTCAACTGTTGTGGTACAAATACCGTACCTCAGCTTCTAAAGGTCTTCCCCCCAGGGGCTCACATCTAGTGGGATGTGGGTTGGCGACCACGGGGCCCCAGCTGAGTCCGGCATTGTTTCCACTTACTTGTGCCGGGCTCCTCTCCGTCTTCTTTCTTGTCGACCTCACTTGGTCAACCCTTGTTCTCTTCCGACCCCGATGGTATTAGGGTATCCGAGGCCTAGGGACTCTCTTCCTTCCCCGCCTTAATTGGCCCTTGTCTCATATTTTCTGATACCCTCCTTCTGCGAGGGGTCAGCCTTCTTTTTCTTTTCATGTTATCTCCTGCCTTCTGCTCAAGGCCCTCAAGGAGGCAGGGTGTATGTTGCCCCACCACTTCTGGTGCAAGTGACAGGACAGACGTCGCTGCTCCGAGCTCCGCACAAACTGATGCCAAATCGATGATCCATCTTCCACGCCGCTACATCATCGCAACCATCGATTCCCCAGTCAGCCTATAACCCTCTACCCCGTCCCCGAATTCAAGTTAAGAATCTCCTTCCCTTCCAACCGTTACCATTGTTAAATCCAAGCCATTGTAGACATTGTCGCCTCCCCACCTACCGCACCATTCCACGTCAAGAAAATCCTATCACCCTCGAGTTACAGCCAAGCCAAACTCTTCCCTCCAACCCTGTAGCAGCCATATAATTAATTTATATTAATTAATTATTTTAAATTTTTCCGCCTGCGCGCACATTGTCACGGCTACAACCGATCAACTGTAAAACCTTGTGCGACAGGTATAAACTTCTTGGGCAAGCCAATCTTCGTTCTCCATACGGTCTACAACAGTATTTGACCCCATTCATTCACGTCATTACTCTCAGTACAGCAGCCATGAACCCACACATACATAATCCTGAAGAGTTCAACCCTGCTGACCCAGTCTGGGACCTCTTCAGGAATACACCACGTCCCACTCACAAACAACTTGCTAAATTCTCTCCAATCCCCGACATCGACTTCAACACGTGCCTTCATTACACTCACCCCCGGTGAACATCACCGTGGGCCACAATCATCATGATTAGGCCAGCACGGAATCCCCTAGCAAACCGGATGGCTGTCATCGAGGTACTGAAATCAGTATGGCAGACCATCACGGACATAGAGGAAACATTCAATGGGTTCATAGTCTTTACACCTACCAGCAATAGCCGTTTGAGGGGTATTAGTAGGGCCCTCTTAAGCCACCCTGGCATTCCCCAACATCTATACATTTCACCCAAATCAAACAGAATCCTACACTCAAACAGATGACACTCACGAGCCCAAACAGGACGACACAACTGCCAAAATCCCTGTCCCGCCACCTTTGCCGCCTACTCTCAAGTACACAAAGGCTTCACAAACACCTACTCCCGAATTCTTTCACGAACACTCTCAAACAGATCCAAACATCGCCGAAACATGGACACAAACTCACAACGCACATATCAGACCTGAGCGCAATCACAAATGTACGCTATTCACCAGCACTAACAGCTATAAAATTATACTCAAGCCTACAGACAGCAAACAAAGTTCAGGTCCAACAATACAAGAACACGAAGGTTCACAAACATCTCACGACACATCTCCCTCTCAGGCAATTGCCCCTCCATCAGAGAGCGATGCCTCACCTGACAATTTCCCTCCCTTAAACACAGTAAAATCAAAACCCCGTCCAAAAACACGAGCGACTCGTCGCCTTCCTCCCAAACCACACACTACACTCACGATCCAGTGTTTCAACTGCCAGCGATTGGGACAAGATGCTGCTAGTTGCCCCCACGAGGCGCGATGCAATCGGTGTGGAGGTAGTCATCACCACGCCGCTTGTAGCGTAGCCAGAGACAAACCTAGGTGCGTCAACTGTGGAAGTGCGCATGCGGCCTCATTCTTAGGTTGCAAATACATAAAAACAGCCATAAGGCGCCGGCAATTGAAACTCAGACAACGCCAACACGCTAACATTCCATCCCTCATGTCTCTCAAAGTCCATCCGCCCCCAACACATACAAATTCAGCTCTTACACAGCTACTACAACTCCTCTCCCAACTCTCAGCCATCCCACTTCCATAGACACTCAGCCACAACCGAACACAGGACTCCGGGATCGCTACGTACCTGCCCGGGGACTGGGATGGAGCTTGGCGGACCGGAAAACACAATACAACCCGGACATTTACATACCACAGTTAACAATAACCTAAAACAGTACTCCGCCAACCCAAAATCACTCTCAAAACAATATTACAGGTTACAAGTACACTCAAAGGCTATCTGACAGTTTCCGCAGTCGAACACAGGACCTGTCGGCGGGCCTGCCTGGGGATTAGGCGAAAGCCGCGGGCTGGCGGGTCATTCTTAGTTCATACACACCCTAATTTATTTTTTCCGAAACCCAAAATTAAATTATTAACTTCGATTATGCTTGAATTTTAACTTTTAACACGTTTCAGAAACACAAAAATTTACATATTCACTTAAAAACAGCTCAGAGACTGCGGAACTCGGATAGCCAATCACAGGCCTGGATTACAACGTCCGACTAACTTTTTCAACCAAATACCAATATATCCGAACAAAACCTACTCTACATTATAGCCACACTTCCAAAATACACTTTTCGAACAAAAAATTAAAAATTTTTACCATCAGGAACACCAAAAACAGACCAAAACAAATACACCAATCACAGCACAGTATAGACGCCCGCTCAGCCGGCATATTCGAATACAGCCAATCACAGCCCAGTAAACCCTAGCCCTTACAAATCATTCATAAAATCATTAATTCATCATTATTCCCAAGGAGCGAGGCTTATATATTACTATTATTTTATTTTTTAAACAAATTAACCTACTACAGGTCTTTTCAACAATTTCATACTAGCAAACGCCAACCCACTAGAGGTCTGTCTTCCTTCCTTAAGCTAAAACGTAACTTTTCAAATCATTTGATTATTATTATTATTACTAAGCTGAAGCTATTGCAACGCCGGCCATGGCGCACGTTTTACATACAAAGCCAGAACACCAGGCTAGTAACTAAAGAGCTCGACTGCTATGACAACTGCTTATTCCCCGAAAACTAAAATTAAATTAACAAATCCTTTATTTTATTCCACCTTATACCAAACAATTTCTTTTCAAACCATCCCAATCTTATATACGCGCCGCCGAAGCACATCGCTTGCGGCGGTTAAACTTTAATATTAAACAGTTCTTCAACTCATAAATCAAATTCAAAATTACGTCCCTAAAATAATATACACCAGGCAGAGTAGCGCATAGACGCAACGGTACCTGGTCCCCTAGCGCCGCTGGCCTGCTCGCTTCGCTCGCAGCCAGCGGCTTCAAAACCGATTAGCAGCACTTCTGGTGCACCCTGGATAGTGCTACACCCTCATGGGCTCACGGCTGGTGAGTTCGGGAATTGGCGACCCCGAGGGATTCCTGAGCTGGGTCCGTTTTTCCCCCTTTTGTCCCTTACCTGTGGGGTGGACCCTCTACTCTTTCTCTTTCCTATCTGCCTTTCATGGCTCTCCTTCCTTCCAAATCCCTCAATCCGCATTCTTCGAGGGTTGAGGGCATTTCTTTTCCACCTGTCCTTTATTTGCCTTATTTTCCTTTTGTTTTCCATTTCTTCTTCTAGTATTGAACCCATGTACCATGGCCTCAAAGGGAGTCGAATCCATGTATCATTGAGAAAGGAATGAAAGAATCATACAGTTTTTAAGGGAACGGAGAGAGATTTCAAGCCAGGATTATAGCTTAACATTGTGCAAGCGCTAGGGCCAGGTGTTCCTAAGATGAGCTCATGCCTCTTGACATTCATAAGGAGCCAGTCATGGATATTATTAGAACGAGTGGAAAGTTTGGACTGTAAGACGAAGAAGCCTGACTCGGAAATCGCTCTTACGTTGCAGGAAAATGGCAACCTCGCTGCTGAGTCAGAACAGGAATAATTAAATTTAACCCGTTTACGAGTATAAAAATAAGTAAACAGACACAGTACGGTGAATCAATTTGGATTAGAGATTTTTGTGTAAAGAAAAACCTTGTAATAATAGTCCAGAGAAAAACTGCAAACGCAAGTACACGTCATTGGGGGTTCACCGGGACCCAAAGAGTGGGAGAATTCAAAATGAACAGCACCACCCACACAGTTGAGGACGAGAAATTAATTAATATCTCGGAAATGCACGATCGATTTCCATGCACAGGAAGATTATTTTACGTTTGGAAGACGAGCTTTCTGGAGATATGATTTTTATAATTGTGCGACAATTAGTTCAAAAGTTGGTCACGAAAAGGACTAGGATTTTATCTTTTTGTGACTGAAAGGTATAAAACTCCTGGCCTCACCAAGCCAATCATGCAGTTTTCGATAGCCCAGGTAGGCGTTACGCTGTATCAATGCAGTCTACGAGCATTCCGTGAGCGGAAGTGCTGCACCACATCGTATACGCAGTATTCAAGAGCCCGTGAGGGGGACGTTAAGCTGTATCAGACATCGATCCAGAGCCTGTGGGACGCCATGTTACAAGTTCGCCGAGTGTAGACCAGTTACGATATAAGTACGCTACGCTGATGGTTGGCAGTTCGAGACTTTGAAGAGTCCTCAATTATAAAGAACATTAAATATACGGACTTTAAAGCAATATCGCCAAAGTAAGACACAGCGATCAGTAGGGAACTTCGAGTTCCAGAAGAACACTAGTTCAATACAGTTACGAAGTTATAAGAACTCCAACAAAGAAACGGCGTTATGTCCAGTAAAGACATTGTTAAGGACACTAAGTCCTGTAAAGGACAAGAATAAATAGTAATTACGATCGCGAAAAATAGAAGTTCTAGCAAAAGGAACTTAGGAACTTAGGTTCGAAAACCAGAGGGAAAAAGTACTCTAGTGAGAAAACGTCAAAAATATACGATAGACAGTATACGGTCCTCGAAGGGAGGCCAAGATATAAAAACTATAGGGTACGATAGACAGTGTACGGTCCTCGAAGGGAGGCCAAGATATAGAAACTATAGGGTGCGATAGACCACCATATATAAATAGAGGTGACGGCAAAGTAAATACATTTATCGCCTAGTTAAAGCAGATAAAGTAAAGCCGAGTAATAGACAATAGAAGCGGTTTTGAGAGACTGAAACCAGTAGTTTCCATTGTAGGAGAGAGAAACTTTGAACGAGTAAAATCACACGTCCAATGCAGGTCGATAGGATTCACATCAGGGATCGTCAACTGCCGACAGAAATCGTTGAGATACGTCCGTGTGATAGAAGTGAAGTGTAAATATTGTAAGAGAAGAAATAAGAGTATTATTTTAAGTGTTTTAGGTAAAGTGAAAGCGTTTTATGCACAGTGATATGTGTTATAATATGTACCAGAGTAATATTTTTTAGTGTTTTAATGTGTGTTCAAAACGGATACACCAGTGTATTAAAAAAAATGTTGTCAGTGTTAAATATTGTGAATATGTGTCAAGAAATTTCTGTACATAAGATGAGATTGTACAATATGGAGTAGGTCAAGAAGGTGGGCCAAAATGTCACATCAAACGAGAATAAAGGTCAGAAAACGGCCTCAGACATGTGAGTAAAGATTTTCATTATGTTTTGGTGTCGGGAAAAATTTTGTGTACAATTCCACCGGAGTTTTGAGTAGAAGGGATGTTTTTAAAGAAAAAATAACTAAATAGGAACGCGATCTGAACGAAAATAAAGTTTTAAGAAATAATTATGTGAAAGAATAAATCCTGTAGAGGAAATGCATGGAATAAAATGTCAGTGTATTTAATGAATGTTATAAAAGCAAGCATAATAATAATAATAATTATAACAAAGATATTTACATAAAGGTAAATTTGAATTATATGAAAGAAATAGCTTTTGAGCTTTTGTAAGGAATGTAATCATAATAATAACAAGGTAAAGAAATCTAAATAAAGATTAAATTGAATGATATAAAAATATAGAGCGTTGAAGCCTTAACAAATGTATAAGACACGATGTGAATGCATGTTCTTAAAATGGAGCGATTTATTGTCAACGGAAAAGATTAATATAAGAATTGAGATATGTATCAATTGTTACTATGAAATTTATCAGTTCTTTGGAAGGCATTCGGCCGTAAAGTAATGTGTAGCGTAATGGAACGCAATTAAATAAAAGGTCACGCTAGGAACGCGTAAAAGTTAAAGTACTTGGTAAATTACTTATGGAGGGTAGTTGATTGCAGTGAATTGAGATATGTTGTAAGTCCTCTAAATTGTGACGTAGATCACGAGGCCATGTGGGTGTTATATTGAAAAGGGAGCTAATGTATGGTATTATTGAGCGTAGGTCATGTGGGCCACGGCCGACCTTAAATCGCATTTTGTATAAGTCCTCTGATGTGGAAATATTCCCGAGGCATGTTACGAGATTCGAACCTAGAATCCTTTTGTTGTTAAAGCCCCTTATTATTCGTCGTTGTATGTGTATTACTCTTCCCAATCAATGAGGACCCTCTCATAATTAATAAATGCCAAGGTTACGAAAGTGGGTTAATGAACCAATAATATTGTTGAATGAAAATAAGTGTAGTAAATGCCAGGTCTCTCCACAGAACTGAGAATAAAATGAATGTTTGTTTTAAAAGCATTGAAGATAGCTCCAACCGAAGGCTATGCAGGGAGCCGCGCTCCCTTGTCATAAATCACTCTCGAGTATAGTGGCCTGACCCTCATAGAGCGAGGGTGTGTAAAGATCGTTTGTAAGAAGTGTTAAAGATACCGTGAGTGTTTAAAGTTGTTAATGACCTGGGTGTTGAACCGAGGTCCTTGTAGATTTATATTATTGCTTGCCAGTTCAGATCGTAGTTTTCTTATGTGATAATGGTCTTATAAGACAAATGAATTAAATAAAAATCCCTATTGTAATGTAATATAGAAAATGAGGAATCCACGAGTTTTGTGAAGATAACTAGATTCGGGAGTAATCATAGTTTTTGACTTTGTCAAGTAATCTTTATAACTCTGGAGTACACAGATGGTTTCCCCATCACCGTAGTGAATTTGCAAACTTGAGAGAGATAGTAAATCCTGAGAATATGTGAAATGCCCAAATATTGAAGTGAATAATTAACATGTAATTTTAAATGTAATTATATGTTTGTTTTGATGATAAGAAAAGATAAAATAAATTCTTGAGGTGTACAAAAGTATGACACCATTATTATGGGAAAGTATCGAGCCAAAGGAGCTCGTAGTTATGGAACTTTAAGAGAAGTACTTTATGGAAGTGAAAATAATCATGAATTGTTGGTTTTATAGAAAACCATGTGTTTTAATTTAATATTTGTTTTATTTTTATGCTATTCCTTGTTCACTTTGGACAAGTAGAATGATATTGGTCAGTAGTTTATTTGTTTTATTGTTTGTAGCGCCATAATTTTGATTAATTATATGTGTTAAAATAGGAGTTGATTTTGTTGTTATTTTTGCAAGTGTATCCTCTATTTAATCCAAAATATGTAAGTCACAGAGTGGGAGAACTTACCGCAGCCCCGAAAAATCCCGAATTGAGCAATGCTGGCATACTGTGATTTGCATATTTCTTGCTGCAAGGGCACAGTATATAAGTTAGTAGTTCGTTTCAGTAATAGTTTACATGTCATTATCATCTTCACGATCACCCAAACCAATGGGGACCGATAACCTAGATGGTTGGTTCCTTAGTTTAGGGGCTGCGACAACGCGGTCAAGTAGCCCCGTGTACTTTGGGTGTGTTTAGAATCTGTCTGATAACCAGTGTTAATTGTGATGACTGTGTTAGTGTGTGTATCTGTTTTTAATTCAAGTAAGGACTGCAACTTTGAATTTTTTAAATAGTTCCTACTTTTGCCGCCAAACGCCACCGTCAACGACTACAAGGCCTAGTTCAGAACTTAGCTACTAGACGCCACCACAGTTGGCCTTGGCAACGAACGTAGGAACCTAAGAGCGTTTAAACCTATCCAATTTTGCTTCACACAGGAGTAACTACAGTAGTAGAAGGTTCTTTAACATGCCATAATTCTATGACATGGGACCGCCGGCTTAACTTCCCCTCCAAAGGAAGGCATACTGAGGGATTTTTAACGCTTCTAAAAATCCGACGGCTTTGGCCGGGTTTGAACCCGCCACCTTGGGCATAGAAGCTCAGCATGCTACCAACTACGCCACCGAAGCCGCTTCCTGCGTTTGATCAACTCGCAAGGTCTGGTCAATGCTGAACCGCCTTAGGACGGGACATGAAAGATGCGGGGATTCACTTTTTAAATAGTGAGTGTTGTCGTCACCAGTATGAGACTGTGGTGCGCTGCGACCGACTGTTGAGCACATCAGGGAGGTCTGCAGCATCAGAGCTCACAGAGGGAGATTTGGAGACTTCTTGCTGGCAACCCCAAAACGTATTGAGTGTGTACAATTCTAGATGTTTGTTTGTAGTTTATTTCATTGATAATTATTGTTTATTTATAATAATGTATTTGTATGCCACACGCTAAATAAATAGTTATTCATAATGTTGAGTTTTTGGCTTATGCCGTGTATTAATATACATGGTGTTCGCAGCAAGCCCTACTTTGTGCTGTAACTCGTTTGTTTTTCACGATATTTTAATTTTGACACTTGCTTTGGAAAGTAGGCTACTTCTCAAGCTCTAAAACTTTTGTTTCGTTGGTTTTTGTGCGAAGTTCGCGCATAACGCGGAAATCAACTTTTTGTGGCACGGTTTTGGCACATTTTTAACCTACTTTTCACATTTGCAAAAATGAGGAAAAAGTAGACTTATGACATCGATCCGGGAAAATGTCTGTCTGTCTGGCTGGCTGTGTGTGTCCCCCCCCCCCCTATCAACTCCCAAACGGCTGCAGCAATCAAAACCAAATTTAGTATGAGTAAAGATGTGCACCGGAATATCTCACGACCATATTTGAAAATGATGTCAGTGCTACCAACTGCTGAAAATACGCACTAGAAATTTGAGCTCCATGTTGGATATCTTGCAAGGTATGCAAGAAAGCAACAAAGATTGACGCCATTATAGCCCCATGTTAGGGACAACGAAAAGCAGCAGTGAATTACTTTCTCAGGGTTCTGATAATAGGTAGCCAGGATTCACTGAGATTGTAACCGGTGTCGCGGTAGAAATTATCTGGGTGTTTACGTATTTCAACGGCCTCCCTGATGATTCTGGGACGATATTGCTTTATACGGGCAAGAAAACCGCGACACCGGCTACAATCTGAGTGAGTCCTGGCTACCTATTATCAGAACCCTGAGAAAGTAATACACTGCTGCTTTTCGTTGTCCCTAACATGGGGCTATAATGGCGTCCTTCTTAGGGCACCTTTTATAATTATATTCTTTGTTGCTTTCTCTTAGCAATCTTTTGTCGTATTTCAGATTATTCCTGACGATGAAAGACATGGTTTCTTTCGAAACGCGTCGAATTTTAATATAATAATACACGGCATAAGCCCAAAACTCAACATTATGAATAGTATAACGGGCCGTGAAAGTCTAAATGATAAATAAATAGTTGTTGATTCACAATCACAACGTTAGAGTCCTTCTAAACAAGATTACAAAACTGCTACGGCGGCTCGAAGAATATGTGAAGTGGGAGGAAGGAGAAGCTGCCGTTAGTGGCGTAAGATATTCAAGCATAGATGTTAACGCATACCAAATTTGGTTTCGATAGCTGCAGCCGTTTAGGAGCTGATAGGACACACACTCTGACACACACAGACACACAGACAGACACACATTTGCCCGGATCGATAAATCTACTTTTTCCTCAGTTTGGCACACAAACTCATTACGGTACCATACGTAGGTCTACTGTATTTATTTCTATCTACTGAAATAGTGTGTAAGTTACTTTTGTTTCAAATTGGAGATATACAGTAAATATTGAAACATCGAAAAGCTTCCTACCTGTGTAGGCACCTTCCTTGCAGGAATGTTGATGGTTAAGTGTGCAGTATTATTCGAAGGGCGCGTATATTTTCGTGATGAAAGAATAATAATACAGTAAATTAAAAAAATCAATCCGGATTAACCAGAAATTCGGTTAAATGAGGGCCGGATACACGAGGTTTTTTTCTTAAAAAAAACCTGAAATAATTATTAGGATGTCTCATAGCTAATGTGGTTTTGTATTTAAGTTTGGTGTTTTATAAAATAGAATTCGTATTTTTGGTTCGCCAATACTATTTACAGGAGGCCATGACTAGAATTGCGTATATTGTGAGAATGTATGAGTTGTCAGCTGTTGATACACAATGGAACTTACCAAGTTGGAGGTTAGAGTCCTTCTAAAGCACTACTGGAAACAAGATTACAAAGCTGAGAAGTGAAAAGAGAAGATGTCTTTAGTGAGTGTGTGGCACAACAATGGTTACAACGTTTCAACACTGGGGAAGAAAACACTACAGATTTACAGCGTTCTGGAAGATCTAAACTATGGGATATTGAGAATACACGCTGAGTTTTGGAAGAAATCTGCAAAGAAGTACTCGTAGGCTGTCAGAAAAACTTGGTGCATCAAAGGATACCAAGCATCTCCAAATTAAGAAACTTGGAAAATCAAACAGGAGCTGTAGATCTATAACTTATGAATTGACACCTGAACAGGCTCAACGTAAAGTGGATATCTGTCGTCAGCTTATCGGTAACCCCATGGATGATAGATTTACCAGGACAATTGTCACATGGGTTGAAAAATGGATCTAGTACAGCAACTCTGACGCCTCAAAACAGTCTGCCAAAGTCATCGTTAACAAGTGGTTCCGTGAAGAACTATACAGCCTATTTCCATATATCCTACTTACCTTAATTGCCTCTATCAACATACCTACTACCTCACTCCTCATGTTGCCTAGTACGCCTCAATATAGCGCTGCCTTGGGCTTTTGTGGGTATCTACTCACATAACCTAACAGCGGTACTTTTGAGGATCCAACCAGCCCTTGGGCTGAATACCTAACAGACAGATCAACATAGGCTACTAACTTTCAGTTTGATTTCTGTAATAGATTCGTAGATATTGAGAACCGTCTAAATATTCCGGATGGTCGCCATGTTGGATTGTTATATGTATAGACCATAGAGTCATGTACCTATTAAGGGAAATTATTGCGTAGGTTCATTATTCAAACTTTCACTTCGTTCGCATGATTACGACACAAGAATCAAAAACTTAATTTAAAAATTCACACAGCCGCCATCTAGAGGTTATGTAAACAATTGAACTAAATTACATACCATTGCATTACAATCTGTATAAACATTTGCTGTACTAAGTTTCATTGCGTTTGGATCATTAAATCGCGAGAAAAGTCTGTTTAAAACTTTCAAATTCGCTTGGCCGCCATGTTCTTCATGTAGTTATACGGTCTTCTAAAGTCTCATAGATGAACTTCCAGTAGTGCCCTTTATCTCCGTACAAAATTTCAGGGTGATACCGGCAATAGTTTCAGAGATATTGAATGCCGGTGAAATATTTCGCACAGCCGCCATATTGAGGTTATGTAAACAATTGAACCAAGTTAGATGTCGGTGCTTTACAATGTATATAAACATATAGTGTACCAAGTTTAATTGCCTTTGGTTGTTTAAATCACGAGAAACGTCTATTTAAATGTCACAACTTCGCTTGGCCGCCATGTTGATTTTGTAGTACCAGGTTTTCAAAGGTCGCATAAGTGAACTTCTTGTAGTTCCCTTTATCACCATACAAAATTCCAAGGTGATATCGGTAATAGTTTCGGAGATATTGAATACTGGTGAAATATTTCGCACAGCCGCCATGTTGGATTGGTGAGACGTAACAACATTTGAAGGGCACGATCGTGGTCGCCCGGAATAGTGCTATGAACTTACCTAGATTCATTGAAATCGCTCCAGCCGTTTAGATTTTATTAGGGACACACACACACACACACACAGACTCACGGACAAAAGGTGATCTCATAAGCCTATTTTTTTTTCATAAATGAAAAAAGGCTAATAAGGATCGGTTCGACCCCAAAGTGATGCTGTGAGTCTGATGGAATTTTGAAGGAGTGATTCACTGCGAGTTTGTGCAGTCAATGTAGATCTTTATTCTCAACAAGTTCATGAAATTCTATGACAGAGATATAGTAGCATAGCTTACCAAAATAGAGTCCTCTTGCAGCAGGATAGTGCGAGACCTCATACTGCACGAACCACCATGGCAATATTTCAGGAATTGGAAGGAGCCGAACTGCAAACACATCCAGCATATAGCCCTGATCTTGCACCATCTCTTACGATCCATGGCCCATTTCTTGTGTGGAAGAAAATTCGAAAACATTGAAGCTGTGGAAGTGGGTCTCACCGAATTCTTCGCATCAAAACCCAGTGACTGGGTAAAAAAAAAACCTCGCTGAAAGATGGCTCAAGAACAGAGAATCTGATGGTCCCTACTTTGAAGAATAGTTTAATTTCTTGTCAGAAAACCTTGCAAATACAATTTCCTCTAAAAATATATTGGGTGTGTGCAACTAAGATGCACGACGATATTTGAGCGTGGAACTGTCGCTCTTGCGGAATTTCAGCTTCGTATATTTCTTAATTAGGCCTATGTATTTTGCGGAACGGAAAGTTCACAGGCGAAATGAAGGAAAGCCGAGTGGCACTTCCAGGGAAACTCCAAACACAACCACTCTTCTCTGAAGTTTTAACTCAACACTACTCGACAGTTTGCTGATGGCTGTATCTGGGGTAATATGTTCGCCCGATAGCTAGGCTGTAACTGGGGAGATAGACTCGCCCCTAGCTAGCTCGTAAACTGTCGCCTCAGTATTTGAATGGAGATTGTTGAAAGGTAGGAAAACGTAAAAACACTTATAGTGGGCGATGTATTGAAGATAGAGATATGCTCTCGGGGACTCTTTTGTAGAACTTTTCATGCTGAACAATTCTTACACTCATAGTATTTAGATTTTTTGAACGGTTTAACCAGCGGAAGCTACCGGGTGAGTTAGCCGTAGTCATTACGGCGTGGCTGCAGGCAGCCACTCACGTCTGGGAGGCGAGGAGGTTCGAATCCCCCCGCCGGCAACCTTGAAGATGGTCTTCTGTGGTTTCCCATCTTCCTTCATGCAAATGCCGGGGTTGGTCCCTAACCATAGGCCACAGCTGCTACCTTCTAATTCCTCGTCCTCTTACATTCACACTTTCCTCCCCAGACAGCACTCCACACGCGACGGTACTTGTAGCTCACCCATTGGGTGTCCGCATAGAAGCAGCTACAAACTCTCGTGAGCCGAACATGTCCTCGGACACTCCCGGCACTAATAGCCATGGTCTACGCTAAAAAAACGCGGAAGCTTTAAATGCTCTCGGACGCCGTGTGTTTATATTTTCGACTTCCTCACTGAAATCGATACTGCTCGGATTCCTTTGATCATAAATACATTATTTTCTGCAGAACACATCCTCGAGATATCCTTTACAAAATGGTGAAAACCGCATCAAAATCCATTAATAGGTTCACCTGTGACCTTCAAATACGTCAGTAGCGACACTCGAGAGTAGCAATAGATGACAGAGGGAGAGAGCGTTGCAGCAAAAGAGAGCAAAACGATATAATCACCTTTCACTGTATCATTTTTTCACGAACGTCATTGTATTCCAACAAATTATTGGACGTGGTCACGTCAAAACGACATTACTTAAGAGACATTCCCTGTATATTAATCAGATGCTGTTTTTTAGGTTTAGGCTATTTTCATTTTATGAAAAAAAAAAAGGCTTATGAGATCACCTTTTGTCCGTGTGTGTGTATGATGGTGTGTGTGTGAGTGTTTCCCCCCTAATAACTTCTAAACGGCTGGAGCGATTTCAATGAAACTCGATAAGATCATAGCACCATTCTGGCCTACCATGACCGTGCCCTTCAAATTGCATTGTGTCTCACTAATCCAACATGTCGGCTGTGCGAAATATTCGCCAGCATTCAGTATCTCCGAAACTATTACCGATATCACCGTGAAATTGTGTACGGTGATAAAGGGTACTACTAGAAATTCACCTATGAGACTTTCAAAAACCTGGTAACTACAAAACCAACATGGCGGCCAAGCGAAGTTGAGACTTTTAAATAGACTTTTCTCGCGAGTTAACCATCCAAACGTAATGAAACTTGGTACAGCAAATGTTTATACTCATTGTAATGCACTGGCATCTAATTTCGTTCAATTGTTTACATAACCTCAAAATGGCGGCTGTGGGAAATATTTCACCGGCATTCTATAGCCTATCTCCTAAACTATTATTGATATCACCCTGAAAATTTGTACGGTGATAAAGGGCACTGCTAAAAGTTTGTCTATGTAACTTTCATAAACCTGTAAAGTACAAAGCGAACATGGCGGCCAAGTCAAAGATGAAACATTTTAATAGACTTTTCTCGTGATTTAACTCTCTGAGAGCAGTGAAATGTGGTACAGTAAATGATTATACATATTGTAATGCACTGGCATCTAATTCAGTTCAATTGTTTACATAATCTCAGGATGGCGGCTGTGCGAAATTTTAAAATTAAGTTTTTATTTCTTGTGTCGTAATCATGCGATCGAAGTGAAAGTTTGATTAATGAACCTACGCAATAATTTTCCTTTAATGATACATAACTCTATGGCCTATACATATAACAATCCAAAATGGCGAGCATCCGATATATTTAGACGGTTCTTACTATCTACGAATCAATCAAGCTGAATTTTTTATGTTCATAGAAGCTATGAACATCAGTTCACCTATAGGACTTTCAGTAACCTGGTGAGCAGAAATCCAACATGGCGGCGACGCGAAATATATATATTTAAATGAAAGTTTCTCGCGATTTAACCATCCGAGTGCAGTGAAACATTGCACGTTAAATACAGTACTTATACAAATGTTAATCCACTGGCATCTAATTTATTTCAATTGTTTTCATAACCACAAGATGGCAGCTGTGCGAAATTTTAAAATCTCGTTTTTACTTCTTGTGTTCTAATCATGCGATTGAAGTTTGAATACCACACGTACACAATAATCTTCATGTAATAGTACATAAATATAAATCCAACCTGGCGACCATCTGAAATATTGAGACGGTTCTCAATATCTAAAAATCTATCACAACAATCAAACTGAAATTTTGTATGTTGACAGAGGCAATAAGCACAAGTAGGATATATGAAAACAGGCTATTTAGTTCTTCACGGAACTATTTTTTTTTTTTCATGTTCCAGTAATTTGGGAGTACAGTATATTGTTTTGATCGGCCGTTAAGTTGCAATAACAAAATAGTTGGAATCCCAACGCTAGGTCGGACAAAAGGAATTGTAGAGCAAGATGTCTTTGAGAGGGTAGCTGTGTTGAGCGGTTTACCGTCCTCTTCAAACAGCGCAGCGCCAGACAGACAGCACGGTGGACCAGGTAGCTTGGTGTCAGATGTCGGTAATAGCGAGAGCACACTCTGTCGCCCAGGCGATGTCTAATCTGTTCCCCATTAGAGCAAGGGTAAATAAACCCACGCCCCCACTCCATACAAGAGCTACCGTTCTTCCCTTGTACACGTTAAACAACGGGCGCATAGCTCGTTGGAGCCTCGGAACTTCAAACACTACGAAGGAAGTTATTTTTGTCGAAAAGGTAGAAGTTCCTCCGTTTTACTGAGAAACATTAAATCATAGATGATGTAATTATACGTCTTTAAAAATTAATAGTATTATCAATAGAATGACATAACAAGAAGTTCCGTGACGAACTAAAGAGCCTACTTTACTTAAAATTAAGATGCATGCCAATGATTAATCTACTGTATATGAATGAACCTATCTAGAATAATGACGAAATTAGGTTCGTAATATCGAAAAGTCTAATTAGTTCGAAATATACCTGGTATAATCTAGCCTAATAGAGCACTACAGTTGGCAGCCCTGTAGAGTGAATATATTCTTAGTTCCATCTCTTAAGGTACAGAATACAAAATTTGGTTGAACTCCAATGGACGTCACATGCAGTTAGACATTGGATTTATCAGCACGGGTAAACTGCTTGTTGGCAACAATGTCATGCGTTTGATGGTCAGTAATAATCTGAATAATATGATCTATTGTTGTGCCAATTTTGAATGAAATCCATTAGTTAGTATAGAAGTTACATGCATTTTAAAATTGGACCTATCAGCAGGCTTCGAATCATGTTGGCAGCACTGACGTATATTTGTTACTCCAAATTAATCCAGAATGCCAGGTACTATACGTGAGCAAAGTTTAGAGCTATTGCCTTGCATACTTTCTGATATATTTATATTAGGGTAACAAAAATAGAGACAGCATTAATTAACCGTTGGCTGCCCTGGTTGCTCTTAAGATTACGCGTAGTCAGAGCTGCTATAGTACACATAGCACGTACGCAATTTGGTTGAAATCCAAATGATAGTATAGAAGTTACATGTATTTAAAATTGGACCTCTCAGACGGCTTAGAATCATGTTGGTAGCACTGACGTATATAAGTTACTCGAAATTAATATAGAATGTTTGGTACTATACGTGTGAATAGTTAAAAGCTGTCGGCTTGCTTTCTGATATATTGGTATTTGGACAAAAGAGATTGAGAGCATTTATTAACAGCTAGCAGCCCTGGTGGCTCTTAAGAATACGCTCAGTGAGATCTGTTTATGTACACATAACACATACGAAATTTGGTTGAATTCCAATTGAAAGTGTAAAAGTTATATGCATTTAAAAATTGGACCTATCAGCAGGCTTATAATCATTTTGGTAACACTGCCATGTATGGCTCCTGGAAATTAAACTGAAATTGTACTATTTATACGTGAGTCAATTTTGAAAGTGCTCCCATTCATACCTTCCATTATATCCCACATGGAGCTCAAATTTCAATTGCGATTTTTCAGCAGTTGGTAGCACTGACATTATTTTCAAATACGGCATTGAGATATTCAGCTATAGATCTTTACTCCTACCAAATTTTGTTTCGATTGCTACAGCCGTTTGGGAGTTGATAGGGGGGGGGGGGGGGGGACACACACAGCCAGCCAGACAGCCAGACAGAAGGGAAGACAGGCGGAAAGACAGACACACATTTGCCCAGATTGATCTCATAAGTCTACATTTTCCTCATTTTTGTAAAAAGTGAAAAGTAGGCTAAAAATTGTCTTGAAAAACAGCGCCCCGGCGACCCTACGGCCAAAATGCGAACTGAACAGCAATGATGTTACAAAAATTGATATGTATCAAATTAGAGTGCAATTCGTCAGTGCTAATGTCATTTGTGTGCTGAGTCCATTGATTGACAGCTAAGCCGTAACACTCACCGGTTATTCGATACTTACGAAATTATACGATTTGAGTCCTCATTCCTTTGATTTACTGTTTCTGAAATCCATGCAAAATGATAAAGGAAATACCTCAGAATGTTATGACATGAAACAGGCGTCACAGCGGCCAAAATGTGAAGTGGACAGCAATTATGGAGCGTATTTTCCTACAGCAACATTATCTGCAAATCGCACACTTCGTAAATATTTTAAGTAATTTTTTGAAGAAAGTATAGATATTTATGAAATTCGTCACTGTTTATGTCTATTCTCTTTCATTTGAATGCTCATTTGTCACGATCGGTCACTTGTAAGCACCGCAGGAGGGATCTATACTACTGTAATAATATATATGACTAATGGGCCTGTGCGAGCTTTCGCAACGTAATAATAATAATAATATCGTATGACCTTGGATGCCGGGTGTAAGCTTTTTTATTTGACACCCAAAGGGTAGCTTGCATGTCGAATTTCGTTGTTCCTTGAATCACTATGAAAGTCAAGGAGGATAGATATCTAAGCTCCTTGTACACTATAGCGCTTTTTGTAGAGAAATGAGGAACTTTTTGTTGGCGGAAACTCCCGAGATTAATTTTGCCATTATGAACACGGCGTACTGAATTCAAATGGGTTCTTTGACATGCCAACATCGTATGACATGGTGTCATAATTTTTGCCGCTTTTCAAAAATCACTTACCACGGCCAAGAGCGAACCTGTAGGCTTGGGGTAAGTAGACCGACACGTGAACCATTCAAACACCGTGGCAAGCTTTTCGCAACGTGAATGTAGGTTTATGGGGTAATAGAGAACTGCGCTGCCCTGCATTCTAGTGGCAGGCTCGCCAGGTTACGGTGTTCCCATTGTAAATGTACATTTTTTGCCTATTTTCAATTTTGAAAAAATAGGCTTATGAGATCACCTTTTGTCCGTGCGTGTGTGCGCGCGCGTGTGTGTGTGTGTGTGAGGTGTGTGTGTGTCCCCCCCTAATAACGTTTGAACGGCTGGAGCGATTTCAATGAAACTCGGTTAGTTCATAGCACTATTCCGGGCGACCCCGACCGTGCCTTTCAAATTTTGTTACGTCTCATCAATCCAACATGGCGGCTGTGCGAAATATTTCACCAGCATTCAATATCTCCGAAACTATTACCGATATCACCCTGGAATTTTTTACGGTGATAAAGGGAACTAGAAGTTCACCTATGTGACTCTTAAAAAACTGGTAAATACAAAACCAACATGGCGGCCAAGCGAAATTGCGACTTTTAAATAGACGTTTCTCGCGATTTAACCAACCAAACGCAATAAAACTTGGTACAGTATATGTTTATACACTATATAATGCACCGACATCTAACTTCGTTCAATTGTTTACATAACCACAAGATGGCGGCTGTGCGATATATTTCACCGGCATTCTATATCTCTGATACTATTAGCGGTATCACCCTGAAATTTTGTACGGAGATAAAGGGTACTACTGGAAGTTCACTTATAAGATTTTCAAAAACCGGTTCACTACAAACGAACATGGCGGCCAAGCGAATTTGAAAATTTAAATAGACCTTTCTCGCGATTTAAAGTTCCAAATGCATTGAAACTTGGTACAGGAAATGTTTGTACACATTGAAATGCACTGGTATCTAATTTATTTCAATTGTTTACATAACCTCAAGATGGCGGCTGTGCGAATTTTAAAATTAAGATTTTATTTCTTGTGTCGTAATCATACGATCGAGGTGAAAGTTTGAATAATGAACCTGCGCAATAATTTTCCTTTAATGGTACATGACTCTATGGCTATACATTTAACAATCCTACATGGCGACCATCCGAAATATTTAGACGGCTCTGAATATTTACGAATCTATTATAGCAATCAAACTGAATATTTTTATGTTCATAGGGGCTATGAACATAAGTTTCCTATAGGACATTCAATAACCTGGTGATCACAAATCCAACATGGTGGCGACGCGAAGTATAAATATTCACATGGACGTTTGGTACAATTTAACCATCCGAGTGCAGTGAAACTTGGTACAGTAAATGCTTATACGAATGTTAATTCACTGGCATCTAATTTATTTCAATTGTTTCCATAACCACAAGATGGCAGCTGTGCGAAATTTTAAAATCTCGTTGTTACTTCTTTTGTCCTAATCATGCGATTGAAATTTGAATGCAACACGTACACAATAATCTTCATGTAACAGTACATAACTCTAGGACCTACATATATAAAGTCCAACATGGCGACCATCCGAAATATTTAGTCGGTTCTCAATATCTACGAATCTATTACTGCAATCAAACAGAAATTTTGTATGTTGATAGTGGCAATTAACATAAGTAGGGTATATGAAAATAGGCTGTATAGTTCTTCACGGAACTACTTGTTTAAGGTATTCATTTAATTGTGAGGCATTTAAAGAGGAAGTGAGTAGGTTGGTGTTAACAGGACGTTACTTTCGTTACAAAACCTTAGCAGAATAATATAGGGAGGATAATATAAATGAAGGAAATTGGAGAAAAATTTAAAGTGGGAGTGAAGATTCAAGGAGAAATAATTTCAACTCAGAGATTTGCTGATGACATCGTCAACTTGGCCGACACGCCTGTGGATCTGAATGAGTTTTTGAATGGTATGGGCTCCGTCTTACGGAAAGAATACATGATGAAATTTAATAAATGTAAAACAAAAATACTGGAATGCAGCCGAAATAAATCAGAAACCTCTATGGAGATCAAATTGGCAGGTGAAAAGCTGAAGGAAGTAGGAGACTTCTGTTACTTGGGAAGCAAAATAACCAGTGATGGAAGAAGCAAAGAGGATATATAAGGTAGGTTGGCTCAGGCAAGGAAAGCATTTCTACAAAAAAGGAATCTGTTGACATCGAATATAGATTTAGGTATTAGGAAGTCATTTTTGAAGGCCTTTGTCTGGAGCGTGGCGCGCTCTATGGAAGTGAAACTTGGACTATTGGTGCAGCAGAAAAGAGGAGAATTGAAGCATTTGAAATGTGGTGTTGCAGGAGGATGATGAAGAACAGATTGGTAGATAGGGTTACAAACGAAGAGGTATTAAGACGAGTGGGAGAAGAGAGATGTTTCTGGCGACTGCTAATGAAGAGAAGAGATAGGTTAGTAGGACACATACTAAGACACCCAGGAATAGCAAGCTTAGTTATGGAAGGAAGGGTTGAGGACAAGAACTGTAAGGGTAGGCCAAGGTTGGAATATGTTAAACAGATTGCCTCGGATGTAGGGTGTGGTAGCTATGTAGAGATGAAACGATTAGCTCAGGACAGGAAGGCATGGAGAGCTGCATCAAACCAGTCAAAAGACTGAAGACTCAAACACACAATATAAATAAATGAATTAATAAGCAAATAAATAATTAATTAATGTATAAATAATTGTATAAATCAATTAATCATTGAGTAAATAAATAAACTGATAAAAATGAACAAATAAAAATAAATGTAAATGAAAAAAGTTATAAACAAGTTATAAATGAACAGTACCTTACTAAATTTAGCTCCTCCCGAAGTGAACCTCCTGCTGTGTAAATCAACGGAAATTAGGCTGATGACCTTGATGTCCCAGCGATGATACAAGAAACCAATAAACACTGTATGAAGTATAATACGCAATAAATATTGTTGATCCTAATGTTTCGCTTCAGTAAAGTTTATTAATAGGCACAATTATGTAGTTGAAGATATGGTCCAAGTGAAGAATCAGTAGGACACTGCTGATAATGTTCGTGCTCTAGATCTCTGAGACTGACATCTGGCTGATAGCAGAGCTGCGCACTTCCCAGCCAGGCCTGGATTTGTAAGAGCTAGGGATGCAGCCGAAATAACCCCTATTGACTTCAAATTGGCGGGCGAAAAGCTAATGAAAGTAGGGTACGTCTACTACTTAAAGTAGAAAGCAAAATAACGTCCCTTAAGCCTAACTCTGTAACGGTAGCGCCAATTACAATGTTGTTATCGGTAGCACTTCGAATCGGTGACGACTACGATTCTAGAAACTGATAATAAATATCACTTACGTCAACTGTTATTTCAGTCTCGAGGCTTGCAGAATGGGTAGAGACTGTTTGTGAATAATTTAGTTTGATTTGTGTTATTCTATTTTACCATTTTAAGTGATATTGTCGACTTCGTCGTTACGCTGGGGTCTGGCGTTACGTTACGGTGACGGGACGAAATGTACCCAGATGCACTCAGGTGTGTGACGTCATAGTACCGCTTGGTGCATGTGTTCCCCGACAATCTCTAACTTACTTCGTTAGTATAAGACAAAAATCCCCGATTCTTGGATGTCACGGGTAATCTCGAGAACCACTGGATGGATTTTGATGCGGGTTTCACCATTCAGTAAAGGATATCTCGAGGAAAGATTCTGTAGAAAATAATTTATGTATGATCAAAGGAAGCCAAGCAGTAACGATTTCAGTTGAAAAAGTCGAAAACAAACTTGGCGTCCGTGCGCTTCTTAAGCTTACGCTGGGCAAACCGTTAAAAATATCAATATACTATGAGCGTAAGAATTGGTCTCCGCGTCGAAGATCGGCGATCATCATTGCAATCTCTTCCCTTGAGTTTGCCGTTCGAAACCATTCCCGCAAATTCTTGAGCCAGGAAATCCTCCTCCTCCCTGGTCTGCGCCGTTCTTCAATCTTACCTTCCATGATTAGCTGCTGGAGTCGGTACTTGTTATTTCGAATCACGTGGCCAAAATATTGTAGCTTCTGTAGCTTGATGTTGTAGAGCACCTTCATCTCCTTGCCCATCCGATCCAGCACCTCAATGTTTCTCACCTTGTCGGTCCACGATGTACGAAGCATGCGAGGATACAGCCACATTTCAAATGCTTCCAACTTCTTACGTCCACCCCTCGTGTCCATACATTAGTATGGGAGTTATGTAACACTTGAGGGCAAGTAGTCTCGTTCTCAGACTAAGATCTCGGTGACACAGCATTTTCTTCATTTTGATAAAAACACTCCTGGCTTGCTCAATGCGAGCTTTGATTTCATGGCTGCAGTCCCATTTGTCATTCAGGTAGCATCCTAGATATTTATATGAATGAACTCGTTCGATGGCTTTATCAGTAACAAATTTTGACTAATTGTGATTTTATTTTTGGTTTTGGGCTAATTTTGTTTTTTTGTGTATTTATGTATTTTTTCGTTTTTTTTTTAAGTTTTGAGCTTTTTTTGACAAGTAGTTCCTACTTTTGCTTCCAAACGCCACCGTCAACGACCAACTAGTTCTGAACGTGGTTACTAGACGCCACTGCAGTTGGCTCCTGACGACGAGCGTTGGAACCCAAGAGCGTTAGTCAAATTTAACCTATAATTTAGCTTCACACAAGTGTAATTAGTGGAAGGTTCTTTACCATGCCATAAATCTATGACATGGGCCCGCCGGCTTTACTTCCCCTCCGAAAGAAGGCATACTGAGGGACTTTTAACGCTCTAAAAATCCGATTATTCGGCCGGGTTTGAACCCGCGACCTTGGGCATAGAAAACGATAAAAGGTCCCACCCCTTATAAAAGGAGGGCATCAGGAAAAAACAAGACATAGGCCAATATTGTTGTTGTTGTTGTTTGTAGCCTACATTTCAGCCCAGTGTTCTTGGGTGATTTACTAAGATTTGTCTAATGTATGTATGTCTACCCCTTATTATTCCCGTTTTCCAACGGGGTCGGGGATGAGATGCGATGGAAGTATTTGAGGCGATGGTTTTTACGGCCGGATGCCCTTCCTGACGCCAACCTCATGAGAGGAGTTAATGAGAGATGAAATGAATGATGGTGAATGAAACTGGGCAAGGATGCGGAAGGAAGCGGCCGTGGCCTGTCAGAAGGTACCGTCCCAGCATTTGCCTGATGTTGAAAATGGGAAACCACGGAAAACCATTTCAAGGACGGCCGACGGTGGGGCTCGAACCCACGCGTCTACCGACTCAGCAGAGCTTGGCCCCATGACCTAATGCTGCGCGTTAGCAAGCTTAGCCACTACTGTCGGTACTAAGATTTGTCTAATAACTTGTGTTACTGTGGCGTCTATAGAAGTGTGTGTTTTGTTTTATAATTGAGGTGGGGATTGGGAAGTTGATGGTCGTGGTCTTTAAGTTAAGAAGCATCCCAGCATTTGCCTGGAGTACTATTGGTAAACCATGGTAAACCAGTTTTATAATGGCTTGGCTGAGTTGTGAAACGAGCCGCCCCCCCCCCCCCCTTTCTCAGTTTGCCTTGAGCGTACCCCGTTCCATTCCAACCCTCTGATCTGAATGACATTTTTTTGCAGAGTTGGGGAGAAGTAAGCCTAGGCCTATATTCTGCGATTCGTGCGTGTTTAAAGGAAATGTTGCAGAAGACGTCACGTTACGGACATTGATGCACGTTTGTTTAATGTTTTAGCTCGTCAGCTGAACGAGGTTTCAAACAGTGCGTCGTTAGATGCCGATGTAGTGACATGTGTTAAAGTGCAACGTGTAGTGCTGAGTTACGAATGTACATAAATTACTTTTAGTTGTTCAATATAATTGAAAAGTTGCACTGCTCTCTTCTAAAGCCATGGTAATAATAATAATAATAATAATAATAATAATAATAATAATAATAATAATAATAATATCGTATGGTCTCGGGTGCCGGGTGCAAGCTTCGTTATTATTGACGCCCAGAGGACAGCTTGCATGCCAAATTTTGTTGTTCCTTGAAGCACTATCAAGTAGACTAGAGAAATGAGGAACTTTGTACTGGCGGAAAATCCCGAGAATAATTTCACCATTATGAACACGGCCTACTGAATTCAATTGGGTTCTTTAACATGCCGACATCGTATGGCATGCGTGTCGTAATTTTTGCCGCCTTTCAAAAAAAAAATCACTTACCACGGCCAGGAGCGAACCTGCAAGCTTGGGGCTAGTAGACCGACACGTTAACCACTCACCCTCCGTGACAAGCTAAAGCCATGGTGAGACAAAACCAATGGTTGCTACTTGGTTAGACAACAGTCTGGATGAAGCCATTGGTCGCTAATACGTTAGACAACAGTCTGGACGAAGCCATTGGTCGCTACAACGTTAGACAACAGTTTGGACGAAACCATTGGTCGCTACTACGTTAGACAACAGTCTGGACGAAACCATTGGTCGCTACTACGTTAGACAACAGTCTGGACGAAACGATTCGTCACTACTACGTTAGACGACGGTCTGGGCAAAACCATTGGTCGCTACTACGTTAGACGTATGTATAGGCAAAACCATTGGTCGCTACTACGTTAGACGTCGGTCTGGGCGAATCCATTGGTCGATACAAGCTTACACGACTGTCTGGACGAAACGATTCGCCGCTACTACTTAGACAACAGTCTGGACGAAACCATTGTCCACTACTACGTTAGACAACAGTCTGACGAAACCATTGGCCGCTACTACGTAAGACGACTGAATGGATAAAACGATTTGTCGCTACTACGTTAGACGACAGTCTGGACGAAACCATTTGTCGCTACTACGTTAGACGACAGTCTGGACGAAACCATTTGTCGCTACTACGTTAGACAACAGTCTGGACGAAACCATTGGTCGCTACTACGTTAGACAACAGTCTGGACGAAACCATTTGTCGCTACTACGTTAGACAACAGTCTGGACGAAACCATTGGTCGCTACTACGTTAGACGACAGTCTGGACGAAACCATAGGCCGCTACTACGTTAGACAACAGTCTGGACGAAACCATTGGTCGCTACTACGTTAGACGACTGTCTGGACGAAACCATTGGTCGCTACTACGTTAGACGACAGTCTGGACGAAACCATTGGTCGCTACTACGTTAGACGACAGTCTGGACGAAACGATTGGTCGCTACTACGTTAGACGACAGTCTGGACGAAACCATTGGTCGCTACTACGTTAGACGACTGTCTGGACGAAACCATTGGTCGCTACTACGTTAGACGACAGTCTGGACGAAACCATTGGTCGCTACTACGTTAGACGACTGTCTGGACGAAACCATTGGTCGCTACTACGTTAGACGACAGTCTGGACGAAACCATTGGTCGCTACTACGTTAGACGACTGTCTGGACGAAACCATTGGTCGCTACTACGTTAGACGACAGTCTGGACGAAACCATTGGTCGCTACTACGTAAGACAACAGTCTGGACGAAACCATTGGTCGCTACTACGTAAGACAACAGTCTGGACGAAACCATTGGTCGCTACTACGTTAGACAACAGTCTGGACGAAACCATTGGTCGCTACTACGTTAGACAACAGTCTGGACGAAACCATTGGTCGCTACTACGTTAGACGACTGTCTGGACGAAAGGTACTACTTATAATAAAAAAAGCAAGGGCGTCAGGGGCGTACGCTCCAGGTTGGTTTTTGTTGGTATGTCAAGCCTTATTAACCCATAGAATTCAACATGCATCCTCTAATGTCGTCCATGACGTCATGCTTGCTGTCATTCTTGTAGTGTACTGTAAGGCGATCTTCAGTATACTACTCCAGTTCTGAACCTCAGGGATGACAACCAGCCAAGAATGCTAGTCACTAGAACACGAGGTGGTACAAAGTTCAATGATAGTTGGAAATGGAGGACACCATAGGCCACGGATACCCTGATTTCATCGTTGCCGGAAGGGATCAAAAGCATTGCCAGACTCAGTTGGCGTCCCGTGGTCACCAACCCACGTCCCATTAGTTGTGAGCTCCTTGTTAAAGGGAGGAGTGGTGGCGGTTGTTGTTGTTGTTTTTTTTAATGATGAAGTACCATACCAAATCTAATAACACCTTTATGTCACATGAACCAGTAGAATGTTAAGAAACAATGTTAATTGGGATCTGTAACCTTCAACTTATGTTGTCAGAATTTGTTCGGCCATATTGTTAAATTATTACTGTTTTGGAGTCTGTGGGAACGCCCCTCTGTGCTACGATTGGGAACTAACAAATCACATTGCTATGTCGTCGTTAAAATTCGCTTGTGCTTTATAGGAGATAGCATTATTACCGAATACGAATACTGGTGCATTTTACATCTGTCAACACGAATCAACGATATCCTCCTTCATTGTGACAATATACTGCAGTACACTGCTGCCAAACTTCAAAATAATTACTGTACTAGAGGCCAAACTAGTGGACCGAGGACCCCGAAGGTGCGACGTATGATCCAGAAAATATGTCGGTTTACATCTTCATATTCTTTGTTTCATAAGCATAGTGAGAACCTTTATCTCAGACTGTACTTGAGCATAGCAAGTCCATCTGTAGCCTCGGCAAATGTACGAACTACCAGGCTTCCCTTTGTAACTTTAGTTCATATATTACGGCGCGCCACATTCACCGTGCCCCCAGCCTCCAGCCCCCACGTTAGTTTCTAAAATCCCTGACGGAGCCGCGAATCAAACCCGGGGCCTTCGGGTGAGAGGGAGGCACGCTACCCCAACACCACGGGGCCGGCTGGCAACAATAAAAGCCAAATGAAAATGAAAATCCACAGCCTGCTTCCAGTCTTCGACCGGGTCGGGAATGGAGTGAAAGAAGCCCCTATCTTGCGGCGAGGATATGAACTATGCCGGCTGCCGAGGCCTGACGCACTCCTCTGGGGAAATGATTACAGTCATGAATGACAGATGAAATGAAATGATAGTGGAGAGTGTTGCTGGAATGAAATGTTGACAGGGAAAACCGCAGTACCCGGAGAAAAACCTGTCTGCCTCCGTTTTGTCCAGCACAGATCTCACATGGAGTGACCGGGATTTGAACCGCGGACCCAGCGGTGAGAGGCCGGCGTGCTGCCGCCTAAGCCACGGAGGCTTCAATAAAAGCCAAATATAAAACAATATTTTAATCAAACAACAATAGCATCATCTGGCCCACCCTAAACTTTTAATCAGGAGCCGTCCCTGGTTCCAATGTTACGGCGCGCCATATCCACTTGTAGCTACAAATAAAATGTGAACCACTAGGCTTCCCCTTGTAACTCTAGTTGCGGTATTAGTTGAGATAGTTCAACTCGTTTAATTTGTTAGTTATAGTCTATGTGATATTTTTTTAAATTACTGAAAGTGGTGATTGATATCCAAACTTGCTTGTTTAGAGTGAATATGTGATTGAGGTTAAATGGTCAATTCAGGTTGTATTGTATAGGCTACTTATCTGATTGAGTCTTCCGCGTCCTGGTGAGAGCAGTCGTCTTCGTTACTATCTACACTCAAGTGGAGGAGGTTCATTTGGACCAGGGTCTCTCATATACCTTATTTCCCCTCTCGCATACCTAAGTTTCGATGTACGTCGGACAAATGTGACTGTATGTGGCAAAGTCCAGTCTCCCTAATGTGGTGCATGTTACTGTATTCAAGATAATTTTCTACTGTTAAAGACATGGTTTTAATTCTCGCCACGCATAAGCTACTAGCCATATAAGCGCTTCCCTGTCTAATGAGAATGCCCCGGCACCTTTAATATTGCCGATAATACCGGCCCCGGTTTATTGAAGAAAATGATAAATCGTGCATCCTGATCCAATAACAAGTTTCCCTTATTAACCCCTTATCTAGCTTGGCTACATCGTTATGTTGTGTCTTATTTCCAACGGGGTGTGTTTTCTAGTAGAGTGAAGAGGGGTGAACTCTCAATGAATGTGTGTTCGTTTAAATATTGGAGTTGTTTATTTAAGCCAAGTGTATCTCGATTGCTTCCTTTTTGTCAAGAGCTCTGCCTTCCGGATCGTAATGAATTATTTTTAACTCGGTTAAATATTAGTGAAACTGTGTCCCACGTCGCACATGTGTTCGCATAAGGTCGAGTGCTTCCCGTATTTTATCGCATGTCTGTGTTCCTTGTATCGTGTATCCATTTTTCTCCCACTCTGCCCGATGTAATTTGCTTGACACCCCGATCTTGGCATGTAATGAACAAGTAGTTCCGTGAAGAACTATACAGCCTATTTTTATATTACTTATTTATGTTAATTGCCTCTATCAACATACAAAATTTCAGTTTGATTGCTGTAATAGATTCGTAGATATTGAGAACCGACTAAATATTGCGGATGGTCGCCATGTTGGATTGTTATATGTATAGGCCATTTCCGTAGATTCATTATTCAAACTTTCACTTCGATCGCATGATTACGACACAGGAAATAAAAACTTAATTAATAAATTCGCTCAGCCGCCATCTTGAGGTTATGTAAACAAATTAACTAAATTAGTTACCAGTGCATTACAATGTGTATAAACATTTCCTGTACCAAGTTTCATTGCGTTTGGATCAATAAATCGCGAGAAAGGTCTATTTAAAATTTTCAACTTCGCTTGGCCGCCATGTTCATTTTTTAGTTAACCGGCATTTGAAAATCTTATAGATGAACTTCCAGTGTGCCCTTTATCTCCGTATAAAATTTCAGGGTGATACCGCTAATAGTTTCAGAGATATGGAATGCCGGTGAAATATTTCGCACAGCCGCCATCTTGAGGTTATGTAAACAATTGAACGAAGTTAGATGTCGGTGTATTACAATGTGTATATACATATACTGTGCCAAGTTTTATTGCGTTTGGTTTGTTAAATCGCGAGAAAATCTATTTAAAATTAGCAACTTCGCTTGGCCGCCATGTTGGTTTTGTAGTTACCAGCTTTTCAAATGTCACATAGGTGAACTTCTAGTAGTTCCCTTTATCACCGTAAAATATTCCAGGGTGATATCGGTAATAGTTTCGGAGATATTAAATGCTGGTGAATTAATTCGCACAGCCGCCATGTTGGATTGGTGAGATATTAACAAAATTTGAAGGGCACGGTCGGGGTCGCCCGGAATAGTGCTATGAACTTACCGAGTTTCAATGAAATCGCTCCAGCCGTTTAGAAGTTATTAGGGGGGACACATAAAAATCCTCTCTCACACACACACACACGCACACACACACGCACACACAGACACACGGACAAAAGGTGATCTCATCAGCCTATTTTTTCATAAATGAAAATAGGCTAAAAATACCCCTGACTATGAATACGGGTCTTCTTTAGTTAAATAAATATTGTGCAGATGCTTTCCGGTTGTGTTATTCGTACTGAACGCTATTTTTACGTCTTGGTTTTTGAACAGATTGGTATTCGCGTTCACATAATTAAACCACGCGAATTTTTTCTCATTTTTGTCCGGATTTTGAATCGTTTTATTTTTATGTCTGGCTACAATTTGATCTATTTTTATGGACGGAAAATCGTTTTCCTTTGCGATTCGCTTGATTATTCTGATTTCCGTATTGTATTTGTCTTTTGACATGGGTATGTTTGAAGCCATGTGCACTATTGAATTGAACCCCGCTAATTTATGCATACTGGACTGATTGTCAATTGTATGCAAAGTTTGTGTAGGTTTTCGGAATATGGAATATGAAATATTTTCCAGGATTTCAGAATAACTTATCGCGCTGTAGATGTCTCTGTTGTTGTTGTTGTTTAAGTCTTCAGTCTTTCGACTGGTTTGCTGCAGCACTCCATGCTTCCCCGTCCTGAGCTAATCGTTTTATCTCTACATAGATGCCACACCCTACATCCGAGGCAATTTCTTTTATATTCTAACCTTGGTCTACTCCTCCCTTCTATAACTAAGCTTGCTATTCCTGGGTGTCTTGGTATGTGTCCTACAAACCTATCTCTTCTCTTCATTAGCAGTCGCCAGAAACATCTCTCCTCTCCCATTCGTCTTAATACCTCTTCGTTTGTAACCCTATCTACCCATCTGATCTTCCTCATTCTCCTGTAACACCACATTTCAAATGCTTCAATTCTCCTCTTTACTGCTGCACCAACAGTCCAAGTTTCACTTCCATAGAGCGCCACGCTCCAGACAAAGGCTTTCAAAAATGACTTCCTAATACCTAAATCTATATTCGATTGTAACAGATTCCTTTTCTGTAGAAATGCTTTCTTTGCCTGTGCTAACCTCTACTGTCGCCTGAGTGCATGGTTACGTCTCAAAATTCACGACTCTGGAGAGCACGTGCTTGCGATGACCGTAGGAGGAATGAGGTGCATGGTGACACACACTGCCTTTCAACCCATGTTTGTCCAACCAGATTTATAATGGGTCTACTGATGTATTGTTAACAGGAATTTTCACCCTACCATAGACCAAATTCTCCAAGTCTAACCAAAGTAACAACAAAACTGTCTAAAATAAATGTCCTCGAACTGGGAACAGATCGGTAATCTCCCTTCAACTCTAGTGTTGAGTTATAGAAGAATACGTAACATATTTTCCGACTATTTTTAGCTTATTTTCAATTTTGAAAAAATAGGCTTATGCGATCACCTTCTGTCCATGTGTGTGTGCGTGTGTGTGTGTGTGTCCCCTAATAACTTCCAAACGGCTGGAGCGACATCAATGAAACTCAGTAAGTTCATAGCACTATTCCGGACGACCCCGACCGTGCCCTTTAAATATTGTAACATCTTACCAATCCAACATGGCGGCTGTGCGAAATATTTCTCCAGCATTCAATATCTCCGAAACTATTCCCGATATCACACTGGAATTTTGTCGGTGATAAACGGAACTACTAGAAGTTCACCTATGTGACATTTGAAAAACTGGTAACTACAAAACCAACATGGCGGCCACGCGAATTTGCGACTTTTAAATAAACGTTTCTCGCGATTTAACCAACCAAACGCAATAAAACTTCGTACAGTGTATGTTTATATACATTGAAATGCACCGACATCTAATTTCGTTCAATTGTTTACATAACCACAAGATGGCGGATATGCGAAATATTTAACCGGCATTCTATATCTCTGAAACTATTAGCGGTATCACCCTGAAAATTTGTACGGAGATAAAGGGCACTACTGGAAGTTCATCTATAAGACTTTCAAAAACAGGTTAACTACAAAACGAACATGGCGGCCAAGCGAATTTAAAAATTTTAAATAGAGCTTTATCACGATTTAATGTTCCAAACGCAATGCAATCTGGTACAGGGAATGTTTATACACATTGTAATGCACTGGTATCTAATTTAGTTCAATTGTTTACATAACCTCAAGATGGTGGCTGTGCGAATTTTAAAATTAAGTTTTTATTTCTTGTGTGGTAGTCATGCGATCGAAGTGAAAGTTTGAATAATTAACCTACGCAATAATTTTCCTTTAATGGTACATTACTGGCCTATACATTTAACAATCCAACATGGCGACCATCCGAAATATTTAGACTGCTCTGAATATCTACGAATCTATTATAGCAATCAAACTGTTTTTTTATGTTCATAGGGGCTATGAACTTTAGTTCACCTATAGGATTTTAAATAACCTGGTGATCACAAATCCAACATGGCGGCGACGCGTAGTATAAATATTATCATGGACGTTTCTCGCAATTTAACAATCCGAGTGCAGTGAAACTTGGTACAGTAAATCCTTACACGAATGTTAATCCACTGGCATCTAATTTATTTCAATTGTTTCCATAACCACAAGATGGCAGCTGAGCGAAATTTTAAAATCTCCTTGTTTTTTCTTGTGTCCTAATCATGCGATTGAAGTTTGAATGCTACACGTACACAATAATCTTCATGTAACAGTACATAACTCTAGGACCAACATATATAAAATCCAACATGGCGACCATCCAAAATATTTAGTCGGTTCTCAATATCTACGAATCTATTACAGCAATCAAACTGAATTTTAGAGGCAATTAACATAAGTAGGATATATGAAAATAGGCTGTATAGTTCTTCACGGAACTACTTGGTACTCAATACTTCATTGATCTAGTTGCTAAGATACAAGAAATATGAAAGGAATAACTATCCATGTGTTTATAGCAATGAGATCTAAAAAATGAAACGAAATTTGGACGGAATAATCTGCATAAGATGGCGCTTTATTTCAACTAATTTATCGAAAAATGGCTCAGAGACATACAGGCTCAACTTCCGAAAATCGCCTCAATTAATTGCGCACGATACTGATGAACACTTCAATATCTAGCCGTCAACGCCAGGTAACGCAACTATTCTGGAATAAGACGCTTAATACTGGAAATGAGTGGAGAAGTTATCTGGTCGACGTCTACAGGAAGAGGCGTCTTCTTTCTGTTGGCGTAATGTTTTTGCCAGAGAGCACGAAAAACACGTTATCATTGCATAACCTGGGAAAGATTAGAGATCAGAGGTCACATTTTGATAAATGGCCAGAGCCAGATTACTTTCAAGGCAATGCTTCAATAATTTTATTAAATGGACTGTTAAATCGAGTTAACTGCTCATGCATGAGAGAAACTGGCAAAATAAACAGCACATAAATATTCCCATTGACATTTTGCTTCCCTTACTCTACTGACTGCTTGCTTCGGTTATTTAATGAGTTTCCAAAAACATAGAAGAACCCTATTTTGCCTAGCATATTAGGGTTATAGTTCGACAATTACAAAATATTTGGAACAATACTTGTATTTGATTATAATAACTTGTGGAAGATGTGATAGATCAATGCAGAAAATTATATTAACAACATGATATTTGAAATATAGGATGCAGAGGTTTAGTCAGTTCATTTCACCACCTAAGAAAATAAATTGGTACCGGGAATTTTGTAACTGATTTAAATTAAAGCTGGGATATTTGATGGCCCACAAATAAAACAACTCATTAAGGATCCTGACTTCGTAAATTCGATGAATGAATCTGAGATAAAAGCCTCGACTTCATTTGTGTCAGTTGTAAAGCAGTTTCGAGGCAAACGCAAAGAAGAAAGAAGAAAACTGGTAAACGAGATGCTTAACAGTTTCAAATCCCTTGGGTGCAACATGAGTATTAAGGTGCACTATTTACACAGCCACTTAGACCGTTTTCTTGAAAATTTAGCAGATACCAGTGGGGAACAAGGTGAACGATTTCACCAGGATATTAAAACTGTGGAGGCCCGCTACCAAGGAAGATTGGACATACACATGATGGCAGATTACTGCTGGAACGTAAAAAGGGACTGTTCCAAAATGCATTCAAGAATGTCACGGAAAAGAAGCTTCTGAAGTGTCCAGTGACTGGTTGGTTTCATTCATGACTTTTTCCTATATGTTTGTATATAATAATATTTGTCTAATATAATAAGGACAACACCGTGTTTAGTTTTTTATAACCATGCGATAGTGCAATGTATATTTCACAAAAATGTCATATCTCCGAAACTAAAGCTGCTATACAATACCTAATGGCATATTTGAATTCAGGGCATCAAAAACATCTACAATCAACTTAAAAATCCCCAACACAAACATCAATGTTGACCAGTGTTATTGCAGTAACTCAGATGAAATCTTATGAAAAGTCTTTCTCTTTCAAAAGCAGGTGATGTATATTTTGGGAGGAACCAAAAAAGCATGTATAGTCACTTAAAATATTGATGTGAAATCACTCAACGTATGACGTGAATTTTCCACGTCCAGATAAAAGTTGAGTAAGCACAATGTTAGGAAGTAGTATTTTACCGTACATCATTTCAGGATGATATCAAAAATAGTTTCGGAGATATACTGTAGAATGCCGGAAAAATATTTCGCACATCCGCCATGTTGAATTTGTGAAATGTAAAAACATTTTAAGAGCACGGTCGCGGTCGGACGATGTAGTAGGCCTACTATGACCTTACCGAGTTTCAATGAAATCGCTCCAGCCGTTTAGATTTTATTAGGGGGACAGACACACATACGGACAAAAAGTGATCGCATGAGACTACTTTTAGCATATTTTCATTTATGAAAAAAAAAAAAAATAGGCTTATGAGATCACCTTTTGTCCGCGTGTCTGTCTGTGTGTGAGTGTGTGATTCGTGTGTGTGTCCCAAATAAAATCTAAATGGCTGGAGCGATTTCAAAGAAACACGGTAAGTTCATAGCACTATTCTGGACGACTCCGACCATGCCCTTCAAATTTTGTTGTGCCTCATCAATCCAACATGGCGGCTGTGAGAAACATTTCACCAGCATTCAATATCTCCGAAACTATTGCCGATACCACCCTGAAATTGTGTACGGTGATAAAGGGAACTACTAGAAGTTCACCCATGTAACTTTTGAAAACCTGGTAAGTACAAAACCATCATGGCGGCCAAGCGAAGTTGCGACATTTAAATAGACGTTTCTCGCGATTTAACCAACCAAACGCAATGAAACTTGGTACAGTACCGACATCAAATTTAGTTCAATTGTTTACATAACCTCTAAATAGCGACTGTGCGAAATTTTAAAATTAAGTTTTTATTTATTGTGGCCTAATCATACGATCGAAGTCAACGTTTGAATAATACACCTACGCAATAATCATCATCTATTAGTACATAACTCTATGGCCTGCATATATAAAAATCCAACAAGGTGGCCATCCCTCCCTATATTATTCTGCTAAAGTCCCATTCCAGTTTTGTACTGAAAGTAAGGTCCCATTAACACCAACCTACACATATGGGGTATCTACAGGTTCAGCATAACCCAATGCGTAAGCGAAACACACTCACTCACTCTTTAAATGCCTCACAATTAAATAAATACCTTAAAACATGTATATTTATAATGAAATAATGAACGAATGCAACACGGTAACCATGGTAACAGAATCTCACAGGTCCATCTATTTCTGTAAGACGCAATGCAATTCCAATTATTACATTACTGTGAAAGTTTTCCAGACGGTTATAAGGTTATCACTGAACCAGATTAAGCTGTAAAATTCATCAATACATACAGTATAATGCGCTTAAGGGGGGTAAAGGGACACTCTAGAATTTTTTCACGCAATTTTCAGGTGTGAGTGTGGTAAGAAAGGTCTTTTTTACCCGACTATAAAGGGTCTCCGAAAACCACATTTAAAGGCCCTTAAATTAACAGTGTCTCTGATATTCCCAGAAAACTAACTTCCCTCTGATATACCTATGAAGGAATGACAAACCCCCAACCACTGCACCAGTAGCTGAATAGATAAAGTCTGATTATTCATACCAAAGATAAATCAGTGATAGCATTCATGATTGAGATTTTGTTAAGTGTATTCTTTACAACTAGAATATTCGCGGGCGAAGCCGCGACGGGTAATGCTAGTCCAATATATTTAGACGGTTCTCAATATCTAGGAATCTATGACAGCAATCAAACTGAAATTTTGTAAGTTGGTAGAGGCAATTATCATAAGTAGGATAGGCCTATATGAAAATAGGCTTAAGGTCTTCACGAAACTACTTGTTTCATATATTCTAATAATTGGAATTGTTTTGTCTTGACTGACTGAAAATTACAATATCAACTTCTAGACATCTGCCCCCCCCCTGCCCACCCCCCAGGGACTCACAACTTTTGGGACGTGGGTTGGCGACCATGGGACCCGAGCTGAGTCCAGCGTTGCTTCCATTTACTTGTGCCGGGCTCCTCTCCGTCTGCTTTCCTGTCGACCTCTCTAAGTCAACTCTTATTCTCTTCCAACCCCGACGGTATTAGGGTATCCGAGGCCTAGGGTGTCTTTTCCATTCCCGCCTTAATTGACCCTTGTCTCATCATTCCTGATCCCTCATTCTGTGTCAGCCTTCTTTTTCTTTTCCTGTTATCTCCTGCCTTCTGCTCAAGGCCCTCAAGGAGGCAGGCTGTTGTAGCCGCACCACTTATGGTGCACCCTGGGTAGTGCTACACACCCAAGGGCTCACGGCTGGTGAGTTTGGGAGTTGGCGACCCCGAGGGATTCCTGAGCTTGGTCCATTCTTTCCCCTTTTTCCACTGATTTTGGAGTGGGCTCCTTATTTTCCTTTCTGCCTTTCATAGCTCTCCTTCCTTCCAAGTTCCTCAATCCTCATTCTTCGAGGGTTGGGGTCTTTCTTTCCTTCCAGTCCTTTATTTGCCTTATCCTTTATTTGTTTACCATTTCTTCTTCTAGTTTGTAAGTTTGTAGTTAGTATTAGTTATAGTTTTCGTTCTCATCTCGTATTTCACTATCACCCAAACCATTATGGGCCGATAATCCAGATGTTAGGCCCCTTAAAACAACAATTATCATCATCAAGATATCTGTAAACAATTCCCCCACTCCACGGATGTCCTAAATGAATTCGGGGTTGTTATACCATCAATGAAGTTTTCCATGTGGCCTCGCAAACATGTACGCGATGTTTCACGGAGAACGAGAGCTTGAAGCTTGCGATATTCCCTTGTAAGAAAGAAAGAATAGAAAATAAAGAATAGGAATGTCAAGAAGACGGGAGCAGGCCCAAAGAAAAATGTAGTGGAAAATATCCTTTGAGAGGAGACGTTGTGTTTAACAGCTGCGTGAAAACGGGACAAGGAACCACTCTGATGTTTAAATTAAGTGAGACATTGTGACGTCACCGTTTGATGTCAATTAAAGGTGGGAGTGGACACAGGTGTACCAGATCGATCATATTGCTCGAGTCAGCTGTATGAAGGGGAATTCCTCACTGGCAACTCCTCGCTACACTCAACTTTTATTCCAAAAATTGATTAACGATCTCATGATCCGTCCGGTGACATTGTACGGAACAGAGTATTGGCAGGCTGCCGAAATCTCTGAGGAGCGTCCTTTACACTCCATGGAGATGCGATTCTTACGTCGGTAATTAGGGGTGTCTCTCCTTGACCACGAAAACAATTAGGAAACAAGAAGTTCCTTGACGAACTAATGAGCTTACTTTCCATGCCAATGATTATTCTACAGTACATGAACCTATCTAGAAAAATGACGAAATTAAGTTGGTAATATCGAAATGTCTAATTAGTTCGAAATATACTTGGTATAATGTAGCCTAATAGAGCATTAGAGTTGGCAGCCCTGGTGACTGAATATATTCTTAGTTCCATCTCTTAAGGTACAGAAGACACAATTTGGTTGAAGTCCAATGGACGTTACATGCAGTTAGACATTGGATATATCTGCACGCGTAAAAGCATGTTGGCAACAATGTCATGCGTGTGCTGGTTAGAAATAATCGGAAATATTATGATATCTTGTTGTGCCAATTTTGGATGAAATCCATTTGTTAGTATAGAAGTTACATGTATTTTAAAATTGGACCTATCAGCAAGCATAGAATCATGTTGGCAGCACTGACTTATATTAATTACTCCAAATTAATCTAGAGTGTCAGGTGCTATACGTGTGCAAAGTATAGAGCTGTTGGCTTGCATACTTTCTGATATATTGATATTAGGGTAAACAAAATAGAGACAGCATTTATTAACAGTTGGCAGCCCTGATTGCTCTTAAGAATACTTATAGTCATATCTGTTATGTTACACATAGCACATACGAAATTTGGTTGAAATCCAACTGATAGTATAGAAGTTACATGTATTTAAAAATTGGTCCTATCAGCAGGCTTAGAATCATGTTGGTAGAACTGAAGTATATAAGTTACTCCAAAATTTATCTAAAATGTCAGGTAGCCTACTATACGTGTGCATAGTTTAAAGCTGTCGGCTTGCACACTTTCTGATATATTGTTATTTGGATAAAAGAATAGAGAGAGCAATTATTAACAGTTGGCAGCCCTGGTGGCTCTTAAGAATACGCTCAGTCATATCTGTTTATGTACACATATTACATACAAAATGTGGTTGACATCCAATTGATAGTGTAGAAGTTACAGGAATTTAAGTATTGGACATATCAGAAGGCTTACAATTATTTTGGCAACACTGTCATATATGGCCTCCTGGAAATTAAACTGAAATAGTGTTATCTACATGTGTGCCAATTTTGGAATAGCTCCTATGCATACCTTCCAAGATATCCAACATGGAGCTCAAATTTCCAGTGCGTTTTTTCAGCAGTTGGTAGCAATGACATCATTTTCAAATATGGACGTGAGATATTCCGGTATACATCTTTACTCATACTAAATTTGGTTTCGATTTCTACAGTCGTTTAGGAGTTGATAGGGTGGGACACACACACACAGCTAGACAGACAGACAGAAGGACAGACAGACGGACAGACAGACACACATTTTCCCGGATCGATCTCATAAGTCTACTTTTTCCTCATTTTTGCAAAATTTGAAAAGTAGGCTAATAATTCCACGAGTGGAGTCATGCAGCTATCTCGGGATTGCCATACATAAATGAAAGGTTACACTGGGGTGAGCATGTTGAGAGAGTTGCTAATAAGGCGCAAAAGTCGTTATACTTTGTTATGAGAAACAAGAAGGGTAGCAGTATTCAGGCCAAATAATTGGCATACAAATTTCTTGTGAGACTAATTTTGGAATACCCCACGAGTGTGTGGGAGCCCTACCAATCAACTCTAACGAACAAATTGGAGATGGTTCAAAGGAAAGTTGCAAGATTCGTACTTGGCAATTTCTCCTAAACTGGCAGTGTCTCTGACATGTTAAAGTCATTGGGTTGGGAATCCCTACACAGCAGAAGACATAAAAGAAGACTCCAGGAGATGTTCAAAGCATACACAGGGGAGCCGGCCTGGAATGAGTTGCGAAACAGAATGCATGAGCCAGATCATATGGGTAGGAGAGATCACGAATACAAAATTAGACCCATCATTCAAAAAACAAACTTAGCTAAGTATTCTTTTATAAACAGGGGTATTCAAACATGGAATGAGTTACCTGAAGAAGTCTTAGAACCTTTTCCTAACAGTTTAAAAGTTTTCAATAAGAAAATGAATGTTGCATTCAGGGAACACAGAGACATTAATGGAGAGAGATTGAGATATTGAGTGTGTAAATATCTTGTTACCACCAGGTTTTGCCTAACTGTAAGAGTACCTATTATTATTATTATTATTATTATTATTAATAATAATAATAATAATAACACTTGAAGGGTTCATTCCAAGAACCAGACAAATACACAAATTAAATTGCTCAGAAACTCTAATGTATCTGTACCGACGTATCCTACGTACATATAAAACAAGTTTGGTACTTTCCCGTCGGTCAACACGAATGTACCCAAAAGAGTTGGATTAAACTCTAATCCTGAAAAAAATAATACATGAGATTAATAAATACTGTACACTAGGATGACCAGTTTCGATCGTCAAGCGATCATCATCAGATCCATTACACTTAGGCTATAAAATCTATGTTTGAAAATACAGGTGAAAATATTTACAATATGTAGAATCATTTAATTGCAGTATTGGTACTGCAACTGTCGGTGTATGCTAAATACAGTATATACGATGTTAGGTGAAATGCTAAAATGGTGATAGAAAACCGGAATTTGTCTGTTTGGAGTGACTATATGGTTGTACTGTATAGTACAGGCTACTACTTATCTGGTTGGATGTCTTCCGCGCTGTAACTGCGTTGCTGTGTTGCCACACGCCACAAGTACACATGCACTGACTACAGACAGCACATAGGAATACGGGACGGGGGCAGGGAAACCCAGTTCAGTGAGATAACATTCCAATTCAGTCGGCAGTCAGTGATGCAAGAGTGAAGTTGACACTGATCGCGGAACTACGAGGTCATCTGCCCCTATTTATTTATTTTCTGTGTCCAAATCAAATTAGATTTTGCCAGTAAGTAGCAACAGTTATAGCATTAGCATTTGCAGCCAAAATATCGTCTTTTGAACATATGTCCTCCATCAAGGGGCAGATCAGCAGGTGTTCTGGATCTTGTAACATGCTGCAGTCACAGAACTCATCATTGTTGACGAGCATGTTCCATTTCTTGAGATTGTTCTTGCTGTGTGAAACCCCCGTCCTCAGCCTGTTCAATGATTTCCAAATTCCATATGGCAAGTTGTGACCAGGTGCCTCTTTTTTCTGATAGAGGAACAGTTGGGTCTGTGATCTCTGTCTTCCATATCTTCACACCGGCAGCTTCTTGTGAGCCTTCGAGGGCTGTTACTCCCCTCAAAAAGCTGTTTCTGGACTTAAGTCTGTGTCGGGCTGGTTGTTGGCCGAAAAGTGGATGCCTTGAATCGGTTTCTTCCCGTTTCTTCTCAGATGCTGCTGCTACCATTCTTCGGACATGAGGTGGAGAAATTCCTATAAGAGGGTAGATCTTCTGAAGTAGTGTTGGTCTAAGACACCCAGATACAATCCTGGAAGTCTCATTCAGAGCTATATCCACCTCTTTGGAATGTGGAGAAGAAAGCCAAACTGGTGCTGCATATTCAGCAGCTGAGAAGCTCAGTCCAAGGGCTGAAGTTCTGAGAGTGGTGGGGTGAGCACCCCATGTCCTTCCTGTTAGGCATCTTAGTATATTATTTCATGCAGATACTTTACTTTTGGTGTTCAAGCAATGTTGCTTGAAAGACAGAGTTCGATAGAGGGTGACACCAAGATATTTTGGTGTAAAACAATGAAGGATTGTTTCACCTTGCCACTTAATATCTGCCCCTAAACTTTCACCTATGTGACTTTCAAAAACCTGTTAAATACACAACGAACATGGTGGTCAAGTGAAGTAGAAACATTTTAATAGACTTTTCTCGCGTGGTACAGCAAATAAAACGTTTATACACATTGTAATGCACTGACATCTAATTTAGTTCAATTGTTTAAATAACCTCTAAATGTCATCTAATGATGGTACTATTGAGAGAATTCCATCTTCTCCCTTCATACAGCTGACTCGAACAATATGATCGATGTTGTACACCTGTCTCTACTCCCACCTTTAATTGACATCAAACGGTGAAGTCACAATGTCTCACTTAATTTAAACAACAGAGTGGTTCCTTGTCCCGTCTTCACGCAGCTGTTCCACACAACGACTCCTCTCAAAGGACATTTTCCACTACATTTTTCTTTGAGCCTGCTCCCGTCATACTGACAGTCTTCATCGTTTTTGTCGGACAGACAAGTTAACTCACTCATTGGCATATTACGAGATTGGTTCCTATAGTCAGGGTAATAGTTGTTGGTTGGGACACTTGGTTATCAGTCCCGTCTAGTTTATATTAATAATTAATTGTATTAACGTCTAATTTACATCTTGGCATTGTTCCTTTGGTGGAATAGAGCCATTGTGCACAAGTGCGGGAGCGACAAATATTACATTTTTCTTTAATAATTTGAAAATATACCCTAACATATATTTTCCTTTTAAAGAAACTCTGCAAATCTACATGCCAAGAGCTCTCGTTAGAATGCAGTACGAAGTCAATCGCTTAAGACGTTATCTCAATCTCGAGGTAACAAAAATCACCTCAGCGTTTAAAATATATAGATGGATACCGTAGATAGATGGCAACGTAAATCACGGAGAATTTGTTAGTTTACGGGAATGATAAAAGTAAAATATATTTCTACAATGTAGTACCAATTGTAAGAAAGAAGAAAACGGAAATAAATAAAACATATCCGAGGTGGGATTCGAAACCTCTTGACGATGCATAAACAAATTCGAAGACTGTAGCGCTAGCCTCACACCCACCCATACAATATGACTCCAGTGCAATATTAAGCTATTTAAACAGCATACACACTCAACTGCCAGTGTAAGTTCTTCAATACTTCCCTCATTTTATACTTCTATTTCAGTGTTTATCGTGGAAACATCATAAACAATATTTCCCCCTTTTTTAATTCTGATAAACAAATATAAACAAAGATCTCAGTAAGACGCGGCGGGGTCCGCTTTTTCTCTGGTGGAATAGAGCCGTTTTTCTGTCTTCATCTTTTTTGTCGGACAGACAAGTTAAACGCACTCATTGGTGTAGTTTATATTGATAATTGATTGCATTAACGTCTTATTTACATCTTGGCATTGTAACCTAACATTTGTAGGTTACAGAGACTCCTAGTTTATTTCTGTTAATTTATTTTTTTGTTTTATTGGGTTGCCAGCCATGGACACTTGTTGGTAGGCAGCCATGGAGAATCTTGTGTGGTCAGTGCCCATTGGATTCAATTTTGGTGGTCTATCGATAGGTGGCCTTGGCTGATTGATAGGTGTCTTGATATTAGGGCAGGTTGCCATGGGATCGGCTGTTTATAAGTAGTGGCTGGCAAGATGGATGCTGTCATATGATGAATTGAACCTAGTTGGATATAGAAAAATGGGAATGGAAGCAAGTTGGCTTTATGCAGAATGGGATGTTTATTGATAGTGTTGAGGCAATGTGATGTGGTAATTGGTCTCTCTGGTCTGGAGATTGGTGTTAGACAATGTACAAGAGATGCAGGTAGTGGAATCCTGCTTATATGTTGACAATCTGTGGAAGAGATGCAGGTAAATGGAAGCTAGCTTACATGTACATAAAGAAAGGTAATAAAGGCATTGTTTTTCTTATATTCCTTGCGTGTCCAACGCTATATACACCCCGACGATTATAAATATATAAACAGAGAAGTTTCATCATCACCCAACTGTGGTTGTTGTGGACTTAGACCACCGCGACAGTTTTATTATATGATTCAGATAAGTAAGTTAGAAATTCACTCTCAGCATTGTTAAAGCAACATGAAATACCTCTCAGCGTGGTCATGCGCACCACGACTGTGATTCTGAATATAAAGGAAGTTTGTGCTTTTTACGTGACTGTTAATCTCGCGATCATGAGCTACGGGACCTCCACTTCACGTGGAATCCGAATCACAGTACATGACATTTCACTTTGAAAATCTCACATGCATTGACCGGGAATCGAACCGAGTCCGCCATTGAGAGAGACCAATAGTTTCACCGCTGCGCCACCACGCAGTAGCAGAATAATTGGGAGTATAATTAAATAATAATATTAAGCGAAACTATGACAACAATAAACATGAACTTGAAGAAATCAAAAAAGTAGAAAGAGGGATCTTTAGCCAATTTTCATTTATGAAAAAAATAGGCCTATGAGATCGTTTTTTGTCCGTGTGTGTGTGTGTATCACTAATAAAATCTAAACGGCTAAAACGATTTCAATGAAACTCAGCAAGGACATAGTAACTTACTATTTCGTCCGACCCAGACAGTGCCCTTCAAATTTTAATACGCTTCACCGATCCAACATGACGGCTGTGCGAAATATTTCACTAGCATTCTATATCTCCGAAACTATTACCGATATCACCCTGAAATCTTGAACGGTGATAAAGAGCACTACTAAACGTTCACCTATGTGACTTTCAAAAACCGGTTAAGTACAAAACGAACATGGTGGCCAAGTGAAATTGGCACATTAAAAGAGATGTTTCTCGCGAATTTAACCATCCGAGCGCAATGGAATTTGGAAATGTTTATACACATTGCAATGCAATGAAATCTAATTTTTTGCTTACATAACCTTAGCATGGCGACTGTGCGAATTTTTCAAATTAACTTTTTATATCTAGTGTCCTAATTATGCGATTGAAGTTTGAATAATAAATCTACGCAATAATCATCATGCAATAGTACATAACTATATGGCCCACATACATAAAAATCCAACATGGCGACCATCCGACGGTTCTCAATATCTACGAATCTATCACAGCAATTAAACTGAAATTTTGTAGGCCTATGTTGATAGAGGCAATTAACATAAGTAGCGTATATGAAAATAGGCTGTTCAGTTGTTCACGGAACTACTTGTTTTACTTGGAATTCGAAACACACGGCATGATACTTTTCCAGGTCCACCATGGTGAGAGGCAAGGAGTTTTGATCACTGCGTCATAACGCCTCCTCAATCAACAACATGCTTCACAGATGTTGGCAAATAATATTCGGTAATTAATTGAACAATAGGTAATTTGACGAAAGTATAGCTTTTTGTTTATATGCACATTAATTGGCAAGAATAGCTAGAACATGATGAGTCAATCCCGTGCCGCATGAGTAAACGTATTTCCGATAACAGTGTCCGCATTAATGAATGTCATTTGAACATTAATTATTCGTTCAAGTGATTTTGTTTCAGATACATTTTCTTAGACCTGTATTAGTGACTAATACAGCCATCACAATAACACAGGTTATAACACAACATTCGTCACATGCCCAAGTACACGGGGCTAAATGGCCACGATGTCCAAACCCCTGAAATGATACAACCATACTTGTGTCCAGGAATTTGTTTATTGTGCGGGGCGACGGTGGCTTCAGTGGGCCAAGGTCGCGGGTTCAAACCCGGCCGAAGTCGTTGGATTTTTAAGAGCGTTAAAATCCCTCAGTATGCCTTCCTTCGGAGGGGAAGTAAAGCCGGCGGTCCCATGTCATAGATTTATGTCATGTTAAAGAACCTTCCACTAATTGCACCTGTGTGAAGCTAAATTGGATAGGTTAAGAATGTAAGTAACATTAAATATTTTACAGAAGTAAAGATAAATTAAAAACGTAGGCTACATAATCCAGTCGTTTGTCAACAATCGGAACAAGTAGTTCCATGAAGAACTATACAGCCTATTTTCATATAGCCCACATATTGCAACTATCAACATACACAATTTCAGTTTGATTGCTGTAATAGATTCGTAGATATTGAGAACCGACTAAATAATTCGATTGGTCGCCATGTTGGATTTTATATATGTAGGTCCTAGAGTTATGTACTGTTACATGCAGATTATTGTGAACGTGTAGTATTCAAACTTCAATCGCATAATTAGGACACTAGAAGTTACAAGGAGATTTTAAAATTTCGCACAGCTGCCATCTTTAGGTTATGGAAACAATTGAAATAAATTAGATGCTAGTGGATTACCATTCGTAAAAGGATTTACTGTACCAAGTTTCACTGCTCTCGGATGGTTAAATTGCGAGAAACGTCCATGTGAATATTTATACTTCGCGTCGCCGCCATGTTGGATTTGTGATCACCAGGTTATTTAAAGTCCTATTAGTGAACTTGAGTTCATAGCCCCTATGAACAATAAAAAATTCAGTTTGATTGCTACAATAGATTCGTAGATATTGAGAGCCGTCTAAATATTTCGGATGGTCGCCATGTTGGATTGTTAAATGTATAGGCCATAGAGTCATGTACCATTATAGGAAAATTATTGGGTAGGTTCATTATTCAAACTTTCAATTCGATCGCATGACTACATCACAAGAAATAAAAACTTAATTTTAAAATTCGCACAGCCGCCATCTTGAGGTTATGTAAACAATTGAACTAAATTAGATACCAGTGCATTACAATGTGTATAAATATTTCCTGTACCAGATTTGAGTGCGTTTGGAACATTAAATCGCGAGAAAGGTCTATTTCAACTTTTCTAATTCGCTTGGCCGCCATGTTCGTTTTGTATATAACCGGTTTTTTAAAGTCGTATAAATGGACTTCCAGTAGTGCTCTTTATCTCCGTACAAAACTTCAGGGAGATACCGCTAATAGTTTCAGAGATACAGAATGCCGGTGAAATATTTCGCACATCCGCCATCTTGTGGTTATGTAAACAAATGAACGAAGTTAGTTGTCGGTGCATTACAATGTATATAAACATATACTGCACTGTGCCCGTTTAGACCGGAGTCCGCACGACCACATATGCATTTTACCAATAATCAGTCAGCACGAGAGTCAAAATATCCCGGAGCGCCAGATGGGTTAAAGCTAATCGCAAAAACGACATCAAATAAAAAAATGCTTTACTGATTTTTGGCTCAATGCAACAATAAGGATAGAAGGAGATTCAATTGGGTGTAACACATCAAGTAAAATTATCTCAGTTTATTTTGAATTTAAAATTGACTGCAAAAATGCTCAAAGCAGCATCACTCACGTGTGGCGATCCACACTCCTATTTACACAATATACAGAAATTTTCCAAACACATTTGACAATTATTTTTTGGAAACACAAGTCTGATTGTTAGTCCTGTAGATTGTGTTCCAAAATTATTTATGATTAAATCCAGTTCAAATTTAATTGTCTCTACTGGAAGTATCGTAGTTCACTGTTTGAATTTTTACATAATATTAACACTCGTAGAATAAATGTTCATAGAATTTTAACTTTCACTTATTTTTCCAGTTTCAAAAATACATTGTCGAAAAATATTATTATCATTGAATCAACACAAATTATTTACACATATTAATAACATCTGAAAAGTATTTGACCTTGAGCATAGCATCGAAGAACTGTGCGAAGCACAACAAAATTAATTGTTCTTCTGACATTAAACATTTCGAGAAGTGACTCGATTATGAACTTCAAGTTCCTAACAAAATATATGATTTCTGAATCATCAACTTGATCAATAAATTGTTGAACCATTCAACTATTCAATTTTCCACTTGGAATCATTATTATAAAAAATATTTATATTCATGGCCATTTTAGTAACTTTGACAACTTGCAATTCTTCGACAGAATGCGGAAATAAGAATTGTAGCTTCATAAGAAATTCATTTAGTTCATGGCACTAGGATTGAAAATATCCTTCAAATTATTCGTGGTTAAAGAATTATTTTTAAATTGGCAGTGGCCCATTCTATTATTTGTGTAAGAACACAATATTACAACAACAACGGCAAAGGTCTTCCTCTGAAGAAGAATAAACTACTATCATGACAAATCCGGGTTCTAGCAAAATCAAAGTCTAAATGGAATTCGTAAACAAGTTTGAAATAAGAACTGATCGTTTTTAAGAAATAACCTTCGGGTCATTCATACGACGAAATGTGTAGTTCCAATACTCCTACTATAAACCTGAGCCATCGAACCTGCTATTTGATTGATGCTCGAAAAAACCTCCTCATTCCTGCGACTTAAACATGCGCACCTGGGAATGGCATTTCAACTACTCCACACACATAAATTTTCTTCCCAAAATTTATACAATAAATCAAGCCTCTGCTTGTTATCAACACTGGAAGATTAATAAACTTACAAGTTTATTTTATTTTACCATTCAGTTCAACCCGTGAATTTACCATACTTATGAAAAGCTTCATTTCACTTTCGAGTGTATTTACGTCATGATTTTATATAAATACAAAAATATCCTATTTGATACAAATATCATTTGCTTCCCGTTTCATGCCTCTCCGTGTTATCTGAAAAATATACTTTGCTCAATGCAAATATCAACTGTTCAACCAGAACTGACATGTTGGTTGAATGCGGGCTTGCGCTAACCACTCTCCTTCGGAAAATCTCCTGTTCCAAACTAGAAATGATTAAACTACTTCATAGGCTCTCTCTCAATACATATGATTATTTGAAAATATAATATCCAAGAATTATTTAGAAAAATTATAAAAATTATTATTATTATCATTAGTGGATTATTATTATTATTATTTGTTATATTATTTTAAATATGTCTAATTATCATCTCATTATGTGAGAATCCACATGTTCGAACCTTCGAATATGGAAAAAATATCCATTCCTCAACAAAAATAATTATTAACTTTTACAGTTACATCGGCTGATTACCGTGATTTCCCAAAAATATGAAATATTCAAATAAATGCTCGAAATGCTCGGTCATCGATCCTAAACTGTTCTGAGTGCTGAAAATACTCAGAATAACTCTAACAAGTCTTGCGTAAATCATTGCAAGATTTAAATACGAAGAAAAATAAATAAATGTGTTGGTCATCTGCAGAAAAATAGTTTGTTCCAATTAGCTAGGCATAATATAATTCAAATGTGGCTTACATTTCATGATGGTCTTGAAGCGTAGTGAACCTGGTCTGTACCAGATTTATCCGTAGACATGCCCTATCGGACAAGCACGTATAATCCTTGTATCGGCCGCCATTATATACCCACAATCCGTCTAGTAAGACATAGTGGTAGTATCTCTTGACGTTTGAATTAACTGTTGTTCCATTTTAATATGGGCTTCTATCAAAGCCATAACAGTTTGTTTAAATGGGGTCAGATCTAAGTGATCTATTCTTAGATATGTCAGTTGTAACATAACTCACGGTAATCTTATCAATACAAGAAGACACTGACAGTCTAACCAATCAACGGCTGTTCTGAAGATCGTTCCCTGGGCATGGTTTAACACCATCTACCATGCGCTAAGCAACCTGTAGTTTCCCTTGCGTAGACTAATGAACACCACCGTGACAGACTGGTCTTCAGTGTACTGATAGATCGAAGTGGTTAACAAGTTACCAATATGAAAACTGACTGAAATGGACTTAAACATCCAAGTATTAGGTTATTACTGGACTGTGACAAAGTACTAATTCTAGACAAAGTCTAGCATATGTCCATGTAGAAACATAAATATTTCCACTAATGTCTGTAGAAAAAAAAAATCAATCACCTCAGTGATTCTCCTCGCCGGGAACTTCGTAGCGCAGCACTTTTTGTGACTATCACAACTTTGAAAATTACTTCTGCGTGGATCCGGCAACCATGTGCCTTGGCTCAGCGTAGCAGCAACTTGCTCTGCAAGTGCTTGTGTTGAAGTGAGCTATCGATGCCTCGGCCGGCCGGCTTTTATTCAAAACTGCCAGGGTCACGCGTCATCAGCTGATATCTGGAAATCAGCATATCTCTGGTATCCCTGGTCCGATTTACTTGATACTAATTGCATTCTCTTTCATTTGGCCGTGCCAGTAATCTGATCCAAGTCTCAAGTCTCTACTCCATGGTTAACTATTTAATCAATAAATAGCCTCGACCTCTGTTATTACTCGCTACGTCACTTGACATGCAAGTATCGGTAAATTCTTTCCAATTGCTTCGAGAAGCAATGTAGCGCGATATTCAAATATCTCAACTTTCAAAAGCGGCTGTAGCCTTTCCCTTGATATCTAGGTGTCTGAATCTTGGAATACCTATTCCTAGAGTTGGGCACAGTACCAAGTTTCATTGCGTTTGGTTGGATAAATCGCGAGAAACGTCTATTTAAAAGTCGCAACTTCGCTTGGCCGCCATGTTGGTTTTGTAGTTACCAGGTTTTCAAAGATCACATAAGTGAACTTATAGTAGTTCCCTTTATCACCATACATGATGTCAGGGAAATATCGGTAATCGTTTCGGAGATATTGAATGCTGGTGAAATATTTCGCACAGCCGCCATGTTGGATTGGTGAGTCGTAACAAAATTTGAAGGGCACGGTCGAGGTCGCCCGGAATAGTGCTATGAACTTACTGAGTTTCATTGAAATCGCTCCTGCCGTTTAGATTTTATTAGGGGGGGGACACACACACGAATCAGACACACACACACACACACACACGGACAAAAGGAGATCTCATAAGCCTATTTTTTCAAAATTGAAAATAGGCTAAAAATGGCTTTTTTAAAATAAAATTCTCATCAAATTACGTTCTTACAAACTTATTTGGCTCTGAGGAAGGGAGGGAATCATCCCCGTGATCAGCCCCCGGTAGTTACCACACTGGGTAGCACTGATTTTCACTAAAATTTAAAGTGGCACTAGGACAGACTAGAAGAGGAAGTAAGAATATTGTAATATTTAACGATTGTCATTATTTATAGTGACTCTGTATGTCCAACATTGTGCGCAGGCCAGTTGAGATGATGATGATGATGATTGTTGTTTTAAGGGGCCTAACATCTAGGTTATCGGCCCCTAATGGTTTGGGTGATCGTGAAGATGATAATGGAATGTAAACTACAGGGTCTTTCATATAAAGTAAGAACGGCGAGCGGCAGTTTTGTCATTCGCTGCTGAAGCCGGCTTGGCCGAGCTTGTGACGCGCCACGCCCACCTGCTGTAGTATTGAAAGCGCGCATAGTACAAACTTGGCCTTGCCATAAGCGTGCAGGTGTTATCAGTCGCCAGTCTGAACCTCAACTGCTAACATGGTCAGACAGTTATCATTGCAACATCGTATTTTTGTATGTAACATTTTTAAAATTACGAGTTGGCCCGGCGGGTACGTGATGCATTTATTCAGCAATTTCCTAATGAAGTGCCACCTTCACTAGCACAGATTCACGTAATTGTAAATAACTTTGACACTACTGGCTCAGTGCTCAATAAAACAACACAAAATAAACAATCAGAAACATTACAGAGGCAGAACTCACTCGCGTCAGCCAGAATGTGGTTACCAAATACAATGCCTGTATAACCCAGGAAGGACGACACTTCCAGCAACTTTTATAGAGGACTAGCAGTAGTACCCGGCTTCGCCCGGTGGAATGATGATAATATTTCAGTCTCCTTAACACTCAACGTCATAAATTATATTTATTTATGTATTCATTTCTTACATTATCAAACCCAGTGACAATGTTTATACTTAAGTCACTATGGGAGGCTCTGTAAAATAATGATCATTCTCGTGATATTTGTCTTCAGTCCGAGTCGAGATATGTCGTTAGCGGTCCCAGAATTCGTGACATCTCAGTCGTAGAAGACTTTATGTGGTGGTTAGAAATATAATGGACTTAAAATCTAGGTCATTTGCCCCCAATGACGTTGAGGGCGTAACATCTAGGTAATTTGCCCTACTGATCAGGATGATATTGAAAATTACTACATAACTGACATATGAAACTTAGAAAATAATAGAAAAAGTTATTTTTAGGACTCATATTTCGGGAAAGACTTGATTATTTTTTGCCACAGAGCTCTCACTTAGATCGCTATCTGGTTAAAAGTTTCGTCTTGTTAAGGTTTAAACTGTACGATAAATGTCTGAAGCAATTCCTCCAAGAAGCTTCCAGATTTCGCAGTCGATATATCGTTAACGTTCCTGAGCAGGGGCGCACCCAGGGGGGGGCTTTGGGGGCTTAAGCCCCCCCTAAAAACCTGGGAACACTTTAAAAACATTGCATCACATAAACATAAAGAAACCTTCCAAACCGTCCGTGTGCAGGTGTCCGTCCGTCGTATCTGTGATGCGGGCAATCCAGGTAACAGGCTCGCAGACTCCTAGGTTGGTGTCCCGGTGAACCGTAATGTCGTAGTCGTTCAGGTTGGACAGGCGGACGTACGGCCGAGACGTCGTGTTGATGAGGGTCTTGGCAACTAACAATCCTTTTGTCTGGATGTCCTCATATTTTGGCTCGATGACAGCCGCCACTCCCTCAGCAGTTCCGTCGACAATTACGGCAGCGCTGATCTCCGTCCTGGTGGGAACGATGACGTCCTCTCTCAGCCTTACTCGTCGTGGGGTGACGGCCTCGTGTGCTGGTTGCAAAGCAAGTTCCTCACCTCCGAAGTGCAGAGTGTTGGTACTCAGATCCAAGATGATGTTGTTCTGGTCCATGAAGTCCAGTCCGATGATCACTTCATTTGATACGTCAGCCACAAGCACTGGATGCTTTATCGCCCGTCGACCAATGACGAACTCCAGTGATGCTTCGCCATGTACCGGTGCGGTCTCTCCGGTCGCGGTTATTAGTTGGAGGTTCCTTTGTGTGGGTTGCACTCTCCACTTCGGGATCACGGTGGGACTGACGATGGTCCTCGATGCTCCCGTGTCGATTAGCATGGGCCAGCTCTCTCCGTTGACGACTCCGTCGACCATCAGACTGCTATTATCCCTCCTTAACTCAGTCACACGAACTTGGACTGCCGGGGCTTGACGACTGTCACAAGCAAACCTTTGCCCCCCAAGGCTGGCTGATACTTGCTTTCCTGGGCCGCGTGGTTTCCCTACGACTGACTGTCCCGACGGAAACCCTTGGCGGCGCTGATCACCGCAGTCCTTGCTCAGGTGGCCTCTCTTACGGCAGGTCCAGCAGGTCGGTAGTCCTCTTCCGGGCCGCCTCTTCGGATGTCCTTCGGCTACGTTTTTGTTGGTGGTACTGCGACCCTTGAAGAACCGGCCTAGCGCCTCCATCAGTTCATCGACCTGGGGCTTGGTCTTGTCAGCTTTGGATGGTTCGTCGATGTCCACCTGACGCACCCGCGCGCGCATTCTAGATGCCTGTTTTGCCGTCTCGAACTCAAGTGCGTGGCTCAGCGCATCTGCCACAGACTTATTGCGCGCGAGTCGCAGCGCCTGTTGAGTGTCCGAGTCCCGTAGTCCGTCGGTGAAGGTCTGCGTCGCAATCTGTTCCAGAAAGTCGGCCGGCGCTGTTGGATAGGCGAGCATTACGTGGCGTGCGATGTCCATCCCGAACTCCTGCAGGGTTTCCGCGTTCTTCTGTACCCGGGTCCGGAGCTGCATCTGGTAGGCCTGCTGAAGATGGCTATCTCCATATCGGGACTCCATATGGGCGATCAGTGAAGCGTAGTCCTGGGATCCAGTCGGGATGGCCTGAAGGACGTTAAGGGCGTCACCTCTCAGCGCTACAATGAGAGCTGTAGCCTTTTCTGTGTTGTTCCAGTTATTTATGGAACAGGCCGCCTCGAACTGACGTAAGTAGGTGCTGCACGGGACCTTTCCGTCGAAGGTAGGGGGCGTCACTCTGCTATATCCCGTTCCTGATATTCCCGGTGTAACGGTGGGCGGGCGTTGGCGCAGCTTGGCAACTTCCTCTTGTAGAGCGTTGAATTTCTCTTCCACCCCCGTCAGTGGGCGTTGGCGCAGCTCGGCAACTTCCTTTTGTAAGGCGTTGAATTTCTCCTCCACCCCCATCAGCGTGCGTTGGCGCAGCTCGGCAACTTCCACTTGTAAGGCGTCGAACTTCTTTTCTACTGCCGTGACTTCCTCACGCAGACCCAGTTCTAATTTCTTCAGGTCCTGTGTCAACTTATTCTGACCGTCTTCCATCTTTTTCTGGCCGTCCTCTATCCTCTTCAAATCCTCCGCTAGCTTATTTTGACCGTCTTCCATCTTCTTCTGGCCGTTTTCTAGTTTGGCAGTTAGGTCCTCGGCTAACTTCTTCTGGCCGTCCTCCATCTTCTTCTGGCCGTCTTCCAGCTTCTTCAGGTCATCCTTCAGGTCCTTGGCAAATTTCTTCTGGCCGTCCTCTATCTTCTTCTGGCCGTCTTCCATCTTGGCTTCCATGCCACTTAACTTTTCTAGCAATGCTGCAAATTGCGCTTCCATTTTAGATGTTTGTCTTGTAAAGGGCATGCACTCACAGGAAAATTAAAATAAAAAAATGACCTGCTCGGGTTTTGAAACCAGGACCGTCAGGTGTTGTGCTTGTGTTTGAGTTCGTAATCCCGCTTCTGACACCAGTTGTTACGTGCCCCCCCCCCCCCCCTCCAGTGGCACTTTTGTTAACTGGACTACGGTGGGTTGAAGCACAACACAGATTGTTCCTTTAAATGAAATAATTAAATTTATTGCGGCCAGAAAGATACACCACTCAACAGCAAATACAAGCAATTAGAGCCTTACTCCAGTTTCCTCAAGTCTCTTCCTTATGGAGAGCTCTTGCCCCCTTTCACTTGTCAACAAACCACAGAAGTTAATTCGTCCTAATGAGTCAGGTGGCCTTGACAGAAACTACCTGCACCTCTTCCTCATGTACACAAACTACAGTTACTTGCTACACGCTGCTTCGCTGTTCACATGCTGGGAAACAATGTCACTGGATTTCGTAACTCGTACGACGCTTCGCCACAATACGTCTGTCGCTCAGTGAAATCACACTCGCTCAAAACACAGGCAGTCCCCTGTATGCTTCTCACTCCCTCGCTGTCAAGAGAATCGGCTTCACTAGGGGTTTCGCAAGTCACCACACTTCTGTCGCTCAGGATAAACTCTCGCACTAGCTCGATAAACACAACCACAACTGCTTGACTGGTCGCTCTTATATAGCAGGCCGGTGACTCAATAAATGCTTCTAGACCCATCCAGGGTTCACGGATTCTCGAGGTTTCCTTCACTGGCTGAGTCACGAATATTCTGGACCATCCCTTTGTCCTAGTAGTCCTGTTGCATAAGGCGCACGCAATACACTGAGGCAGAGCAGCCCAGCCCTGGGGCAGTTGTGACTCATGCGGCGAGCGATGAAACAAACTCACAGCCGTAACAATATTTACATACAAGAATAATAATGGACACATTCTCTTTCCATAGCTGAAATCATGTTATTGAGGAAAGCCCCCTCCAAACCAAAAGTCTGGGTGCGCCCCTGTTCCTGAGCATCCAGTTGTCTTTTCTTCTGACGCAAAACATCTTCTACATAGTGATGATGAACATAGAAGCGACTACTGGCACATGTAACTTATCAACGAATGGGAAAAATTTATACTTTAAAGGAATGAGAGGTCATTTGCCCTTTTGATGAAGATAACAATGAAGACTACTACTACTGAACGGGTATATCAAACTTACAAACTAATGGAAATACACATTTTAAAAATCACAGGCGATGAAGACTGTGGTGTTGCTTAGTAGTAATGTATAATGGACGTAACATCTAGGTCATTTGCCCTTTTGATGAGGATGATAATGAAGAAGACTGCTACTGAACGGGTATATCAAACTTACAAACTAATGGAAATACATATTTTTTAAATCACAGGCTAGGTAGACTCTGGTGTTGCTTAATAGTATAATGGACGTAACATCTAGGTCATTTGCCCCTTTGATGAGGATGATAATGAAGACTACTACTACTGAACGGGTATATCAAACTTACAAAATAATGGAAATACGCATTTTAAAAATTGCAGGCGATGAAGACTGTGGTGTTACTTAGTAGTATAATGGACGTAACATCTAGGTCATTTGCCCTTTTGATGAGGATGGTAATGAAAACTACAGTTGAATTGACACGACAAACTTACAAACTACCGTGATAGAAATAAATATTTCAAAATTCACAGGCGACGAAGACTTATTGTGTGTGGTGATTAGTGGTATAATGGGCGTAACATCTAGGTCATTTGCCCTTATGATGATAATAATAAGGTAATGAAAAATGACTACTAAACGAACATGGTGTAATTTTAAATCTGATATAGGTAATTCAGATCTCTACCTTCGATGTCTTCCAAAGTCTGAACGTTATTTTCTGGCTTAGGCCTATACTCGATGCGTATAGTGAAATAGCTTATCGAGTACAGCTCGGGTCCAAGCTGCACAAACCTGAGAATATCGCAGATGATGTCGAAATATGATGACAGCCGTTCGGAGGGGGGGTTCCCGATCCAATTCACATTGACCGGTGAATCACTCATTCTTTCGTAACACTACAGTGGTTTGAGCAAAGACCCTGTATGAACATCAGCATAGTCAGCAATACCAGGTAACACGGCGGGGACTGGACATTTCTCTCATGTCACCTCGCGATGAATCAGTAAGCTATTCTCACACCTGCCCCCTCCTCCCCCCTCCACCCACCAGGGTCTCACAACTTGTGGGACGTGGGTTTGCGACCACGGGACCCCAGCTGAGTCCGGCATTGCTTCTACTTACTGGTGCCGGGCTCCTTTCAGTTCTCTTTCCTGTCGGCCTCCCTTGGTCAAACTCTTGTTCTCTTCCGACCCCGATGGTATCAGTGTATCCTAGGCCTAGCGACTCTTTCACTTTCCCGCCTTAATTGGCCCTTGTTTAATCATTCCTGATAGCCTCATTCTTCGAGGCGTCAGCCTTCTTTTTCTTTTCTTAATATCTCATGTCTTCTGCTCAAGACCCTCAAGGAGGCAGGGTGTATGTAGCCCCACCACTTCTGGTGCACCCTAGATAGTGCTACATCCTCAAGGGCTCATGGCTGGTGAATTCGGGAGCTGGCAACCCTGAGGGTTTCCTGAGCTGGGTCCGGTTTTACCCCTTCTTTCCATTGCCTTTGGGACGGACCCTGTCCTCTTTCCGGGAATGGAGTGGTCTGTCCGCAATTTCAAGCAGACAGTGTTACTCGCAGGGTACCAAAGGGTAAGTATTTAAATTTTGCTTCTGATCGGTGAAATGGTGTAGATTTGTGCCAAAGGGCCTACATGCAGGGAATGGGGTGGTCTGTCCGAAATTTTAGGTGGACAGTGATATTCACAGGGTTACAAAGGGTAAGTATACACATTTTGGTTCTGATCGGTGAAACGGTGTAGATTTGTGCCAAAGGGCCTAAATGCAGGGAATGGAGTGGTCTGACCGGAATTTCAAGCAGACAGTGTTACTCGCAGAGTTCCATACGGTAAATAACAAATTTTGGTTGAGATCTGTGAAACGGTGTAGATTTGTGCCAAAGGGCCTAAATGCAGGGAATGGAGTGGTCTGTCCGCAATTTCAAGCAGACAGTGTTACTCGCAGAGTTCCATACGGTAAATAACAAATTTTGGTTGAGATCTGTGAAACGGTGTAGATTTGTGCCAAAGGGCCTAAATGCAGGGAATGGAGTGGTCTGTTCGCAATTTTAAGTGGACAGTGTTATTCACAGGGTACCAAAGGGTAAGTATACAAATTTTGGTTCTGATCGGTGAAACGGTGTAGATTTGAGCCAAAGGGCCTAAATGCAGAGAATGGGGTGGTCTGTCCGAAATTTCAAGTGGACAGGGTTACCCGCAGGGTTGCAAAGGGTAAGTATACAAATTTTGGTTCGGATCGGTGAAACGTTGTAGAAGTTTGCCAAAGGGCCTAAATGCAGGAAATGGGGTGGTCTGTCCGAAATTTTAAGTGGACAGTGTTATTCACAGGGTTACATATGGTAAGTATACAAATTTTGGTTGAGATCGGTGAAACGGTGTAGATTTGGGCCAAAGGGCCTAAATGCAGGGAAAGGGGTGGTCTGTCGGAAATTTCAAGTGGACAGGGTTACCCGCAGGGTTCCGAAGGGTAAGTATACAAATTTTGGTTCAGATCGGTGAAACGGTGTGGATTTGTATACATAACAGACAGACAGACAGACAGACAGACAGACAAACATTGAGCTTTATATATATAGATTGCACACACGGTTAAAGCAGGGGGCCGTGGCGCACCACAAGCTCGGTCAAGGCCACCGTAGCAGCGGATAACAAAACCGCCGCTTGCCGTTCTTATTTTATATGAAAGACCCTGTATACCTAAAACGAACTACTAACTTATATACTAGAAGAAGAAATTGAAAACAAAAGGAGAATAAGGCAAATAAAGGACAGGAGGAAAAGAAATGCCCTCAACCCTCGAAGAATGCGGATTGAGGGACTTGGAAGGAAGGAGAGCCATGAAAGGCAGATAGGAAAGTGAAATAGGAGAGGTTCTTCCCCAGAGGTAATGGATAAAAGGGGGAAACCGGACCCAGCTCAGGAATCCCTCGGGGTCGCCAGCCGTGAGCCCCTTATGGTGTAGCACTATCCAGGGTGCACCAGAAGTGGTGGGGCTACATACACCCTGCCTCCTTGAGGGCCTGGAGTAGAAGGCAGGAGATAAAAGGAAAAGAAAAAGAAGACTGACCCCTCGCAGAAGGAGGGTATCAGAAAAGATGAGACAAGGGTTAATTAAGGCGGGAAAGGAAGAGACTCCCTTGGCCTCGGATACCCTAATACCGTCGGGGTCGTAAGTGAACAAGAGTTGACCAAGTGAGGTCGACAGGAAAGATGACTGAGAGGAGCTCGGCACAAGTAAGTGGAAGCAATGCCGGACTCAGCTCGGGCCCCGTGGTCGCCAACCCACGTCCCTCTAGATGTGAGCCCCTGGGGGTAGGCCAGTTGAGGTGCGGCAGGGAGTCTAGATGTTCGTTAAACCTGTCATGAATGCGTGTATCCCTGTCAATTCGAATCTCGTCACCTTGGAAAATAGGAGTGTGTCTATTCATCATCATGATTTTAAATAAAAACGAATTTAGTTACCAAGAGTGACCGACCTAACAAAAAAAAACCAGGTGGAACATTTTGACGGGACTTGTTGTTGTTGTTTAAGTCTTCAGTTTTTTAACTGGTTTATAGCTGATCTCCATCCCTCCCTGTCCTGAGCTAATCGTTTAATCTCTACATACTGTAGCTACCACACCCTACATCCGAGGCAATCGGTTTAACATATTCTAACCTTCGTCTACCCCTACAGTTCTTGTGCTGCTATTCCTGGGTGTCTTAGTATGTGTCCTACCAACCTATCTCTTCTCTTCATTAGCAGTCGCCAGAAACATCTCTCCTCTCCCACTCGGCTTAATATATCTTAGTTTGTAACCCTATCTACCCATCTGATCTTCATCATTTTCCTGTAACACCACATTTCAAACGCTTCAATTCTCCTCTTTTCTGCTGCTCTTTTCACTTCCATAGAGCGCCACGCTCCAGACAAGGGCTTTCAAAAATGATTTCCTAATACCTAAATCTACACACATCAAAAAAAGTTTTGCATCACCTCGGTTCCAAGAGTTCCGGAACCGTTAAATACAAAGGGAATAGAGATCAACACAAACAACATTTCAGCTCGTTTTATTGCTCATGAGACCCACACATTGCATGTTGTACCATCATACAGCTAGACTTTCAGCATTTGTGGTCCAGATTGCAGTACACACCACTACCTCTAATACCCAGTAGCACGTCCTCTTGCATTGATGCATGCCTGTATTCGCCGTGGCATACTATCCACAAGTTCATCAAGACACTGTTGGTCCAAATTGTCCCACTCCTCAACGACAATTCGGCGTAAATCTCTCAGAGTGGTTGGTGGGTCAAGACGTCCATAAACAGCCCTTTTCAACATATCCCAGGCATGTTCGATAGGGTTCATGTCTGGCGAACATGCTGGCCACTGTAGTCGAGCGATGTCGTTATCTTGAAGGAACGCATTCACAAGATGTGCACGATGAGGTCGAGAATTGTCGTCCATGAAGACAAATGCCTCTCCAATATTCTGCCGATATGGTTGCACTATGGGTCGGAGGATGTCATTCAGGTATCGTAAAGCCGTTTCGGAGCCTTCCATGACCACCAGTGGCGTACGTCGGCCCCACATAATGCCACCCCAAAACATCAGGGAACCACCACCTTGCTGCACTCGCTGGACAGTGTGTCTAAGACGTTCAGTCTGACCAGGGTGCCTCCAAACACGTCTCCGACGATTGTCTGGTTGAAGGCATATGCGACACTCATCGGTGAAGAGAACGTGATGCCAATTCCGTGGGGTCCATTCAGCATGTTGTTGGGCCCATCTGTACCGCGCTGCATGGTGTCGGGGTTGCAAAGCTGGACCTCGCCATGGACGTCGGGAGTGAAGTTGCGCATCATGCAGCCTATTGCGCACAGTTTGAGTTGAAACACGACGTCCTGTGGCTGAACGAAACGCATTATTCAACATGGTGGCATTGCTGTCAGGGTTCCTCCGAGCGGCAATCCGTAAGTAGCGGTCATCCACTACAGTAGTAGCCCTTGGGCGGCCTGAGCGAGGCCTGTCATCGACAGTTCCTGTATCTCTGTACCTCCTCCATGTCCGAACAACATCGCTTTGGTTCACTCTGAGACGCCTGGAAACTTCCCTTGTTGAGAGCCCTTCTTGACACAAAGTAACAATGCGGACGCGATCGAACTGCGGTATTGACCTTCTAGGCATGGTAGAACTACAGACAACATGAGCAGCGTACCTTCGTCCTGGTGGAATGACTGGAACTGATCGGCTGTCGTACCCCCTCCGTCTAATAGGCCCTGCTCATGCATGGTTGTTTACATCTTTGAGCAGTTTTCGTGACATCTATGAACAGTCAAAGGGACTGTATCTTGGATACAATATACACAGTCAACGTCTATATGCCGGAGATCTGGGAACCGAGGTGATGCAAAACTTTTTTTGATGTGTGTATATTCGATGTCAACAGATTCCTTTTTTTTTAGAAAAGCTTTCCTTGCCGGCGCCAACCTACTTTTTATATCCTCTTTGCTTCGTCCATCACTGGTTAGTTTGCTTCGTAAGTAACAGAAGTCTCCTACTTCCTTTAGCTTTTCACCTGCCAATTTGATGTCCATAGAGATTTCTGATTTATTTCGGCTGGATTCCAATATTTTTGTTTTATATTTATTTAATCTTCATCAGGTTATCATGGCAGTGAATAGGCTTGCTACAAAGGTTTCTTTGCATTAGGCAAGGTGGGAACCAAGCAAGTCCCAAGAGAATATTTCTACTGTATAGCAATCTGAATAGCACATACCACCTTATCGTTGTCCTGTCCACTTGGAGCCAAACTGTCTGCCATTCTTGTTGTACGCACCTGCAACAAATAGAAATTAATATAATTTATGTAGCGTACTTGTTTATGCCCGAAAAGACATGAAAAAAAGTAGTTCCGTGAAGAACTTTACAGCCTATTTTCATATATCCTGCTCAAGTTAATTGCCTCTATCAACATACAAAATTTCAGTTTAATTGCTGTAACAGATTCGTAGATATTGAGAACCGTCTAAATATTTCATATGGTCGCCAGTATAGATTTTTATTTTTGTACTATTACATTAAGATTATTGTGTACGTGTGGTATTCAATCGCATGATTAGAACACAAGAAGTAAAAACGAGATTTTAAAATTACGCACACCAGACATCTTGTGATTATGCAAACAATTGAAATAAATTACATGCCAGTGGATCAACATTTGTATAAGCATTTAACGTGCAACGTCCATTTAAATATTTATACTTCGCCACCATGTAGGATTTGTGTTCACCAGGTTACTGAAAGTCCTATAGGTGAACATATGTTCATAGTCTCTATGAACATAAAACAATTCAGTTTGGTTGCTGTAAAAGATTCATAGATATTGAGAACCGTCTAAATATTTCGGAAGCTCGCCATTTAGGATTGTTATATGTATAGGCCATAGAGTTATGTACCATTCAAGGACAATTATTGCCTAGGTTCATTATTCAAACTTTCACTTCGATCGCTTGATTACGACACAAGAATAAAAACTTAATTTTAAAATTTCGCACAGCCGCCATCTTGAGGTTATGTAAACAATTGAATTAAATTAGACGGCAGTGCATTACAATCTGCAAAATCCTTTACTGTACCACATTTCACTGCGCTCAGAGAGTTAAATCACGAGAAAAGTATATTAAAATATTTCAAATTCGCTTGGTCGCCATGTTCGTTTTGTACTTTACAGGTTTATGATATATACATAGGTAAACTTGTATCAGTACCCTTTATCACCGTACAAAATTGCAGGGTGATATCTGTAATAGCTTCGGAGATATAGAATGTCAGTGAAATATTTCGCACAGTCGCCATTTTGAGGTTATGTAAACAATTGAACTAAATTAGACTCCAGTGCATTACAAAGTGTATAAACATTTTCTGTACCAAGTTTCATTACGTTTGGATAGTTAAATCGCGAGAAATGTCTATTTAAAAGTCTCAATTTCGCTTGACCGCCATGTTGGTTTTGTAGTCACCAGGATTTTGAAAGTCTCATAGGTGAACTTCTAGTAGTGCCCTTTATCGCCGTACACAATTTCAGGGCGATATCCGTAATAGTTTCGGAGATAATGCATGCTAGTGAAATACTTCGCACAGCCGCCATGTTGGATTGGTGAGACGTAACAAAATTTGAAGGGCACGGTCTAGGTCGCCGGGAATAGTGCTATGAACTTACCGAGTTTCATTGAAATCGCTCCATCCGTTTAGATTTTATTAGGGGGGGACACACACACACCTCACACACACACACACACACACACACACACACACGCACACACACACGGACAAAAGGTGATCTCATAAGCCTATTTTTTTTTCAAAATTGAAAATAGGCTAAAAAACATATTGACAAAGCTAATAAATTTGGAAATTAATACCGCATGTCAATAAATTATTAGGATATTCTTAAGTAGAGTTGCGACCTTAATCAGCAAGGAGTACTTAATACAAAATAAAGTGCAAGTCTTACAGATTCATTTCAAAATTAATTCAGTAAAAAATATTGCCGATTCATGTGTTTTATATGTATTCTGAGCAAACTCAAAAGATATTTCTGACGTATCATACATACAAAGATTAATTAAATCCACAAAGGTTTCAGTGAGATTCATTTTGTTTTGTTGAGCAAACACCGTAAAAATAGAAACAGCCAAGAATTCCCATAAACATGGGAGATATGAGGCAAACGGTGAAAAACAGCACAAAAAAAGAACCAAATTTTGAAAAATGGAAAAAAAATTGAATTTATAAAATTCAGAATATCAAGACGTGTATGTTTCTTTGTTGTACAAGTTTTATGACAGGCAGAGTCATAATATTAAAATAGTTCTTGTTTTGTTTCTTTAAGGGGAGTTCCAATGTATAAAATATGAAAAAAATATCAATTTTCAGATTTTTATCCGATGTGAAAGCTGGCATTTTAACGGCTAAAATGTTGTATAACACTTGATATTTGTTATTTGCAAAACATGTCTAATATTTATTTAAATAATGCAGTGCGCGTTAGAAAACATTGATAATTAGAACATAAAACGGCATTTTCTAAGAACTTACTTTTTGCACATAAATGTTCCATAATTTTCAGTTGTTACTTATCACAGAAGTCTCAAATTTTTACCACCTGTAGCGTTGCTTGTAAATGAGATTTTAACACGGGGGATTCGTTCTAGCTCAAATACAGTATGAAACAAGTAGTTCCGTGAAGAACTATACAGCCTATTTTCATATATCCTACTCCTGTCAACTGCCTCTATCAACATACAAAATTTCAGTTTGATTGTTGTGATAGATTCGTAGATATTGAGAACCGTCTAAATATTTCAGATGATCGACAGGTAAGATTTTTATTTATGTACTATTACATGACGATTATTGTGTACGTGTGGTATTCAAACTTCAATCGCATGATTAGGACATAAGAAGTAAAAACGAGCTTTTAAAATTTCGCACAGCTGCCAACTTGTGGTTATCAAAACAATAGAAACAAGTTAGATGCCAATGGATGAATATTTGTATAATCATTTAACGTGCAAAGTTTCACTGCATTCGGATGATTAAATCACGAGAAACGTCCAATTGAGTATTTATACTTCGCATCGCCGCCATGTTGGATTTGCACTCACCAGGTTACTGAAAGACCTATAGGTGAACTTATGGTCATACCCTCTATGAACATAAAAAAATCAGTTTGATTGCTGTAAAGGATTCGTAGATATTGAGAACCGCCGAATTATTTCGGATGCTCGCCATTTTGGATTGTTTTATGTATAGGCCATAGAGTTGGGTACCATTAAAGGAAAAATAATACGTAGCTTCATTATTCAGACTTTCACTTCGATCGCATGATTACGACACAAGAAATAAAAACTTAATATTAACATTTCGCACAGCCGCCATCTTGAGGTTATGTAAACAATTTAACTAAATTAGATGCCATTGTATTACAATATATATTATCATTTATTGTACCACATTTCACTGCGCTCAGATGGTTAAATCAAGAGAAAGGTCTATTAAAATGTTTCAACTTCGCTTGGCCGCCATGTTCGTTTTGTACTTTACAGGTTTTTGAAAAGTACATAGATATACGTGTAACAGTGCCCTTTTATCATCGTACAAAATTTCAGGGTGATATCTGTAATGGTTTCGGAGATATAGAATGCCAGTGAAATATATTGCACAGCCGCCATTTTGAGGTTATGTGAATAATTGAACGAAATTGGATGCCAGTGCATTACAATGTATATAAACATTTTCAGTACCAAGTTTCATTAGGTTTGGATTGTTAAATAGCGAGAAAAAACTATTTAAAAGTCTCAACTTCGCTTGGCCGCCATGTTGTTTTTGTATTTACCAGGTTTTTGAACGTCTCCTAGGTGAACTTCTAGTAGTGCCCTTTATCACCGTAGAAAATTTCAGGGTGATATCGGTAATAGTTTCGGAGATACTGAATGCTGGTGAAATATTTCGCACAGCCACCATGTTGGATTGGTGCGACAGAATAAAATTTGAAGGGCACGGTCGAGGTCGGCCAGAATGGTGCTATGATCTTACCGAGTTTCATTGAAATCGCTCAGGTCGTTTAGATTTTATTAGGGGACACACACACACACACCTCACACACACACACACACACACACACACGGACAAAAGGTGATCTCATAAGCCTATTTTTTCAAAATTGAAAATAGGCTAAAAATGGATATACCTAGATTTTTTAAACGAAAAATTTGAGATTAAAGAAAAAAATATTATTATGGTCACAATAGTAGAAAAACCAAACGCCCGTGTTAAAGTACTAAGAATCGATCACTAATTACGGCAATAAAATTTCATCTAAATCTACCCAGTAGTTTCTGCGAATTAGGAACATGAGTATATTAACATTAAGAAGATAGGCCATAGGAACTCCACTTAAGCTGTATGTTCGTCCTTTAACGAATACGACCGGATTAGAAACCGCAATCTTGGGCATAGCAGTTAAGCATGCTACTGACTAAGCCACCGAAGCCATTGTCGTTGGGGTGAATCTGAGACTCGTTCTCAGTGACATCGGCCAAAAGCGAAAGTTTTCGATGATAATCGCCAAATAAGTGGAAATAAGCAATGCATCAAAGCGGTTCTAATCAGGAGGAAATTGAATATAAGCTGCAGTTTGTTTTTCAAATATTGGCTATTGATTTTTATCATTTCAAATATGATCTTGTCGACTTCGTCGTTATGCTTGGGTCTAACGTTATTCGTTACGGTTACGGCGTGTATGACGTCATCTTGTTTTTCAGTGCATATGCACCGAGTCGGAGTTTACTCCTGGGATGTGGCGTAATGCCATACGGACACGGCGTGTATGACGTCATCATGTTGTTCAGTGCATATGCACCGAGTCTCAGTGTACTTGCGGGTTCGTTCGTGCTAGCTGCGTGATAATGAATGACTTGCAACTTGTTGATCATGAAGCGTTCATGTGATTCTTGCTATCTCTGTACTTGCGAGTTAGTTCGTTAAACTTGCTTACTTACAGTTTACAATTTGTGCAGGGTAGTAAAGTGTGTTAATAATGGAGTCTGTGGATCGTTCGTTAAACATGCGTACTTACAGTTTACGTAAAGTTTGTTAATAATGGAGCCTGTTCCCTCCCGCTCTCCGTTCCCCGCGCGGGAAGCCTAAGTTAATGGGCAATGGAGTCTGTTGAAAGAGTCCTGGGGCTTCGAGAGAAGCGAGAAGCCCTCCTGAGCCTTTCTAACATGTGTAGCATTTGTAGCATGCGTCATTTGAAATGATTTAAAGTCTAGTCTCTCAGACTGACTGTATCTTTTTCTTTTTGATAATGGGATATCATTGTATTTTATTTGCAAAAGAACATTATTGCAATATTGATCCACAATTGTTTTCAGCAAAAATGTTATAATTAATATTTTCACACCAAAGAACGACAACGTGAAGATGATTTATTGTAGGAATATCTTTAATTGGGTCTCCAAACCTTAAAGTAAACCTATGCGATATACATTCTACATAGCCACATGGCCGACAGTACGTCGTGGTATCAATCTCCACCAGCACGCGCGCTCATTGTATCCGTCCCTTTAACAAAATCACTCCCACAAAAATATCCAGCAATCCAGTGGAAAGATGTTACACATGAAAAACAAGTTGTTCAGTAAAGAACATATAGCCTACTTTCTCCTAAATGCATGGGTATTGTTATAACCCTTTGTCCCTTTCAAGGAGTATAATTGAATGTTGGTTGCAGTAGCTTGTTGAAATACAACGTGCTAGACTGATATTAAACATGAATATGAGGTGCCCTTTGCTAGTGCTACCTCTGTAAAAAAAATCTTTGAATTCGGTTTCACCGTGTTTGAATTGATATGGGGAATCGATTTGCACACATACATGACCGCCATCTGCAAACTATTGGGCTGATGACCTTGTAGTTTAGTCAAAAGACGCTCGCTATATGAATATAATGTTGTTGCAAAATTTGGTAGAGATCGGATGATTAGGTTAGTCATAATTTGATTTAAGCTTTGATCATTTGGGTGGCCGCCATTACGTTTCCGTCAAGATGGCGGCGATATAAGACATGACACTGAGGTGCCCTTTGCTAGTTCTACCTCTGCACCAAATTTCGTTAAAATCAGTTTCACCGTGTTTGAATAGATAGAGGGAATCGATTTGCACACATTCATGGCCGCCATCCGCAAAGTATTGGGCTGATGACCTTGTAGTTTAGTTAAATCATTCTTCATACACAAAGGTATAATATTGCAATATTTGGTAGAGATCGTATGATTAGGTTAGTCGTAATTTGATTTAAGCTTTGAACATTTGGGTGGCCGCCATTACGTTTCCGTCAAGTTGGCGGCGATATAAGACATGACACTGAGGCGCCCTTTGCTAGTTCTACCTCTGTACCAAATTTCGTTCAAATCGGTTTCACCGTGTTCGAATTGATAGGGGGGACAGACATTCAGAGTACACACACTCACACACACACACACACACACACAGATAGACACTCAATTTTTGGCACTGTTTAGATCTCATGAGTCTACTTTCATTTTTTGCAATAATCAAAAGTAGGCTAGAAACTCTGAATAAGGTTAAATTAACTTGGCAGACGAGATAGGGGCTGCACAGTCTCTCCGAGTGGCGGGATACTGCAGACTGGATGCGCACTCGGCTACACAGGTTGAGTATAACGCTGTAAGCCCTCCTACTTCCCCCCGCCACCATTTCCCCTCCCTACGCCCCTCCCCTACCACCTGCACAGATTTGCGCCTTAGTGTTGAAGAAATGCTTCACTGGATTTTATGGAGTTGTGTAGAAAATCTTGACCATACGATGACAGCTTCGTAATTTCAATATTCTGTTCCCTCGTAAATGCTGGCTTTTTTAGTGTCATCAACTCATCATCCATTAATGGAGACTTCATGAGCCAGATCGAGACATTCTCCTTACATATAAGACGGTAAACATCGCGGAAGGTTACCATAACTAGTCACATATTTAATGTCTTAGTTTGCTGACCACTAGCGTAGATTGAAATTTCAGTACACACAGTTGGGATGAGTGTCATTCAAGAAAAATCGTACGCGTACAGGATTTTTATCTCATCATCCCCATATATAAAGTGACCTTTCCCCTGAACATTGTGAATTTCCAGCGAATTCTTCACAGGTATCCCGGAAAAGGTGTATAATCATCATCATCATATATACATGTATTATTTCAGTAGTATAGATCCCTCCTGCGGGGCTCAAAAGCGACCAAATCGTCATCGTGACAAATGAGCATTCAAATGAAATAGAATATACATTACCAGTGACACATTGCACTCTAATTTCATAAATATCAATAATTTCTTTAAAAATTGACGTTTAAAAAGACACAGATAGTCAGTCTGAATCTTGAAACTCTGCTGCTACATCGTACTATGAGGTCACACACCTTAGTGCATTCTCGGTTCATTTCGTCCTGTCACCGTAACGTAACGCCAGACCCCAGATAAAGTCGACATAATCATTTAAAATGATAAAATCTGTACGAAGTGTGCGATTCGCAGATACTGTTGCTGTAGGAAAACACGCTCCATAATTGCTGTCCACTTCACATTTTGGCCGCTGTGACGCCTGTTTCATGTCATTTTAACATTCTGAGGTCTTTCCTTTATCATTTTGCATGGATTTCAGAAACAGTAAGTCAAAGGAATGAGTACTCAAATCGTATAATTTCATAAATATCGAATAGCCGGTGAGTGTTACGGCTAAGCTATCAATCAATGGACTCAGCACACAAATGAAATTAGCAGTGACGAATTTCATTCTATTTTCATAAATATAAATTTTTGTAAGAAGTGTGCGATTTGCAAATACTGTTACTGTAGGAAAATATGCGACATCATTGCTGTTCAGTTCGCATTTTGGCCGTAGGGATGTCTGAAACGTGAATAGTGTTCTATAATCATTTGGTTGAAATAAAAACATAACAACCTTTCTCCTTTAGTCTCTTATTATAAACCTATTGGGGAAAGTGTGACTTAGGAACATGCGAGATTTCTCTTATTATATAATACGCTAAGGTGTATGTTTCACAAAACTCAAGCTCCTAAACCAGAGGGAGTTAGAAGGTGTGGTTTGTACCAAAATCTTCCAAATCTTCTCAATAGTACAGGAAAAATCTTGCATTTCTTGAAAAATTAATGGGAATATATTTATTTGTTTGAAAATTGCGAATCAACAAATAAACGAGACAATATCCCCTGCCAGAACTGTATGGCGCCGAGCCCGCGTAACAGTACAGCTGGGCGGGTGGTATAAGACTTGCGAGATTTCTGGCACAGGCCCTCTAGTAACTATACAGTATACCTTATAGTTTTGTTTGTAATGGAAGATATCCAAAATAGAGCTCAAATTTTAATTGCGTTTTTTTCAGCAGTTGGTAGCACTGACATAATTTTCAAATACGGCCGTGAGACATTCAAGTATACAGGCGCGGATCTAGAGTTTGGCTTTGGGGGAAGGGGGGCCAGAGAATCGAAATTGTTAAGAAAAATGGTATCACTAAAAACGCAAACACAAAATAACCAAACGTACAAAACCAGACCATTTTTTTTGCAAGCTACATGGATAGAATTTGATGCGTTCAGCGCACCAAAAATATTCGTACAATTTGCAACGGCGTGTTTTGCGACTTTTACATTGAGCTTCGAGAAAAGTATCAAGGTACGTTACAGTTTCGGTAAGTCGAGTTGGTACCGACAAAGGGAGAAAGTTACAGCTTAAATTGCCAACCAAGCTTGCAGTTTGGAAGTCGGCAAAAATTTTTGGTGCGAAAAAATCCCCAAATTCCTATCCGTGCATTGCTGCACATTAATCGTGACTTCACTATAAACATCGATTCGGTAATCACAAGGTTTGCTAAACAAAATAGACGAGTTTTTTTTTTTAGCGTATGGCTTTTAGTGCCGGGAGTGTCCGAGGACATGTTCGGCTCGCCAGAGTTTTGTAGCTTCTTCTATACGGAGACCCATTGGGTGAGCTACAAGTACCGTCGCGTGTGGAGTGTTGTCCGGGGAGGAAAGTGTGAATGTAAGGGCGAGGAGTTGGAAGGTGGCGGCTGTGGCCTATAGTTAGGGACCAACCCCGGCATTTGCCTGGAAGGAAGATGGGAAACCACAGAAAACCATCTTCAAGGTTGCCGGCGGGGGGATTCGAACCTCCTCACTTCCCGGATGTGAGCGACTGCCAGCAGCCACGCCGTAACCACCTCGGCTAACTCACCCGGTTATAGACGAGTTGATTTTGTTATATAAATAATCGTTTTTATATAACAGGTATGAAGTTGTAAATATGTACAGTTGTAACAGAACATAATAATTGCAATAAAGATATTTTCAGTATTGAATAAAATGAAAAACAAGACTGTTTTCCAGTTAAAATTCGTTAAGTTATATTCGTCTGGTTATTGTGTTTCCGTTTTTTGAGTTTGCAAAGAAATTCGGTCTCCGTTTGGCGGGGGGGGGGGGGGTCACGACCCCCGTGACCCCCTCCTCCCCTTGAATCCGCGCCTGCAAGTATAGATATTAACTCATACCCAATTTGGTTTCGATAGCTGCAGCCGTTTAGGAGCTGATAGGGGAAAACACAGACAGACAGACAGACAGACACACATTTGTCCGGATCGATCTCATGTCTACTTTTTCCTCATATTTACAATATTTAAAATGTAGGCTAAAAATGAAGCCTCATTAATTCAGGAATTAATCAACACATTAAGTGAAATTTTGGCATAAGTTAGCATGTTCCTATTTCTTGTGACGATTAATAGAATTGATGTATTCTAATCACTTTACGATAAGACAAAAAATTGATTAGCCAAGCAAAATAGGTGACTCATGCGGTGGGAATACGGTCTGTTTGGATTGCATGACATCATAAGGCGAGATTTATATATTGGCAGAAGTGGAAAGAAGCTTCTCTATGTACAACAATGTCCTCACCGACAAGCGCAGTTCCTTCACATTCGACAATCTTCGAATGTACATGGTCATTTACTGCAATGGAGAGAATAACTGTTATTTAATTTTAAGGTAAGATGTTCAATTTTTAACATGATTTCGTTTGTTTTAAGTCATTTAAAAATTAAGTCATTTTTTAGCCTATTTTCAATTTTGAAAAAAATAGGCTTATGAGATCACCTTTTGTCCGTGTGTGTGTGTGTGTGTGTGTGTGTGTGTGTGTGAGAGAGAGAGAGAGAGAGAGAGAGAGAGTGAGAGAGAGGTGTGTGTGTGTGTGTCCCCCTAATAAAATCTAAACGGCTGGAGCGATTTCAATGAAACTCGGTAAGTTCATAGCACTATTCCCGGCGACCTCGACCGTGCCCTTCAAATTTTGTTACGTCTCACCAATCCAACATGGCGGCTGTGCGAAATATTTCACTAGCATTCAATATCTCCGAAACTATTACCGATATCGCCCTGAAATTGTGTACGGTGATAAAGGGCACTACTAAAAGTTCACCTATGAGACTTTCAAAGACCTGGTGACTACAAAACCAACATGGCGGTCAAGCGAAATTGAGACTTTTAAATAGACATTTCTCGCGATTTATCTATCCAAACGTAATGAAACTTGGTACAGCAAATGTTTATACACATTGTAATGCACTGGAGCCTAATTTTGTTCAATTGTTTACATAACCTCAAAATGGCGACTGTGCGAAATATTTCACTGACATTCTATATCTCCGAAACTATTACAGATATCATCATGCAATTTTGTACTGTGATAAAGGGTACTGATACAAGTTTACCTATGTATAACTCATAAACCTGTAAAGTACAAAACGAACATGACGATCAAGCAAATTTGAAATATTTTAATAGACTTTTCTCGTGATTTAACTCTCTGAGCGCAGTGAAATGTGGTACAGTAAATGATTTTGCAGATTGTAATGCACTACCATCTAATTTAATTCAATTGTTTACATAACCCCAAGATGGCGGCTGTGCGAAATTTTAAAATTAAGTTTTTATTCTTGTGTCGTAATCATTAAAGTTTGAATAATAAAGCTAGGCAATAATTGTCCTTGAATGGTACATAACTCAATGGCCTATACATATAACAATCCTAAATGGCGAGCTTCCGAAATATTTAGACGGTTCTCAATATGTATGAATCTTTTACAGCAACCAAACTGATTTTTTTAATGTTCATAGAGACTATGAACATATGTTCACCTATAGGACTTTCAGTAACCTGGTGAGCACAAATCCAACATGGCGGCGACGCGAAATATAAATATTTAAATGGACGTTTCTCGCGAATTAACTATCCGAGTGCCGTGAAACGTTGCACGTTAAATGCTTATACAAATGTTGATCCACTGGCATGTAATTTATTTCAATTGTTTGCATAATCACAAGATGGCTGTTGTGCGTACTTTTAAAATCTCGTTTTTACTTCTTGTGTTCTAATCATGCGATTGAAGTTTGAATACCACATGTACACAATAAACTTAATGTAATAGTACAAAAATAATAAAAATCCAACCTGGCGACCATCTGAAATATTTAGACGGTTCTCAATATCTACGAATCTGTTACAGCAATTAAACTGAAATTTTGTATGTTGATAGAGGCAATTAACATGAGCAGGATATATGAAAATAGGCTGTATAGTTCTTCACGGAACTACTTGTTTAATTTTAGGGCATTTTCTGAAGATTTTGGGGGCATTTTATTGGTCATTCTTTAGGATTTTTAGGTCGTCAAAATCCGTGCCCTGTTAATTACTTTGTGAAAAAGGAGAGAGGGTGGGGTGAGGTGAATTTTTAAGTTTCTTTTAGAAGAGGTTTGAGAGTAAAAAGCTTAAGAACCCCTGCTCTAGAGGTAGAAGAAGAAGAAGAAGAAGAAGAAGAAGAAGAAGAAGAAGAAGAAGAAAAGGACGAAATAAAATAAAAATTAAAAAAAATTCATGTAAAAGACATGGCCTTACTCCTCAAGGAATGAGATCTGAGAGACTCGGAAAGAAGTAAAGCCATGAAAGGCTAATAGGAAAGGGAAATTCATGCTAGTAGTTTTAGAATGCATTTCATTGTCAAGATATGAGCAAGCAATTTTATGATTTATAACTTCTTATCTGCATTTTTTTTTCAGCTATTACTGGGCACCTATTGTTCCTTCTGTTATGTTTTAGACTTTATACATAACGGAATAATTACAAGAGGAATCTTAAGGGTGTTGTGTTTGCAATATTTTTAAATGGATCAACGACCATTTTCTTGATAACGATCCAGGATTTTTCGGCTAGTAAGATATAATTTCTGAAGAGACTTTCTTTACACAGTAATCTAAGAGAACGAGACATATTTGTACATCTCAGACTTCTGTGCGTAACATTTTTAAAGACGTGGTCATATTAAAATTATAGTGGACTAGCTGAAGTACCCGGCTTCGCTACGGGTCATAAATAAATACAAATGTGAAGGTGACAGTTAAAACAGGGGATAGGCGAGGTGCTGCGTGGAGGGAGAGTAAGGATAGAACATTTTGTCCATCTACACCGCTCGGCGTTGACCGTGTTTTATAGCACTCGTTTAGGTTTTACTCGCTAACCGTTGGAGATACACGAAACGTGTATAGAAAATTAAATTTTAAACCTCGTATATGCCATCAAAAGTTTGCTATTTCTTAGCGATCTCTTTTTATTTGAAATGGAAATACGCAAGTTTGAAACCAAAGGGTGTAGTGACGTCACTAAAATGGTCGCCATCTCTCATAGTACAAAGTATCAAAATCAAGAGTAGCCTACATGTTAATCAGGTAAATCAGCTACTTCCATGTAAATCGCACCAGTGCAGTGGTTCTTGCGTGATTGAGTAAAGACACACAGACACACACCAACTCATTTTTAGCCTATTTTCATTTTATGAAAAAAAAAAGGCTTATGAGGTCCCCTTTTGTCCGTGTGTCTGTCTGTGTGAGCGTGTGTGTGTGTGTGTGTGTGTGATGTGTGTGTGTGTCCCTAATAACATTTGAACGGCTGGAGCGATTTCAATGAAACTCGGTAAGATCATAGTACCATTCTGGCTGACCCCAACCGTATCTTCAAATTTTATTGTGTCTCACCAATCCAACATGGCGGCTGTGCGAAATATTTCACCAGCATTCAGTATCTCCGAAACTATTACAAATATCACCCTGAAATTTTGTATGGTGATAAAGGGCTCTGTTACAAGTTTATCCATGTAATATTCAAAAACCTTTTAAGTACAAAACTAACATGGCGGCCATGCGAAGTTGAAATATTTTAATAGACATTTCTCGTGATTTAACCATCTGAGCGCAGTGAAATGTGGTACAGTAAATGATTATACATATTGTAATGCACTGGCATCTAATTTAGTTCAATTGTTTCCATAATCTCAAGATGGCGGCTGTGCAAAATTTTAAAATTAAGTTTCTCTTTCTTGTGTCGTAATCATTCGATCGAAGTGAAAGTTTGAATAATGAAGCTACGCAATAATTTTCCTTTAATGGTACATAACTCTATGGCCTATATATACAACAATCCAAAATGGCGAGCATCGGAAGTATTTAGACGGTTCTCAATATCTACGAATCTTTTACAGCAATCAAACTGATATTTTTTATGCTCATAGAGGCTATGAACATAAGTTCACCTATAGGACTTTCAGTAAGCCGGTGAGCACAAATCCAACATGGCGGTGACGCAAAGTATAAATATTTAAATGGACGTTTCCCTAGATTTAACCATCCGAGTGCAGTGAAACTTTGCACGTTAAATACTTATACAAATGTTAATCCACTGGCGTATAATTTATTTCAATTGCTTTCATAACCACAAGATGGCAGCTGTGCGAAATTTTAAAAGCTCGTTTTTACTTCTTATGCCCTAATCATGCGATTGAAGTTTGAATACCACACGTACACAATACTCTTCATTTAATAGTACATAAATAAAAATCCAACCTGGCGACCATCTAAAATATTTAGACGGTTCTCAATATCTACGAATCTATCACAACCTTCAAACTGAAATTTTGTATGTTGATAGAGGCAACTAACATGAGTAGGATATATGAAAATAGGCTGTATAGTTCTTCACGGAACTACTTGTTAGTATATTAGTATAGATAGGCTACCTACTCTCGATTATCCGGGCTAATGTCCGGGGTGAATGGCACGGATAATCCCAAAACATGTGTTTATTGCAAGAAGAATGCCTTCTATTATATTTTAAAGAATACTGTTGCCTACCATATAAAGTAGGCTCTATATTACATTTACAAAGATAACTCGCCCACATTAGATAGAGGAGCTAATTAACTAATAGGTCTATCAGTAACACTAGCGAGGGTTAATGTTTTTGCAAGGAAATGTCCCACCAAGTAGAGATGAATTCAAATGTGAATTTTTGAAGAAAGTGCGAATTCGAGTATTAATTTTATAAATTATTTTCCAATGGAAGCCTCGGATTTTATAGGATTTATTGCGCTTCCAGCTTGGGAGCAGCTACGGGATGAATATAAAACATCTTAACGGTACAATTTGTGGCATAATGTTTATTCGGTATTTCCTATTTAATTTTCGGGTCTGGTGATAAATACGTTGTGGTAAAATAATCGTTAAGATCGTCAAGGGGCGGGTTGACATCAGGGGAAGAAGATGATGATCATAATTGTTGTTTTAAGGGGCCTAACATCTAAGTTATCGGCCCCTAATATTTTGGGTGATCGTGAAGAAGATAATGAAATGTTAACTATAACTAAAACTAACTACTAACTTATATACTAGAAGAAGAAATGGAAAACATAAGAGGAATACGGAAAATAAAGGAGACGAGGAGAAGAAAAGCCCTCAACCCTCGAAGAGTGCGGATTGAGGGACTTGGAAGGAAGGAGAGCCATGAAAGGCAGATAGGAAAGTGAAAGAGGAGAGGGTCCGCCCCAGAGGTAATGGATAATAGGGAGAAAACCGGAACCAGCTCAGGAATTCCTCGGGTTCGCCAACTCCCGAACTCACCAGCCGTGAGCCCCTGAGGATGTAGCAATATCTATGGTGCACCAGAAGTGGTGGGGCTACACACACCCTGCCTCCTGGAGGGCCTTGAGCAGAAGGCAGGAGATAACAGGAAAAGAAAAAGAAAGCTGACCCTTCACAGAAGGAGGGTATCGGAAAAGATGAGACAAGGGCCAATTAAGGCGGGAGAGGAAGAGACTCCCTAGGCCTCGGATACCCTAATACCATCGGGGTTGGAAGAGAACAAGAGTCGACCAAGTGAGGTCGACAGGAAAGAAGACGGAGAGGAGCCCGGCACAAGTAAGTGGAAGCAATGCCGGACTCAGCTGGGGCCCCGTGGTCGCCAAACCACGTCTCACTAGATGTGAGCCCCTGGGGGGAATTTCACATTAGGGAATGATTATGACGTAATTTATAATTTCTGGCGTGTGTTGTGTATCGCAGTCGTATATAAGTGGTAGCATTGGCTGCACGTGAAAGCTTCTTGAAGCGCCTATGTGGGCCTACTGCGTCACGTTCCTTCAGAAGGTTGCGTATCTGATCACAGGGGCCCGGATACTTAATTGAGTATTAATGTTATAAATTCAGTCTCTTATTTAACTAATTGCCGGCCCCATGGTTTTGGGATAGCGCGCCTGCCTCTATCCGGGTTCGATTCCCGGCTCCGTCAGGGATTTTAGAAACTGACGTGAGGGCTGGAACGGGGAGCACTCAGCCTCGTGAGGACAATTGAGTAGCTGTCTGACAGTGAGGCAGCGCCCCGGTCATGAAAACCAAAATTAGCGGGCTAGGGGACCCGACGCGCTTACCACGAGTCACCCCAATATCTACAGGCCAAATAGCTGGGCAGCGGTCGCTTGGTAGGCCTAGACTCTCATGGGCTGTAGTGCCAGGGGTTATCCTCCCTTTGTTATTCTGCTATGGTCCCATTCCGGTTTTGTACCGAAAATAAGGTCCCATTATCACCAACCTACACATATGGGGTACCTACAGGTTCAGCATAACCCAGTAAGTATGCGAAACGCACTCACTTACTCTTTAAATGCCTTACAATTAAATAAATACCTTAAAACATGTATATTTACAATGAAATAATGAAAGAATGCAACACGGTAACCATGGTAACAGAATCTCACAGGTTCATCTATTTCTGTAAGACGCAATGCAATTCCAATTATTACATTACTGTGAAAGTTTCCAGACGGTTATAAGGTTATCACTGAACCAGATTAAGCTGTAAAATTCATCAATACGTACAGTATAATACGCTTAAGGGCGTCAAGGGGCACTCTAGAATTCTTTCACGCAATTTTTACTTGTTAGTGTGGTACCAAAGGTCTTTTTAACCCGACTATAAAGGGTTTCCGAAACCCACATTTAAAGGCCCCTAAATTAACAGTGTCGGTGATATTCCCAGAAAACTAACTTCGCTCTGATATACCTATGAAGGAATGACAAACCCCTAACCACTGCACCAGTAGCTGAATTGATAAAGTCTGATTATTCATACCAAGGATAAAACAGTCATAGCATTTATGATTGAGATATTGTTAAGTGTACTCTTTACAACTAGAATATTCGCGGGCGATGCCGCGACGGGTAATGCTAGTTATATTTATTAAACTATTTTTTTAATGTTGATATTGTGCAAGTCTACATCAATTACCAAGTATTTAACATCAACACCACCTATGGCACAAAAACATAACTATCAATTATTATCAGAAAGTTAATTATTCATGAACTTTACAGAAGAAACCATTGTCAAGGGAACGGTCTTGGGAGAATGGGCGTGTAACAGTCATAAGTTGTCACCAGAGTGCAGCATGACTAGAACGGGTCCAATACGTAATATGGCAAATGACGAATGCTTAGGAACGTCAAGGAATACAAAAGGAGCTTCATATTTGGGCTCAATGCAGCCACCCAATTCATATGCGTGTGAACCCCCTTCGGTCCCTGCTGCATCCCTGTGGCGGCCCTTTATAGGGCAAAAGACTGGGGGTATAATTATTTTTGCACATTTGTAACTGGGGGTGATAGATGAGTAGGAATATGCAACAATTTTATGGGTGTGGATTCTATTTTATGAAATATGGGGTGGGAAATTATTATCCCACTGCCCACACCCGACAGTATGTTTTCTTAAATGAGCAATGGGGTAATTATCTCCCACCTCCAAATTATGATGATACTGTGTTTATCACTCAATAATGAGGTTTATTTAACAGGATGTAATGTATACAAACACCCATCACGCTCTAAAATTTAAAAAAAACGTAACTCCCACGTAAAAAAAGATCAGTGACCTATATCATCTTTGCCGAAAATTGAACAACAAATATAAAAGTGATTTTGGAATGTTAAAAGTTAGTATATTCGAATATAATTCACTAATTTCAAAATAGTATTTACTAAATTAATTAATTTTAAAAATCTTCTATTCTATGGCAAACCCCCTGAGCAGGATAATTATTTCCATTCTAGCTGAAATATATTTACTCAAGCGACCAAAACCATCATAAACATTGTATTTCAGTGATATACCAACGTTTATATCTCTCCAATCTTCATTAAAACACCTTCTTCTGTAAAACAGTGCATTTCTTTCACTCAACATAACCGAACTGGCGACCACGTGCACTGTGGAGACCACTGGGATATATGTTTACCCACCTTTGGTTTCTGATGACAGTATACATCAAATTAGTGGGTTTTCAATATTTCTCTGCATCAAGCTATTGGATGCATGTGGAACTGCTTGAAATGAAAGGGGTGGGAAGATTTATAGAACACCGTTCTATAAATACATGGTGGGAAGATAGTATCCCAAGGACCTATAAAGGGCTAGAACACTCCCATTAGTGGGGAAAGAAGACCCTGTTGAGCTAGTGTGGCGGCAGTAACACAGTTTGCCACCAGGGTTTCACCACAGGCCAGGTGGTGTCATCCAGAAGAAAGAAGACCCTGACAAGAAATAATCAAAAACATTCTGGAACCTGACCGCAACGCCACATATCGGGTACAATTGTGAATCGGAAAATCTGGGGATGATTAAGAAATATTGCTCTATCATCATCATCATTTCCCCTTATCTAGCTCCTGCCGGGTCGGGGTATTTATGGCATTTCTCCACTTTCCTCTTTCCGTCCACAATTCTTCTTCCACGATCTTGTACCAGTCCAGATTTCATTTTCTTACACTGTTCTTCACTGAATCAATCCACCTTGTTCTAGGTCTTCCTCTTGCTCTCTTCCCCTTGCACTTTGCCTCCAGCAGCTGTCTTGGTATTCTATTTTCCTCCATCCTCTTTACATGTCCGAACCACCTTAGTTTATTCTTCTCAATTCTCTCATTTAGTTTTCCCATCCCAACTTCCTTCCTAACATCTTCATTCCTCACTCTGTCTTTCCTTGTCTTTCCTATCATACTTCTTAGGAATTTCATTTCACTGGCTTGGATTCTACTCTCTTGCCTGCTTGTCAGGGTCCAAGTCTCAGCTGCATAAGTTAATATGGGTACATAGTACACTTTATACATTACCTCCTTGCTTTTCCTTGGTACTTCCTTATCCCAAACAAGTTTTCTTACTCTTTGATAGAATGCATTGCTCTGCTGTACCCTCCTGCCAATCTCCATGTCCAACCAACCAGTTTGCATCAACTCACTTGCGAGGTATTTGAACGTGTCCACAATTTCCAAACTCTGACTTCCAATTTTCACAGTGCCCTTTTCTTGTCTTTCCCCTCTTGTCATCACCATGGTCTTGCTTTTCTCTAATTTTCTAAGTGAAATGCCATGTCCTGTGGTTCGGATTCCACGTAAAAAGGAGGTCCCGTGGCTCATAATCACTATATTCACGGTCACGTAAAACTACAATCTTCCTTCCTTTTTTTCCTTTTCTCTATACTGATTTTCAGGCAATACTTCTGAATATTTTCGTTCAGCACATCTAGTTGTTTTTGCACTTCTTCGGTGTTCCTTCCCCAGACCACAATATCGTCTGCAAATATCGTCTGCCACTCTGCCTAAAATGGAAATGGCACTCCAATGATTCGTAGAAGGTAAATATTGCTCTAATCTATAGACAAAGTAAGATAATTGCAAGGAAATGTCAATTAGCAATTAAGTCTATACTTATTGACTAAATATAGGGATATGTTTGCAATTTAATTACAACGTTGTATCATGCATATGTTGGCAACACAACATTAGTGCTCAAGCGACCGGCCGCCAACTACGGGTACACCAATGCACAGTGGGTCAAAATCGAAATCTAGGAGGACAAAATTATTTATTTTCAAAATTAAAAAATCAAAATGTATTACTTCTACAGCATTCTCATACAATTACCGCTCACTATTCTGGGATATAAACGCATCTTAGTGTAAATCTGTCACCACTGTTCGAGCAGTCTGAATTGGAGGGTGAATGTAAGTGGCTGAGGTTTGGTTGTCTTTGTGGTTAGGGTGATGCTTTAAGATGGAACATGCAGCTGAAGGTATGATCTTTGTAACGTGTTTCAGTTATTAATGGGCGTAATTGTTACGTAATTTTAGCTATATTTGCATTATAAAATATTTAACTATTATTTTTAAAATTATATTTTTACTTAGATTTTTAGTATGTTGCGTCACTCTGCGTCACTTTCTACTTAATGTTAAAATTTAGATAAAGTCTTGTAGTTTACGCCTGTTATGAGATTTTTTGCATCTTTTTGCAACTTATTTAGTTATTTTACGTTTTAGAAGATGCCGCGCAACCAGTTCTCACACGTTTACAACTGTTCGAAGCACTGCATTCGACGATTATGTCAAAAGTGGAACTTTGCGACTTGGTTAAAAGTAAATTAGGGGTAGAAAACTATTCTGAAGAGATAACTGAGTGCTCTATCCAACTCATAGTCATAGACAATTTCTTGCATGTGTTGACGTAGCTTAAAAAGTGTCGTAACTGATGTTAATTATGAAGTAAACACATTATATACGTTGCTTTCACTCTAAATTCATGATTAAAACGTAAAAATAATTTTGTCCCCCTAGATTTCAATTTTGACCCACTCTGCAATGGTACCTAATAAATCCTATCTGGATCTAAACCATACAGGGACCCCCCCCCCCCTCAATCAAACGTACATGTTGTTTCTTCTCGATGAGCCGTTATTGAAATGTCAAAACAACGCCCAGCTACGATGCAAGTGTTTTGTGCATGTTTTGAAGCCTACGTCAAATACCAAGAATTCGACATAACCGCCACCTATGGTACAAAAACATAACTATGAATGATTCTCAGAAAGTAAATTATTCATGAACTTCTCTGAAGAAACTCTGCCAAGGGAACGGGTTTGGGAGAAATAGTGGGGAAAGAAGACCCTGTTGAGCTGAGACTTGAGTTTTCACTAAGGCTAGCGGTTTTTACGACGACAGTTTTTGTTTTGTTGACTGTATCTTGTGGTTCTAAAAGTGTGTTCATCCTACATTTTGGTCGCTACGTCACCTACCGGGTCCAATTGTGAATCTAAACCATACTGGGATCCACCCAAAGATACATAAAATGTCCATCAAAATTGGTCCAGCCGTTTAGGAGGAGTTCAGTGACATACAAACGTAGAGAAGAATCTCTACTTAGTATAAAACAACGTCACCGATTATTGGATATCACGGGTAATCTCGAGAACCACTGGATGGATTTTAATGCGGTTTTCACCATTCTGTAAAGGATATCTTGAGGAAGATTTCTGTAGACAATAATTTATTTATGATAAAATGAAGCCAAGCAGTAACGATTTCAGTGAAAAAGTTGAAGGAAAACCTGGGATTCGACGCTTTTTAAGCTTATGCTGGGCAAACCGTTAAAAATGTCAGTATACTATGAGTGTAAGAATTGTTCAGCATGAAAAGTTCTACAAAAAATGTCCGCGAGAGCATATCTCTATCTTCAATACATCGCCCACTATAAGTGTTTTTAGATTGGACGGAAGGAAGATTTGTGTTTCATTACATCTGACAAGAATTCGTTGTTCATGCATCTCCATGAAAAGATAATTAATAGTCCAGTCAATGATTTTAACCCATCATGCCAAGACGTACAACTGATATAGGTCGTAGTTCATTGACATCGAAAAAAAAAGCGCTTATCACGTAATGCATTTATAACTTTTCCTGGGAGAAGCCGGAGCAGGTTGCTAGTATAAATATCTATTATATAAAACCAAGTGTCCTGACTGACTGACTGACTCATCATCGCCCTGCCAAAACTATTCAAGTTAGAAATATGAAATTTTGGGGATATGTTCGCTGTATGTCGAAAACGTACACTAAGGAAGGATTTTTGGATATTCAGGTTCTAAAGGGGTGTTAAGGGGGTAGACATGCATTTCATGGAATAGCAATATCTCACGATTGGTTTCATTGGGGAATGTGATACTCGGCATAGAAACTAAGCATTAAAAATAAGCAGACACGTGTCTAAGGGATTTCCGATGTGGTGTATATTATGATGTGAAAGGGGTGAAAAGTGTGGGATGAAGGATTCCTAACGGATCGTGTATGTCTTAAACGATATAGGCGAAAAGTATGAAACTCAAGAGGAAAAACATCTGCTTAAAAATAAGTAAATAGGTGTTCGACCGTTGTTTCATAAATCCAATTTAAGGGGTCCATGAGGAGGGGTGAAATTCTTAAAAAAAAAGCCCACTAAAGAAAGACTACCGCTGCACAGCCTTAGATTTCCCTCTATACGTGTGTGCCATCACAGGGATGGGGACCTGCAGCTAAAAATAAGTAAGGGTTTTACAATGTGGTGTATATTATGAGGGCGTAGAAGATTTCGATTTGTGTAATTTTATAATGTGTACTTTTTTTCACATGAATTTATGTCAATGTATTTTGTGTTTAGTCAGTGTGTTTAATATATCTCATTTTTTTCATATTTATGCCATTGTTGAGTTGTATTGTTTTATTGTCTGATTGTTTACTAAATTATTATCATAATTATTCAAAATAAAATGATAAATAACTCATAGCATTCATGATTGATACGTTGCTAAGTGTACTCTAGACAACTACAATTTTCCCGGGCGAAGCCGCGACGGGGAATGCTAGTAAAGATATATCGATAAACTATTGAACTGACGGTGGTTTTGGGGTCTGGTGGATGTGAAGCGCAAAGATATGTCAAAATTCTTCGGAAGTCATAACATGTTACCCATCGCAGTAGCTAATTTTCTAACGAAATCCACCGAATTCGGGTTAACGTTCACATCACATTAGAATATGGAATTATCTCACTAATATTTGATCTATCGCAAACGAACCTTTTAGAACATCATTGGAAACTAATTATTTTTATCATCTGTTATGGTCCAATCTGCGTCACTCGTCTATAGAAAACAAAACTATAATAATCAGTGTATGATGCCTTAATTAAGAGTGTTATCGACTGGCGTGTTTGTTTCTTATCAGTTATTAGTGGCTCACATAAATACGTGTCATTAGCAATTAATTACTGGTCCATTAACTGTATTATACATCATTCAGCATTGGAAACATGGCCAATTTCTCTGTGTTGCCAGATCTAGCATTTCGAAGATGGGCCTACCTTAATATAACCTTGTGGTTTTTGCGGATTCGTTGGATACGGCCAGGAAACGGATCAACCAGCTTCAAACACAAGCTGCAAAGGCGGGCCTCCTGATCTCTTTCTAGAAAACAGAATTTATTACTAACATCAAAACGGCTCCAAAACATATTGAAGTGAATCATGGGAAAATCAAGCGGGTTGTGAAATTTAAGTATCTTGGGGAATGGATAGACCCTACAATGTCCGAAAACGAGGCTTTTGCGTCACCCTTGAATAAAATTGAAATGGCTTACCATCTAACTAAGAATGTGTACAACAAAAGATCTGTATCCCTGAATGCAAAACTGAAGCACTACTTCACGGTCATCCGGCCAGAAGCTTTGTATGCAGCGGAATGTCTCTCCATGAATAGAAAAGGCATAATGAAAAAACTGGAGACCAAGGAAAGGAAGATATTGAGGAAAATCCTGGGTCCAGTCAAAGAACACGGCGAGTTCCGAAGACGCCACAACCCAGAGTTGTACACACACGTAGAGAAAATAACGGACATGATGAGGAAAAGGAGGATTTCTTTTTATGGACATATTAACCCGAATGAAATCAACACGGCTATCCAACCGAATTTTTGCTTTTCTCCGTGAGAAAAAGACAAAGGGGGCCTGGTTCAGTGAAGTAGAGAAGGATCTGTTGGAGACTGGGATAACACGTGAAGATATCCAGGAGCGTGGCCCACTTAGGAAAAAACTTCAGAAACATCGGAGTTTTCAACTTAAGCCGAAGCTAAAAACCGGGAAGGCATGGACGACAGAGAGAAAGGTGCAACATCGATTGCGAATGAAAGAGTACTGGGCCAACATTAAAATGCAGAAGAAACAGTTGACATGAGTTGGCCGTAACGAAGGAATAATAATAAAGAAAATAATTAAATGGATATCCCCACAACGTACAGTGGGCCAAAATCGAAATCTAGGAGGACACAATTATTTATTTTCATAATTCAAAAATCAAAATTTATTACTTCTACAGCATTATCATAGATTTGCCGCTCACTATTCTGGGATATAAACGCATCTTAGTGTAAATCTGTCACCACTGTTCGAGCAGTCTGAATTGGAGGGTGAATGTAAGTGGCTGTGGTTTGGTTGTCTTTGTGGTTAGTGTGATGCTTTAAGATGGAACATGCAGCTGAAGGTATGATCTTTGTAACGTGTTTCAGTTATTAATGGGCGTAATTGTTACGTAATTTTAGCTATATTTGCATTATATAATATTTAACTATTATTTTTAAAATTATATTTTCACTTAGATTTTTAGTATGTCGCGTCACTCTGCGTCACTTTCTACTGAATGTTAAAATGTAGATAAAGTCTTGTAGTTTACGCCTGTTATAAGATTTTTTTGCATCTTTTTGCAACTTACTTAGTTATTTTACGTTTTAGAAGATGCCGCGCAACCAGTTCTCACACGTTTTCAACTGTTTGAAGCACTGGGTTCGACGATTATGTCAAAAGTAGAACTTTGTGACTTTGTTAAAAGTAAATTAGGGGTAGAAAATTGTTCTGAAGAGATCACTGAATGCTCTATCCAACTCCTAGTCATAGACAATTTCTTGCATGTGTAGACGTAGCTTAAAAAAGGTCTTAACTTATGTTTATTATGAAGTAAACAAATTATATACGTTGCTTTCACTCTAAATTCATGATTAAAACGTAAAAATAATTTTGTCCTCCTAGATTTCGATTTTGACCCACGGTGCAACGTAGTTAAATGAATGTAAATATAATATTGGACATTACATTAAATATTCAAACAATTCAAATAGAAAATCAAGTAATTTAGAAATAACAAGTGAAGTATATCAATAAATACGTTAACGAAGTTGCCGAAAAATGAGTAAAATTAAATCTTAAATAAATCTTGATTCTTCGATATGTGACGTTTAAATTTTGATTTCAGATGCCAACCAGATAGTGCGTTTCAAATCTTGACTTGTCTTCAGTCATATTTACAAATAACCAAAATGTTTAACGAAATTATCGTATTTTCATGATGTAAAAGCTGCAATCGGAAATCAGTTCTTTGATGTAGACCTGTGGTTATCGCCAGTTTTCTTGCTTGTGCTTGTACAGTTGTCAACCGTATTATATAGTTGAATGGCAATTAAGGAATTTATCCAACTAGTATGAGTCACATGTTATAAAATGTTGGTAGTCAATTCTTCGGAACGCAGTAAACAGATGTTAAGTAACGTATCTTATTTCCTTTGATTTAAAATACGGTATGTGTGAATTCTTCATATTTCTACTGGGTATAAAACGAAGTCCCCGATTCTGGGATGTCACGAGTAATCTCGAGAACCAATGAATGGATTTTGAAACGGTTTTCACCATTCTGTAAAGGATATCTTGAGGAAGGTTTCCGTAGAAAATAATTTATTTATCATCAAAGGAAGCCAAGCAGTAACGATTTCAGTGAAAAAAGTTGGGGAAAAAAACCTGACGTACGTACGCGTTTTAAGCTTACGTTGGGCAAACCGTTAAACATATCCATATAAGAATTGTTCAGCATGAAAAGTTCAACAGAAATGTCCCGGAGAGCATATCTCTATCTACAATACATTGCCCACTATAAGTGTTTTTACCGTTTCATTTCTTCCAACAATCTCCATTCAATTACTGAGGCGACAGTTAACGAGGTAGCTAGCAGGCGAGCCTATTACCCCAGATACAGCCAGCAGCAAACAGTCGAGTTGTGTTGAGTTAAGACTTCAGAGAAGAGTTAAGTTTTCCTGGAAGTACAACTCGGCTTTTCTTCATTTCGCCTCTGAACTTTTCGTTCCGCAAAATACACAGTCAAGTTAAGATTGGACGGAAGGGGGATATGTGTTACATGCACCTCGCCATTCTAAAATTAGGTCTGACAAGAATTCGTTGCACATGCATCTCCGTGATAATATAATTAATAGTCCAGTCAGTGATCTTAACCCAACATGCCGAGACGGATATAGGGCGTAGTTCATTGACATCGAAAAAAAAAGCGCTTATCACGTAACGCATTCTTAACTGTTCCCGGGCGAAGCCGGGGCGGGTTGCTAGTAAAGTTATAGAGGCTTTTAAACCTATCTCTTGATAAATGTAAGCATGCGTCAGATTTTTAAGAGCATTAAAAATCCCTCAGTATGCCTTCCATCGGTGGTGAAATAAAGCCGGCGGGTCCATGTCATAGACTTATGGCATGATAAAGAACCTTCCACTAATTACACTTGTGTGAAGCTAAATTATAGCTTATATTCGACTAACGCTCTTAGGTTCCAACATTTTTAACCAGGAGCCGACTGCGGTGGCATCTAGTAACAAATTTCAGAACTAGTTGGTCGTTGACGGTGACGTTTGCTAGCAAACGTTGGAACTACCTGAAAATCAAATGTCTACAGTCCTTACTTGAATTAGCTTGCCACGGTGGGTGAGTGGATAGCGTGTCGGTCTACTAACCCCAAGATTGCAGGTTCGCCCCTGACCGTGGTAAATGATTTTTGAAAGGCGGCAAAAATACGATACGCATGTCATACGATGTTGGCATGTCAAAGAACCCATTTGAAATCAGTAGGCCGAGTTCATAATGGCAAAATTAATCTCGGGAGTTTCCGCCAACACAAAGTTCCTCATTTCTCTACTAGAAAGCGCTATAGTGTTCAAGGAGATTATATATCTAACATCTAACCTGCTTGATAGTCAAGGAACAACGAAATTCGACATGCAAGCTACCCTCTGGGTGTCAAATAGCAAAGCTTGCACCCGGCACCCGAGGCCATACGATATTATTATTATTATTATTATTACTTGAATTAAAAGGAAATAACACACACTAATACAGCCATCTCAATTAACACCGGTTATCAGACAGATTATACACAAACCCAAAGTACACGGGGCTACATGACCACGTTGTCTGAGCCACTAAACTGAGGTACCTACCAACCTATCTTTCATTAATTACTGTACACGATTATAAAGTTCACCTGATATTTTTTAAACGCTGAGATCCCTAACGATGCATTTTCGCGGCATCTCTGGTACTGCGTGCGAATTTTCTCTCGCAAAAAAAAAAAGAAAAAACCCGTAGGCGAATAACCCATTTAGTCTATCCCAAGTGGCTTCATATACCACCATTGTGTAGGACATACTTCGTGGAAACATAATTCCGCGTCAGATGAACACAGTGACGATAATATGTCGGCACGTTTGAGACGCTATTCCCAGAAGGAAACCATCACGATTTCTAATTACTTGTGCAGAGACTGAAGTGTGTGTGTGGGGGGGATTTTTTTTTTGTTCTGTATGTTCTCCATATTAAGTGTGCTGCTTTACACACAGTCACCATTGAGGATCGCCTCTAACCGCTGGTAACCATCCCATTGGGATACGGTGAGAACTGCTACTGGCAAGAAAGAAATAATATATTCGATTCGATATAGTTGGAATATACGCCTGTCAATACTCGATATAGTTGGTTGGTTCCTCAGTTTAGTGCAGGCGACCAAATTATTTTGCAAACTCAAAAAACGAAAACACAATAACCAGACAAATTAAACTTAAATAATTTTAACTGAAAAACAGTTTTTTTCATGTTATTCATTACTGAAATTATCTTTATTGCAATTATTATGTTCTGTTACAACTGTACATATTTACAACTTCATACCTGTTATATAAAAACGATTATTTATATAACAAAATCAACTCGTCTATTTTGTTTAGCAAACCTTGTGATTACCGAATCGATGTCTATAGTGATGTCACGATGAATGTGCAGCAATGCACGGATAGGAATTTGAGGCTTTTTTCGCACCAAAAAATGTTTCCGACGTCCAAACTGCAAGCTTGGTTGTCAATTTAAGCTGTGACTTTCTCCCTTTGTCGGTACCAACTCGACTTGCCGAAACTGTAACGTACCTTGATAATTTTCTCGAAGCTCAATGTAAAAGTCGCAAAACACGCCGTTGCAATTTGTACGAATAATTTTGGTGCGCCAAACGCATCAAATTCTATCCATGTAGCTTGCAAAAAAAGTGGTCTGGTTTTATACGTTTGGTTATTTTGTGATTGCGATTTTAGTGATACCATTTTTCTTAACAATTTCGATTCTCTGACCCCCCCCCCCCCCCTCCAAAGCCAAACTCTAGATCCACGCCTGGTTTAGTGGCAGCGACAACTCGGTCATGTGGCCCCGTGTACTTTGTGTGTGTGTAAAATCTGTCTGATAAGCGGTGTTAGTTGTGATGGCTGTAATAGTGCGTGTTATCTGTTTTTAATTCAAGTAAGGACTGCATACATTCAATTTTCAATAGTTCCTACTTTTGCTACCAAGCGCCACCGTCAACGACAACTAATTCTGAACATGGTTACTAGATGACACCGCAGTCGGCTCCTGGCGACGAAAGTTGGAATCCAAGAGCGTTAGTCAAATCTAACCTATAATTGAGCTTCACACAAGTGTAATTAGTGGAAGGTCCTTTTACATGCCATAAATCTATGACATGGGACTGACGGCTTTATTGAGGAATATTTAAGTTTGGTGCTTTTCAGTCGATCAACACGATTGTACCCAAATGAGTTGGGTTATATCCTAATCCTCAAAATACATGAGATTAATAAGTACACATGGATGACCAGTTTCGATCGTCAAGCGATCATCAGATCCATTACACTTCTTCTTCTACCTTATCCGATACGGACGTTGGCTAACACCTTCTTATCCTGTGCAATCCTGAAGAGTTCCGTGGAAGACAGCCCAAACCACGTTCTAAAATTCTCCATCCAAGTTATTCGTCTCCTTCCCGGTCCACGCTGACCTTCAATTTTACCCTGAAGCAGACGGTATTTTGGACTCCTCATCATGTGTCCCAAGTATTCCAATTTCCTCTTCTTAATTGTGTTTAACAGCTCAGGTTGGCTGCTCACACGCTGAAGAACCTTGGCATTACTCACATGTTCTGTCCACGAGATTTTAAGAATCCGCCTTTATATCCACATTTCAAAAGCTCGAATCTACTTTTCTGTAGCTACGGACAAGGTCCAAGCTTCAACACCATAAAGAAGGGTGGAGACAACATAACATTTCACAATTCTTTTCTTAAGCGTCATAATGAGATCTCGACAGCATAGTAGTTGTTTCATTGTCATAAAGATGGATCTAGCCTTCTCTACGGCATCTTATTTCAACCGAAGGATCCCAATTCTCATTAATATTCTGTCCTAAATAAACCAAACCCTTGACTCGCTCAATCTGATGTCCATCGACACTTATTGTTAGGCTATAAAATCTTGTCTGAAAATACGGGTGAAAATATTTATATTACTTATAAAGTCGGTTTTCTCTAAGGAGATATTGAGGCCTGCCTTTGCTGCTTGTTTCTGGAGTTCACTGATTTGTTCTATGGCTGTACTCATGGATTGAGAAAAAATTGCGAGATCATCTGCGAACGATGGACAATCAACTATCAGATTCATGTTTTTGTATCCCAGTCTCACCACATTAAACTATTATTATTACCATTATTATTATTATTGATTATGTAGTCCGGCCATGATTGGCATAAGGTGTGCTGTGTGTGGGGCAGGTGTATTTAACGGAAGAGTCCTTAGATAAAGGGTGTGAGAATTGTTTTTCATCTTGGAAACAGGTTAGTGTGCATCGTAGTTTATACTTAATCAACGGTGTTTACTAAATTTATTTCCTGAAATCAACTCTCTCAAGTGTTGACTAAATTTCTTTCGAGATTTTGGGGTTATGTTTTATTGTATACTATTGACACATGGAGCTTGAAGTTCTCTCTGTGACAGGAAGCGATATCCAAAGCCGTCTGAGACCAGAGTAATAGTATAGTAAACTTATAGGTTCTGTCGTCAGGGGGCAGTAAGAAGGTCTGACCTATTTGGCGAAGGCGGCCATTAGAGCCCCGATACCTCGGGTACGTATCAACCCCCATCCACTTGATAATACATTCTCGTGTTCAGCAATCAGAAATTTAAAATTATGGATAATATGATGAATTTAATCCCCATAGATGAAAGACATATGATATGCCAATGTATGGCCAGAACCCCTCTGTCAAGCGCCAAAGGGAGCATGAAGATAGCGACACCAATTAGCAATGTTGTGGAGCGCCTGGCGAGAGTACCTGGTATTGAGGAACAGCCAAGAGAAGAGAGTATTGGTAATCTTCTTCCGAGTGTGGAAAATGTATTGCAACGGTGTCGAAACATTCTCAGTAAGATGAAGCTTGCAGCTGACAGGCAGCGTAATATGTCCAAAGATGTAAAAAATGGCATAGTAGAACTAGAAGAGGTCATTGATACTACAGCCTATTGTGGACGTACTTCACATGCGGTACAAGACGAAGCTCACAAGGTTGTAGTGAACGCCCTACCGAAGGACATGCCCCCGATTCCTAACAGCTGGAAAGAAACAAATTCGGGCAATGCCCCTGCTCTGGAGGTGGACAAGAGGAATGAAACAGAAATATGGACTCCTGTTACATCGAGAAGAGACAGAAGAATGGCAAAAATTCAAGAAAAGGATGCGAAGAAGCAGGAGGATTTAGCTGATAAAGTTGGCATATCTTCCCATCAAGCAGCCCCAAACAGACAGAAGAGAACTAGCAGGCCACGACTGATCACAACAGCTGAAGGTAAATCATATGCCGATATTCAGAAGGAGATTCGCCAAAAAGCAAACCCTAATGATACAGGAACCGAAATCCGGTCCATTCGATCAACTAAAGCGGGAGACGTCCTTGTCGAGATGGGAGCAAATTCCAGGGACAAAGCAGCTTTTAGTAATTCTCTACGAAATGTTTTGGGGTCTAATACTACAGTCCGTAGGCTTGAAGCGAAGGCAACTGTTGAACTCAGAGACCTTGATGCTCTAACTACTTTCGAAGAGGTCATGGAAGCTATCCAGAGAACTATTCCAGAGCGCTCTCCAGATACCAAGGTGCTGGTGACGAGGGAAGTGAAGATGAACCTTAACAACTAGTGATGCAGATGTACTCTTGAAGCAAGATCATATTCAATTGGACATGTTGCTAGCAAGTGCAAAGGCACTGATCGAAGTAAACTATGCTACAATTGCGGAGGGACTGATTACAACGCTAGAGGATGTACGGCCTCGAAGAAATGTGTTCTTTGTGAAGAACGAGGTTTTGACTAAAAGTATTCAACACATGCTGTGGGATCTGGCCAGTGTAAGGTCTTCAGAGAAGCTTTAGACAAAGAAAAGGCTCTTAGGTTCAAATGATTCGTGTACTGGAAAACGTAAAACAGCCGATGATCTGCTGTATCAGCTAGTTACAGAGAAGCAAAGTGATCTCTTGTTAATCAGTGAACAGTATAAAGAAAAAGATAGTTGAGGACAAGTGTCCAAGCATAATATGATCCTAGCCTGAAGTAATGTGTTAAACGGTTCCAGGCTAGGTTTCAGAAGTAACATAGTACAGTACAGCTGGAATGGTTTTGTTCCAAAAACTGTGCTATGGTTGGCTTTTTGTAAATCATTAAAAAAGCACAAAAAAGCTTAACTCTAAATTTTAGAATAATTTGCAGGATCATTTTGTCGGAAAACTCAAAAAAACATTGAAAAGCGTTTTTCTCTGAATCGACGTATTTTAAAGATTTTTTTTTAAACAAACAATGTAGAGGACATTGTCACCTACAATTCGTCTCATTGAGGTCATGTCTTACGTTTTGAAATGCAGAAGCTATGTGGCGCCAAAATTTCCAAAAAAGTGTTTTTTCACTTTTTGTCCTAGAAAAAATAGTTTTTTTTTTCACAAAAGAGTGAATCAGAAATTTGTTCCTCTCAAAAGAAAGATATCTGGCCGGTTTGCTGGTATGGTTTTATCAGTAATAACTGATCGGTCCGAGAACAACTTGTGACTAGGATTTTCCAAAACGGCGTCAGGAACATACTGATAGTAAGGCAAAGTATTTTCAGATAGGCCTAATGGGTGCTTTTGAGCAAGGTGTAGGTGCATTATTTTGGCCACTTGGAAGTGCCTTTTCAAGTAATCAGTACAGGAGATTGCTTGGCAGCCTCCTGTGATATGCTGAATTGTTTCCGGTTCTAGTTGCCATTTTCGGCATTTATCATCCTGAATATTTACCTTAACTATATATTTAAGATATTTTAGGTAGCCACAACTTGATCCTGGATTACAACTATGAATCCTTCAGTCTCCGTAAATAGGTCGGCATGAAAACAATCCCTTTTCTAAAACATAATGATAACTTAATCAATAGAACAATTGGAAATTTATTTAAAACCATATTCTGAAAACTTCATCATAGGTTCGGGAATTATGTTGTTACTATTGACCGTTAATTTTAGAATAACTGGGGGTCACGGTGTTTTAGGATTGGAGTTTTGTTTATTTGTGATTATTGTGGACTAAAACCAACACGAATATTTGGTAGTTACCATGGCAACAAAAGTTCGTTCACTATGCTCATGCATTCTTGTTTAGTAGAGACATCTATACATCGGTATTAGAACTTCTTACTTCCTATTATTGAGAGTTAGTACGCTGATCCGTCGAGAGATAGTGTTAGGCTAATATCCTCTAAAATTACTAAAAGTTAAAATTTCCATTTTTTCTTCTGGCATCTCCGAGTGTCAGCTTGTTTTTCACCACCACGGATGTCATCTCGGAGGTACGGGTTCGATTCCCAGCTCTGCCAAGATATTTTTATTCTGGTCTAAGGGCTGGAACGGGGTACACTCAGCCTCGTGAGGCAAAACTGAGAAGAGGAGGATTCGATTCCCGGCTCAGTCATTCTGGAAGTGGTTTTCCGTGTGGTTTCGCGCTTTTACTCCAAGTAAGTACGGGGTGGCTCCTAACTTAAGGGCACGGCCGCTTCCTTCCCAATCCTATACCCAATTTACAAATGCACACACCAGTACAACCATTACAATAACACAGGTTATCACACTTCCAAGTACCCCTAAAATAAGCGACAACAACAAAGAGTGTCATGTTATTAAATTTTAAAATTCAGTCCTATCTACAAAAACATTTTAGTGTGAACAAAAAATGCCCAAAAATGTAACTAAATTAAAATTTATTCGAAAGTGTTATCTTATCTTCTATCTATATATATAAAAATCAATCTTACGTGATAGTTTGTCTGTGGGTGTGTATGTCTCCTATGCATTCATATACCACTCAACCGATTGCGATGAAACTTGGGTGAGATGTTGAGTACACTCCAAGGATGGTTTCTGACTTAGGAAATCCATTTTACAATAGGTAGCGCACGCGTAGATTCAACAAATGAGCGACGATGCGCGAAGCATTTCAACAAAGTCCCGTATGTGTTCATATACCATTCGTCCGATAGCGATGAAACTTGGGTGAGATATTGAGTACACTCCAAGGAAGGTTTCTGACTTAGTAAATCCATTTTACAATAGGTAGCGCACGCGTAGATTCAACAAATGAGCGACGATGCGCGAAGGATTTCAACAAAGTCCCGTATGTGTTCATATACCATTCGTCCGATTGCGATGAAACTTGGGTGAGATGTTGAGTACACTCCAAGGAAGGTTTCTGACTTAGTAAATCCATTTTACAATAGGTAGCGCACGCGTAGATTCAACAAATGAGCGACGATGCGCGAAGGATTTCAACAAAGTCCCGTATGTGTTCATATACCATTCGTCCGATTGCGATGAAACTTGGGTGAGATGTTGAGTACACTCCAAGGATGGTTTCTGACTTAGTAAATCCATTTTACAATAGGTAGCGCACGCGTAGATTCAACAAATGAGCGACGATGCGCGAAGCATTTCAACAAAGTCCCGTATGTGTTCATATACCATTCGTCCGATAGCGATGAAACTTGGGTGAGATGTTGAGTACACTCCAAGGAAGGTTTCTGACTTAGTAAATCCATTTTACAATGGGTAGCGCACGCGTAGATTCAACAAATGAGCGACGATGCGCGAAGCATTTCAACAAAGTCCCGTATGTGTTCATATACCATTCGTCCGATAGCGATGAAACTTGGGTGCGATGTTGAGTACACTCCAAGGAAGGTTTCTGACTTAGTAAATCCATTTTACAATAGGTAGCGCACGCGTAGATTCAACAAATGAGCGACGATGCGCGAAGCATTTCAACAAAGTCCCGTATGTGTTCATATACCATTCGTCCGATAGCGATGAAACTTGGGTGAGATGTTGAGTACACTCCAAGGAAGGTTTCTGACTTAGTAAATCCATTTTACAATAGGTAGCGCACGCGTAGATTCAACAAATGAGCGACGATGCGCGAAGCATTTCCACAAAGTCCCGTATGTGTTCATATACCATTCGTCCGATTGCGATGAAATTTGGGTGAGATGTTGAGTACACTCCAAGGATGGTTTCTGACTTAGTAAATCCATTTTACAATAGGTAGCGCACGCGTAGATTCAACAAATGAGCGACGATGCGCGAAGCATTTCAACAAAGTCCCGTATGTGTTCATATACCATTCGTCCGATAGCGATGAAACTTGGGTGAGATGTTGAGTACACTCCAAAGAAGGTTTCTGACTTAGTAAATCCATTTTACAATAGGTAGCGCACGCGTAGATTCAACAAATGAGCGACGATGCGCGAAGCATATCAACAAAGTCCCGTATGTGTTCATATACCATTCGTCCGATTGCGATGAAACTTGGGTGAGATGTTGAGTACACTCCAAGGAAGGTTTCTGACTTAGTAAATCCATTTTACAATAGGTAGCCCACGCGTAGATTCTACAAATGAGCGACGATGCGCGAAGCATTTCAACAAAGTCCCGTATGCATTGATATACTATTCGTCCGATAGCGATGAAACTTGGGTGAGATGTTGAGTACACTCCAAGGAAGGTTTCTGACTTAGTAAATCCATTTTACAATAGGTAGCGCACGCGTAGATTCAACAAATGAGCGACGATGCGCGAAGCATTTCAACAAAGTCCCGAATGCATTCATATACCATTCGTCCGATAGCTATGAAACTTGCGTAAAATGTTGTGTGCACTGCAGGGAAATTTTCTGGCTTAGTACATCCACTTTACAATAGGCAGCGCACGATTAGATTCAACAAATGAGCTACGACGCGCGACGCATTTCAACAAAGTCACGTTTGCGTTCATATACCATTCGTCCGATAGCGATGAAACTGGGCTGAGATTTTGTGTGCACTCCAGGGAAGGTTTCTAGCTTAGTAAATCCCTTTAAAAATAGGTAGAGCACGAGTAGAATCAACAAATGAGCAACGGCGCGCGAAGCGTTTCAACAAAGTCCCATTTAATTTCATATACCATTCATCCGATAGCGATGAAACTTGGGTGAGATGCTGTGTACACTCCAGGGAAGGTTTCTGGCTTAGTACATACATTTTACAATAGGTAGCGCACCAGTAGATTCAACAAATGAGCGATGACACGCGAAGCGTTTCAACAAAGTCCCGTATAAAGTCATATACCATTCGTCTGATAGTGATAAATGTTTGGTGAATTGTTGTGTACACTCCAGGAAAGGTTTCTGGCTAAGTAAATCCATTTTACAATACGAAGCGCACGTTTATGTTCAACAAATGAGTGACTACGCGCGAAGCGTTTCTACAACGTCCCGTATACGTTCACATACCATTCATCCGATTGCGATGAAACTTGGGTGAGATGTTGTGTACACTCCAGGGAAGGTTTCTGGCTGAGTACATCCATATTACAATATGTAGCGCAAGAGTAGACTCAACAAATGAGCGACGACACGCGAAGCGTTTCAACCAAGTCCCGTATGCATACATGTACCATTCGTCCGTACCTATGAAACTTGGGTGAGATGTTGTGTACACGTCATGGAAACTTTCTGGCTTAGTAAATCCCCTATACAATATGCAGCGCACAAGTTGATTCAACAAATGAGGGACGACGCGCGAAGCGTTTCAACAAAGTCCCGTATAAGGTCATATACCATTCTGCCGTTAGCGGTGAAACTTGGGTGAAATATGGTTGACACTCCAAGGAAGGTTTCTGGCTTACTAAATACATTTCACAGTAGGTAGCACACGAGTCGATTCGACAAATGAACGACGATAGCGATGAAACTTGGGTGAGATGTTATGGACACTTACGTGACGGTTTCTAACTTAGTAAATACATTTTACAGTAGGTAGCGCACGAGTAGATTCAACAAATGAGTGACGGAGTGCGAATCGTTTAAACAAAATCAGGTATGCGTTCATATACTATTCATCCGATTGCGATGAAACATTGATCAGTTATTTTGTACCCGCCAGGGAAGGGGACTTAGTAAATCCATTTCACAATAAGTAGCGCAAGAGTAGATGCAACAAATGGGTGACGACGCGCGAAGCGTTTCAACAAAATTCCCTATTGCGTTCATATAACATTCTTCGATTGCGATGAAACCTTGATGAGTTATTGTGTACACGCCAGGGAAGGGCTTCGACTTAGTAATACATTTCTCAATAGGTAGCGCACGAGTAGATTCAACAAATGAGTGACAGCGCACGAATCGTTTAAACAAAAACTCCTATACGTGCATATACCATTCATCCGATTGCGATGAATCATTGATGAGTCATTGTGTACACGCCAGGAAAGGGTTTCGACTTAGTAAATCCATTTCACAATAGGTAGCGTACGATTAGATTCAACAAATGAGTGACAGCGATGAAACTTTTTGAAAGTTGTTGTGCACGCTCCCACGAATGGTTCTAAATTAGAAAATCCATTTTATGATAGCTTAGAGGCAGTTAACATGTTGTGTATCCAAAAGCACTTCAAGAAACAGAATTTCAACGCCAACACTTTCTTTGATTGGCATTGCAACGCATGCCGGGTACAGCTTGTATTCTTATATATATAAGGATGTTCGTTTGTTCGTCTTTTATGCGTTCATAAACCATTTATCCGATTCCGATCAAATTTTGGTGAGTTGTTGTGCACAGTCCCGGAAAAGTTATAGGCGTAGTAAATCCAATTTACAATAGATGGCTCGCGAGTAGCTTCAACAAAATTGCGTGCGTTCATATACCATTCATCCCATTGGGGTGAAACTTGGGTGAGATGTTCTGTACACTTCGGGTAAGGTTTCTGGCTTAGTAAATCCACTTAACAGTAGGTAGCGCACGAGTAGATTCAACAAATGAGCGACTATGGGCGAAGCGTTTCAACAAAGTCCCGTATGCGTTCACATACCATTCGTCCGATGGCGATGAAACTTGGGTGAGATGTTGTGTACACTGCAGGGAAGGTTTCAGGCTTAGTTTGATCTATTTTACAATAGGTAACGTACGAGTAGATTCAACAAATGAGTAACGGTGCGCGTATCGTTTAAATGAAATTCCGTATGCGTTCATATACCATTCATGCGATTGCAATGAAATTTGGTGAGATGTTGAGCACGATCCCATGATTTTTTCTAAGATAGTAAGTCAATTTTACAATAGTTTAGAGGTGGTTAACGGAAAAAGAAAAAAAAATATTGGGAATCCAAAAGCACTTCAACAAACAAAGTTACAACGCCAACACTTTCTTTGATTGGCATTGCAACGCCTGCCGGGTACAGCTAGTATTGAATAAAACGACGTAGCCTACTAAGATCTGCCAGAACTGGGCATTATCTAAAACAGTGAAAATGCCATTGGTGAAATCACTGGTGTTTTCTGTTTTCTTATACGGTTGTGAGACCTGGACTGTGAAGGCTAATGACAAGATGTCTTTGAGATGTGGTGTTGGCGGAGGATGCTACGTATACCATGGTCAGAAAGAAGAACTAATGCCTCATTTATAGAAGAAATGAGCATCACAAAACGTTTATCTTCCCGTGTGAGTGAAAGTTACCTCTAATTCCTGGAACACACCTAGAGTAGAGAAGGAGACAAGGCAAAATTGAAGGTACCAGACCAAGAGGTAGGACAACAAGTAGATGGTTAGACCAAGCAAAGAAGATCACCGGCCTACCTCTTCACGATATCTTACGAAGGGCTGATGATCGCTTAGGATGGAAACGTCTCGTCAAGGATGTAGTTACTAATGAAGTGAACACGGCCATCGAGAAATACAGGCCATGGCGCGTAAACCTAATCCTTTTGTGACGTAGGCAATGTAGTGCTTGATGGTGCTTGTACGTTTAAGTCAAGAGCAATTCATAAGCAGCAGAAACGCTATATTTTGTATCAATCTTCTTGAAATGGACCCAGATTAGATGTTACGTGTGTTTTCAAGTACGATAAATTATACTGTATAGGTTTACAAAACTACGCCAGCTATAGATAACCTATTTACATGTTGAAGTTACTCGTAACAAAAATCCACTCGAACTAGGATTCAAGGATTTGTAGTGTCTTTAATAGCTTCAACGAGTACAGTAAGTTGAGTTATAGAGACTGTGACTTTCTTTTTGAGTAACTTATGTGGACATGAGCAGTGCCATGTGTATAATTAAACCAAAGAGACTTGCAGTGAAAGTATTACTTAGTTATTGTTGTCTTAAGGGGCGGAACATAAATTAATACGTTAAAAGAAGAGATCTGCGGAAAACACTCGCCACCGACTAACGACTCATATCAATACCTTCTATGAAGACAAGATGACTACCACTCCGGCAGTAAGACGAAGACCATGGAATAATATGATCGTCAATATCTTTGTATTACAAAAACGTTTGATACATTTATGTATATCGTTCAACTATAAGAGTTATACTTGCATACATTTTCCGGCACTATTCATAGCTTTTCATAACCTTCCTGAACGCTTTGTAACCGTCAAGTAATTCCACATAATTAACAAGCAACCGCCAGGTAAAGATAACATACTCCTGAAAAGCATTACCTTGTGATCAACTACAACGATTAAAAAGAAGTAATATACTGGTTCTACTTATAGTAATGAATAAATAAGTAAATTGTGGCTAAGTATTGGACTTCATAAGATTGATCAGTGTGTGTTGTGTTTGAGTCTTCAGTCTTTTGACTGGTTTGATGCAGCTCTCCATGCCTCCCTGTCCTGAGCTAATCGTTTCATCTCTACATAGCTCCGACACCCTACATCCGAGGCAATCTGTTTAACATATTCTAACCTTGGTCTACCCCTACGGTTGTTGTCCTCGACCCTTCCTTCCATAACTAAGCTTGCTATTCCTGGGTGTCTTAGTATGTGTCCTACCAACCAATCTCTTCTCTCCATTAGCAGTCGCCAGAAACATCTCTCCTCTCCCACTCGTCTTAATACCTCTTTGTTTGTAACCCTATCTACCCATCTGATCTTCATCATTCTCCTGTAACACCATATTTCAAATGCTTCAATTCTCCTCTTTTCTGCTGCACCAATAGTCCAAGTTTCACTTCCATAGAGCGCCACGCTCCAGACAAAGGCTTTCAAAAATGACTTCCTAATACCCAAATCTATATTCGATGTCAGCAGATTCCTTTTTTGTAGAAATGCTTTCTTTGCCTGAGCCAACCTACTTTTTATATCCTCTTTGCTTCGTCCATCACTGGTTATTCTGCTTCCTAAGTAACAGAAGTCTCCTACTTCCTTCAGCTTTTCACCTGCCAATTTGATCTCCATAGAGGTTTCTGATTTATTTCGGCTGCATTCCAGTATTTTTGTTTTACATTTATTAATTTTCATCATGAATTCTTTCCGTAAGATCAGTGTTGAGTTGTAATTATCGTGTAGGCCTATGTTTTGCCAGAAGCCATGGTTATGTTGGGTCAATGTTTTTTACAGCGCGTTTTCTGATATGATATGGGATAAATTCTGCGATTTCAGCATCTTGTAGACAATGCGGTTTATGTTCCCGTCATACATAACCCTACCGGAAGCTGTGTAACAGCACTACTTTGCTGACGTCACGAAAACGCGCCAGGGCCAGTATTTCTCGTTGGCCGTGTGAAGTGAAGAAAGGACTCTCAGCAATGAGTAAAACGACTAATGATGAAAATGATATTGAATCTAGGCTTTTGTGGTTACCATGGCAACAGTTATTGTTTGTCATTTAGGCCGATATAGTTGCCATGGCAACATTGCTCTCAAAATGGGTCATGTTTCGACTAAACTAGATGCATAGGTTTAGATGACGAATACATCCAGGTCAGGTTCTTGTCCATGCTAAACAGAGATAGCCCTAAAATATATAACTTACATGTTAAAAATAATTCTAATATAATTTAACTTACCTCTTCGGAGGACTTAGGGGAAGGTCAGGATTGATGATGATGATGATGATAATTGTTGTTTTAAGGGGCCTAACATCTGGGTTATCGGCCCCTCATGGTTTGGGTGATAGTGAAAGACGAGATGAGAATGAAAACTATAACTAATACTAACTACAGACTTATACACTAGAAGAAGAAATGGTAAACAAATCAAGGATAAGGCAAAAAAAAAGGACAGGAAGAAGAGAAATGCCCTCAACCCTCGAAGAATGAGGATTCAAGGACTTGGAAGGAATGAGAGCCATGAAAGGCAGATAGGAAAGTGAAAGAGGAGAGGACCCGCCCCAGGGTCAGAAGAAAGACGGGACAAAACGGACCCAGCTCAGGAATCCCTCGGGGTCGCCAACTCCCGAACTCACCAGCAGTGAGCCCCCCCAGGGTGTAGCAATATCCAGGGTGCAACAGAAGTGGTGGGGCTACACACACCCTGCCTCTTTGAGGGCCTTGAGCAGAAGGCAGGAGATAACATGAAAGGAAAAAGAAGGCTGACCCCTCGCAGAAGGAGGGTATCAGAAAAGATGAGACAAGGACCAGTTAAGACGGGAAAGGAAGAGACTCCCTAGACCTCGGATACTCTAATATCGTCGGGGTCGGAAGAGAACAAGAGTTGACCAAGAAGGGTCGACAGGAAAGAAGACGGAGAGGAGCCCGGCACAAGTAAGTGGAAGCACTGCCGGACTCAGCTGGGGTCCCGTGGTCGCCAACCCACGTCCCACTAGATGTGAGCCCCTTGGGGGAGGACAGGAATGAAAGGATGACTGTCTTTATCGAGCAGTAACAGATTCTAAGTATCTGCTTATTCATTTCCAGTATGTTTGTTAGAGTTTTCATTCTTTTGACTTGTTTGATGCAGCTCTCCATAACTCCCAGTCCACAGATACTCGTTTCATCTCTACATAGCTACCACACCCTGCACCTGAGGCAATCTGTTTATATATTCTACCCTTGAACTACCCCTACAGTTCTTGTCCTCGACCCTTACTCCCATAACAGAGTTTGCTAATCCTGGGTGTATTAGGTAGTGTCCTACCAAACTATTTATTCTCTTCATCAGCAGTCGCCAGAAACATCTTTCCTCGCCACTTGTTTTAATATATCTTCATTTGTTACTCAATCTACCCATCTGCTCTTCATCATTCTCCTGTAACACCACATTTCAATCACTTTTATTCTCCTCTTTTCTCCTGCTCCAACAGTCCAAGTTTCACTTCCATAGATTGTCACGCACCAGACAAAGGCTTTCAAAAATTATTTTCTAATACCTAAATCTAAATCTGATATCAACAGATTTATTTTCTGTAGAAATGCTTTCCTTGCCTGAGACAACCTTCTGCGTTCATCACTGGTTAAAGAATCAACAACAAAAACAACTACAATTGGCTCTACCGCGGATCAAGGACAATGAATTTTAATCGCTATAGTCGAGTGTTGAAGTATGTGGTGTTAAAATTACAGGGAGATTCTTTTGTTGGAGCGGGGACGGCGACCGGCTACCGGGCGCGCGCGCCTTCCGCCAGCTAACCGAGCTCGCACCACAGATTGCGCGCCGGTGGAAACCGTAACAATGTCCATTATTTAATGGTAAATTCACCAGCAAATCATGATTAAAGAACTTAACTATTCACAGGAGAAGCTGAGAGTGTTCTCCTTGAGCTGACAGACAGGCGGGTTGTAACGTGTAAATAAATTAGCGTTTACACGTTGTAATTCCCTTCTGTTGAGAGGGATATCTGCTGCCGTATATTGTTCCCCAGCCCCACTAGGGTACGGGTAATTGATCTGTACACTTCGTATTTTAAATTACGCCACAATTCAACATCAAACGGGCTTAGGTCCGTGCTTCGATTAATTACAGTAAACACGCAGAGAGGTGCAGGAGCAGCTACATAATGTAACGATGTAACATCCAAAGTTACTGTCTGTCAGCTGAAGGAGAACATTTTGAGTATCTTCTGTGAAAAGATACTGGTGACGTGACGTCATCCAGATTACCAAAAAATAAAAATAAACATCTGTGCTTCTTTAATTAAATGTTGCAGCTGTTGTTTATGTTACCTTCTTATCTGTGTGCTGACACTACACAACCTATTTGATGAAAGTTTAGTGACTTAATGACTTTAATGACCCTGGTTAGCTCGCCTCCGCCTCGCGCAACCGTGCGGTCCCAGCTCGGTTGCCTGATGGAAGGCGCGCGCGTCCGGCAGTCGGCCACCGGTCCCACTCCAGCAAAAGAATCTCACTGTATATATATATATATATATATATATATATATATATATATAATATTTTTGATTGCAAATACACATTGTATAATGCTTAATGTTATAAATCAATAAATACAAAAAGAAACGAAGTTAAAACAAATAACCTGCTGGGATTTGATCCACGAACCTCCAGACTATGAGTCCAGGTCGCTACCAGTACGGCACAGATGCAGAACAATTATATTATACATGGTTTACAACTGGTTTAGTATAACTCCACATTATTTTGTCTTGCAATAAACGATTTCATTAGCATTTCTGCAGTTTCTATAAACCATGCGATACTAAATAGGTATTATTTTCTTCAGTACATTCCTGAAAGGATATAAACTTACGAAGTTACGGAAATATATGGATTTACCAGCAAACAATAGCGGCCATTGGACCCAACGGGACGGCACGGTCAAGAACGATATAGCACGGTGAGCCTGAACTGTTAGCCACTACTGCGGTCACATATTCTATGTTAAAATGCTAATATTCTACCGGTCACCTCCTTGAAGACAGTTTAAACCTCCCTATGTACGATGATCGTATTTGGTAAGGCCAGGCCTTGTTGAATCGTAAGTTACGGTTTGGCTATAATACTTTTATGATTCATACATCCACCATCTTGAAACTATTTGGCTGATGACCTTGTAGTTTGGTCAAGAGACGCTCCCCAAATGAAGGTATGTTGTTGAAAAGTTTGGTAGAGATCAGATGATTAGGTAAGTCGTAATTTGATTTAAGCTTCGAACATTTGGGTGGCCGCTATTACGTTTCTGTCAAGACGGCGACGATATAAAACATGACACTGAAGTGCCCTTTGCTAGTGCTACATCTGTACCAACTACGTTAATTGGGTTTCACCGCGTTTGAATTGATAGGGGGTGGGGACAGACATGCAGAGTACACACACAGACAGACACACAATTTTTGGCCCTGTGTAGATCTCATAAGACTACTTTCATATTTTGCAAAAATCGAAAGTAGGCTAAAAATATGGGTGATAAGTTTGCAGCCTTGCCTTACACCTTTCTGAATACCAGATTCTCTCTCATGTCCTTCGACTCGAATAACTTCCGTCTGGTTTCTGTACAGATTGTAGATCACCCTCCAAACCCTATACTTTATTCCAATGCTTTTCAGCATGCCAAACAACTTACTCCAATAAACCTTATCTAAAGCCTTTTGTATGTCTACAAATGTCATGAACGTCCTCTTATCCCTCCCTATATTATTCTGCTATGATCCCATTCCCGTTTTGTACCGAAAATAAGGTCCCATTAACACCAACCTACACATATCCCTCACTATTAGGTAGATTTCTTTAGAAAGCTAACTATTGCAATGGGTCCCATGTTTCGACTTCCGGAAAATTTCGACATATCTTCGCGTTTCACATCCCCCAGACCCCAAAACCACCGTCAGTTCAAAAGTTTATATATAATTTATGTATATATGTATCTATCTATCTATCTATCTATCTATATATATATATATCAGTTTCTTGTGGACACGATAACTGCCGTAATTTTGCACCAATCACTTTGAATTTTTTACAAAATATGTATCCCTATAAAATCTCGGTCGAGTTCGTTAATGGGCAAAATCGGTCAAAGGGGATAAAAATGGGGGGCTTTTTTCGAAAAAGTGAAATATCGCTATAACTCTCTTAATACATGAAATATCGAATCCCTTCAAAGTTCATAATATGTGTCGGATAAGTGCCAAAAATTTATGTCAAATAAGTTTTTTGATAGCACCAACCATTGACCAAAGGGGTGGGAAAAAGTGGGTTTTTCGGGAAACATTAATCATATCTCTGTTAATAGGCACAATATCAAAACCGCACAAAATGGACAATATTCCTCCAATAATTACCTAAAACTTTTGTCTGAAAGAATTTTTGATATGACCCACCATTACGCCACGGGGTGAACAAAATGATTTAAATTATAAGAAAATGCCAAGTGCCAAGAGAGGTTGCCATGACAACTTTACTTTTAATTGATAAGGATGACCATCAGCAGTTGCTATGACAACGCCACTGCACGAGATCACATTCAGTTTTCATATGTCAGTGGGAAGCGACTTCGGTATCGGAACTGGTAGCATGCTGAACTTCTATGCCCAAGGTCGCGGGTTCAAACCCGGCTGAAGTCGTCGGATTTACTAAGAGCGCTAAAAAACCTGAGTTTGCTTTCCTTCGGAGGGGAAGTTCCAACGTTTGTTGCGAGTTGCCGATTGAGGTGGCATCTAGTAGCCAAGTTCACAGCTAGGTGTCGTTGACGGCAGTATTTTAGGTAGATTTCATTAGAAAGCTAACTATTGCAATGGGTACCATGTTTCGATTTCCGGAAAATTTCGACATATCTTCGCGTTTCACATCCCCCAGACCCCAAAACCACCGTCAGTTCAAAAGTTTATATATAATTTATGTAATATATGTATATATGTATATCAGTTTCTTGTGGACACGATAACTGCCGTAATTTTGCACCAATCACTTTGAATTTTTTACCGAATATGTATACCCATAAAATCTCGGACGAGTTCGTTACTGGGCTAAATCGGTCGAAGGGGATGAAAATGGGGGGCTTTTTTTTTCGAAAAATGAAATATTGCTATAACTCTCTTAATATGTGAAATATCGAATCCGTTCAAAGTTCATACTATGTGTCGGATAAAGCTCAGAAATTTATGTTTGAAACGTTTTTTGATAGCACCAACCATTGACCAAAGGGGTGGGAAAAAGTGTTTTTTTTCGGGAAACATTAATCATATCTCTGTTAATAGGCACAATATCAAAACCGTACAAAATGGACAATGTTCTCCTAATAATTACCTAAAACGTTTGTCTGAAAGAATTTTTGATATGAGCCACCATTGCGCCAAGGGATGAGAAAAATGATTTCGGAATTATAAGAAAATGCCAAGAGCTATCAGTGGTTGACATGGTAACACTACTAAATTGATGAGGGATGAGCCATCAGACGTTGCCATGACATCTGACTAAGTGTGAAGTGGCTTCGGTGACGTAACTGGTAGCATGCTGAACTTCTATGCCCAAGGTCGCGGGTTCAAAGCCGGCCAAAGTCGTCGGATTTTCTAAGAGCGCTAAAAATCCCTCAGTAAGCTTTCCTTTGGAGGGGAAGTTTCAACGTTCGTTGCGAGTTGCTGATTGAGGTGGCATCTAGTAGCCAAGTTCACAGCTGGGTGGCGTTGACGTTAGTATCTGGTAGCAACATTAGGAACTACTGCTTGAAATTTAGCGTCTGCATTCCTTACCTGAATTAGAGACTAATACAGCTATCACAATTCACACCGTTTATCAGACTGATTCTACACTCACCAAAGTACACGGGGTTATATGACCGCGTTGTCGCAGCCCCTAAACTGAGGAACCAACCAACATCTCTGCGGGAGATATAATTTTGCGAGAAGAAGTAACAGACCGTTACATAGTTACACATCAGTGTCGAAACCTTGCAAAAGGACAGTGTGACCACAAGTATAACAAGTAGTTCCGTGAAGAACTGTACAGCCTATTTTCATATATCCTGCTCATGTTAATTGCCTCTATCAACATACAAAATTTCAGTTTAATTGCTGTAACAGATTCGTAGATATTGAGGACCGTCTAAATATTTCAGATGGTCGCCAGGTTGGATTTTTATTTTTGTACTATTATATTTAGATTATTGTGTAAGTGTGGTATTCAAACTTCAATCGCATGATTAGAACACAAGAAGTAAAAACGAGATTTTAAAATTACGCACAGCAGCCATCTTGTGATTATGGAAACAATTGAAATAAATTAGATGCCAGTGGATCAACATTTGTATAAGCATTTGACGTGCAACGTTTCACGGCACTCAGATAGTTAATTCGCGAAAAACGTCCATTTAAATATTTATACTTCGCGTTGCCGCCATGTTGGATTCGTGCTCACCAGGTTACTGAAAGTCCTATAGGTGAACATATGTTCATAGTCTCTATGAACATAAAAATTTCAGTTTGGTTGCTGTAAAAGATTCATATATATTGAGGACCGTCTAAATATTACGGAAGCTTGCTATTTAGGATTGTTATATGTATAGGCCATAGAGTTATGTACCATTCAAGGTCACTTATTGCCTAGGTTCATTATTCAAACTTTCACTTCGATCGCATGATTACGACACAAGAAATAAAAACTTAATTTTAAAATTTCGCACAGCCGCCATTTTGAGGTTATGTAAACAATTGAATTAAATTAGATGGCAGTACATTACAATCTGCAAAATCATTTACTGTACCACATTTCACTGCGCTCAGAGAGTTAACTCCCGAGAAAAGTCTATTAAAATATTTCAAATTCGCTTGGTCACCATGTTCGTTTTGTACTTTACAGGTTTATGAATTATACATAGGTAAACTTGTATCAGTACCCTTTATCACTGTACAAAATTGCAGGGTGATATCTGTAATAGTTTCGGGGATATAGAATGCCAGTGAAATATTTCGCACAGCCGCCATTTTGAGGTTATGTAAACAATTGAAATAAATTAGACTCCAGTGCATTGCAATGTGTATACATATTTGCTGTACCAAGTTTCATTACGTTTGGATAGTTAAATCGCGAGAAAAGTCTATTTAAAAGTCTCCACTTCGCTTGGCCGCCATGTTGGTTATGTAGTAACCAGGTTTTTGAAAGTTTCATAGGTGAACTTCTAGTAGTACCCTTTATCACCGTACACAATTTCAGGGCGATATCCGTTATAGTTTCGGAGATACTGAATGCTAGTGAAATATTTCGCACAGCCGCCATGTTGGATTGGTGAGACGTAACATAATTCGATGGGCACGGTCGACGTCGCCGGGAATAGTGCTATGAACTTACCGAGTTTCACTGAAATCGCTCCAGCCATTTATATTTTATTAGGGGGGGGGGGACAAACACACCTCACACACACACCTCACACACACACACACACACACGCACACACACACATGGACAAAAGGTGATCTCATAAGCCTATTTTTTCAAAATTGAAAATAGGCTAAAAATGGACTCCAAATGACAAGAAGGTTACCGTCCCCGTAAGACAATAAAATGTTTAAAATATGTTTAAAATGAAGAAAAACAAAGTAAATTAATCTCCAATTATAAAATACTTTCACGCGATAAATGAGGTCTGATCCTTCTACGAAAACCTGCATATTCTGCCTATTTTCGCCTATCTCCAAGTTTGTCCGGTGAAATCTACCTCCGCCTTCCGGCGTGCCGAGAGGACTTTTTATTAGGTAGATTTCTTTAGAAAGCTAACTATTGCAATGGGTCCCATGTTTCGACTTCCGGAAAATTTCGACATATCTTCGCGTTTCACATCCCCCAGACCCCAAAACCACCGTCAGTTCAAAAGTTTATATATAATTTATGTATATATGTATCTATCTATCTATCTGTATATATATATATATATATATCAGTTTCTTGTGGACACGATAACTGCCGTAATTTTGCACCAATCACTTTGAATTTTTTACAAAATATGTATCCCTATAAAATCTCGGTCGAGTTCGTTAATGGGCAAAATCGGTCAAAGGGGATAAAAATGGGGGGCTTTTTTCGAAAAAGTGAAATATCGCTATAACTCTCCTAATACATGAAATATCGAATCCCTTCAAAGTTCATAATATGTGTCGGATAAGTGCCAAAAATTTATGTCAAATAAGTTTTTTGATAGCACCAACCATTGACCAAAGGGGTGGGAAAAAGTGGGTTTTTCGGGAAACATTAATCATATCTCTGTTAATAGGCACAATATCAAAACCGCACAAAATGGACAATATTCCTCCAATAATTACCTAAAACTTTTGTCTGAAAGAATTTTTGATATGACCCACCATTACGCCACGGGGTGAACAAAATGATTTAAATTATAAGAAAATGCCAAGTGCCAAGAGAGGTTGCCATGACAACTTTACTTTTAATTGATAAGGATGACCATCAGCAGTTGCTATGACAACGCCACTGCACGAGATCACATTCAGTTTTCATATGTCAGTGGGAAGCGACTTCGGTATCGGAACTGGTAGCATGCTGAACTTCTATGCCCAAGGTCGCGGGTTCAAACCCGGCTGAAGTCGTCGGATTTACTAAGAGCGCTAAAAAACCTGAGTTTGCTTTCCTTCGGAGGGGAAGTTCCAACGTTTGTTGCGAGTTGCTGATTGAGGTGGCATCTAGTAGCCAAGTTCACAGCTAGGTGTCGTTGACGGCAGTATTTTAGGTAGATTTTATTAGAAAGCTAACTATTGCAATGGGTACCATGTTTCGATTTCCGGAAAATTTCGACATATCTTCGCGTTTCACATCCCCCAGACCCCAAAACCACCGTCAGTTCAAAAGTTTATATATAATTTATGTAATATATGTATATATGTATATCAGTTTCTTGTGGACACGATAACTGCCGTAATTTTGCACCAATCACTTTGAATTTTTTACCGAATATGTATACCCATAAAATCTCGGACGAGTTCGTTACTGGGCTAAATCGGTCGAAGGGGATGAAAATGGGGGACTTTTTTTTTCGAAAAATGAAATATTGCTATAACTCTCTTAATATGTGAAATATCGAATCCGTTCAAAGTTCATACTATGTGTCGGATAAAGCTCAGAAATTTATGTTTGAAACGTTTTTTGATAGCACCAACCATTGACCAAAGGGGTGGGAAAAAGTGTTTTTTTCGGGAAACATTAATCATATCTCTGTTAATAGGCACAATATCAAAACCGTACAAAATGGACAATGTTCTCCTAATAATTACCTAAAACGTTTGTCTGAAAGAATTTTTGATATGAGCCACCATTGCGCCAAGGGATGAGAAAAATGATTTCGGAATTATAAGAAAATGCCAAGAGCTATCAGTGGTTGACATGGTAACACTACTAAATTGATGAGGGATGAGCCATCAGACGTTGCCATGACATCTGACTAAGTGTGAAGTGGCTTCGGTGACGTAACTGGTAGCATGCTGAACTTCTATGCCCAAGGTCGCGGGTTCAAAGCCGGCCAAAGTCGTCGGATTTTCTAAGAGCGCTAAAAATCCCTCAGTAAGCTTTCCTTTGGAGGGGAAGTTTCAACGTTCGTTGCGAGTTGCTGATTGAGGTGGCATCTAGTAGCCAAGTTCACAGCTGGGTGGCGTTGACGTTAGTATCTGGTAGCAACATTAGGAACTACTGCTTGAAATTTAGCGTCTGCATTCCTTACCTGAATTAGAGACTAATACAGCTATCACAATTCACACCGTTTATCAGACTGATTCTACACTCACCAAAGTACACGGGGTTATATGACCGCGTTGTCGCAGCCCCTAAACTGAGGAACCAACCAACATCTCTGCGGGAGATATAATTTTGCGAGAAGAAGTAACAGACCGTTACATAGTTACACATCAGTGTCGAAACCTTGCAAAAGGACAGTGTGACCACAAGTATAACAAGTAGTTCCGTGAAGAACTGTACAGCCTATTTTCATATATCCTGCTCATGTTAATTGCCTCTATCAACATACAAAATTTCAGTTTAATTGCTGTAACAGATTCGTAGATATTGAGGACCGTCTAAATATTTCAGATGGTCGCCAGGTTGGATTTTTATTTTTGTACTATTATATTTAGATTATTGTGTAAGTGTGGTATTCAAACTTCAATCGCATGATTAGAACACAAGAAGTAAAAACGAGATTTTGAAATTACGCACAGCAGCCATCTTGTGATTATGCAAACAATTGAAATAAATTAGATGCCAGTGGATCAACATTTGTATAAGCATTTGACGTGCAACGTTTCACGGCACTCAGATAGTTAATTCGCGAAAAACGTCCATTTAAATATTTATACTTCGCGTCGCCGCCATGTTGGATTCGTGCTCACCAGGTTACTGAAAGTCCTATAGGTGAACATATGTTCATAGTCTCTATGAACATAAAAATTTCAGTTTGGTTGCTGTAAAAGATTCATATATATTGAGGACCGTCTAAATATTACGGAAGCTTGCTATTTAGGATTGTTATATGTATAGGCCATAGAGTTATGTACCATTCAAGGTCACTTATTGCCTAGGTTCATTATTCAAACTTTCACTTCGATCGTATGATTACGACACAAGAAATAAAAACTTAATTTTAAAATTTCGCACAGCCGCCATTTTGAGGTTATGTAAACAATTGAATTAAATTAGATGGCAGTACATTACAATCTGCAAAATCATTTACTGTACCACATTTCACTGCGCTCAGAGAGTTAACTCCCGAGAAAAGTCTATTAAAATATTTCAAATTCGCTTGGTCACCATGTTCGTTTTGTACTTTACAGGTTTATGAATTATACATAGGTAAACTTGTATCAGTACCCTTTATCACTGTACAAAATTGCAGGGTGATATCTGTAATAGTTTCGGGGATATAGAATGCCAGTGAAATATTTCGCACAGCCGCCATTTTGAGGTTATGTAAACAATTGAACTAAATTAGACTCCAGTGCATTGCAATGTGTATACATATTTGCTGTACCAAGTTTCATTACGTTTGGATAGTTAAATCGCGAGAAAAGTCTATTTAAAAGTCTCCACTTCGCTTGGCCGCCATGTTGGTTATGTAGTAACCAGGTTTTTGAAAGTTTCATAGGTGAACTTCTAGTAGTACCCTTTATCACCGTACACAATTTCAGGGCGATATCCGTTATAGTTTCGGAGATACTGAATGCTAGTGAAATATTTCGCACAGCCGCCATGTTGGATTGGTGAGACGTAACATAATTCGATGGGCACGGTCGACTTCGCCGGGAATAGTGCTATGAACTTACCGAGTTTCACTGAAATCGCTCCAGCCATTTATATTTTATTAGGGGGGGGGGGGGACACACACACACCTCACACACACACACACACACACGCACACACACATGGACAAAAGGTGATCTCATAAGCCTATTTTTTCAAAATTGAAAATAGGCTAAAAATGGACTCCAAATGACAAGAAGGTTACCGTCCCCGTAAGACAATAAAATGTTAAAAATATGTTTAAAATGAAGAAAAACAAAGTTAATTAATCTCCAATTATAAAATACTTTCACGCGATAAATGAGGTCTGATCCTTCTACGAAAACCTGCATATTCTGCCTATTTTCGCCTATCTCCAAGTTTGTCCGGTGAAATCTACCTCCGCCTTCCGGCGTGCCGAGAGGACTTTTTATTATTCTGCTAAGGTCCCATTCCCGTTTTGTACCGAAAATAAGGTCCCATTAACACCAACCTACACATATGGCGTACCCACAGGTTCAGCATAACCCAATGCGTAAGCGAAACGCACTCACAATTAAATAAATACCTTAAAACATGTAGGGGGAAGTCCTGTAGCACCGGACGGCATGTAGTACCGGACACACTATAGTTCACGAAAATCTCGCTAGATGTCAGCATCATGTAGAGTGCATTTCAAAGGTTTCTTCCAGTGCACGTCAGCGCATGCAGTGTGAGCTTGTCACTCAAGCAGTAATCACGCTACGTGGTATTTTCAGATTTACTGTCTTCATTCATGTGTCTCAAGTAAGTTTTGGAAGAGCATTGTTGTACTGAACTAGGTAAGTGAATTGTTACTGTACTGAGAGTAGTTGTTTAATGTGGTCTTAATATCATGTTCACAAAGTATAAATTGAAAATGAAACGTGTTTAGTTAATGGCAGGTGTTTCTTTAGATGCATGCTTATCCTGTAAGACCGGACAGTACTATGTCCTGTATCATCGGACACGTAATTAGCTGTCATATTATTTTTTGCAGGTTGAATCGCAAATAAAAACATGCCAAAAGACGACAAAAATGGGAAGAGGAGGGGAACGTGGTCTGATGACGGTATGCAACTGGCAGAGAACAGCGTGCTTGCTAATAATTTGAGAGTTAGGGAAGCTGCAAGTAGTTTTAGTGTTCCAAAGAGCACTTTGCAGGACAGACTAATAAAAATAAAGAGTGGAGGAGAAATTCAAATTACGCCGAAATTGGGGCGCTTCGAGAGAACATTTGCAGACAATTTTTAAGATCGATTAGTCGCCCATATCAAGCTCATGCTCGTGCCCCTTACCAGAAAAGAGTTCCTGAAACTTGATTATGATTTAGCTGCAACTTTAAAGCTGCCTCATAGGTTCAATAAGGACAACAAAATTCCAGGGAAACGTTTCTATTACAGCTTCATGAAGAGACATCGTGAACTTGCACTGATATCTCCAGTTCTTAACATGTTATAAAAATATATATTTTTTTTTTAAATTTCAAAGGTCTCTTTATTTTAGGGCCATAAAATGTCCATAGATCTCAAGTATGAAGTTCCTATAAGACACTATCATGTCAACTACCACATCCTTTGATAAGATCATAGATATGCATTGAATTTACAGTATTCAATTAACAATCCGAAAAAGTTCTAAACGGTCCGGTGTTACAGGCCAGTCTTAATAAAAGGAAAAAAAGCCACAAGTACGTTTATTTAAATTCCCAATAATCCTGCCACTGTTGAAAATTATACTACCAAGAATATTGTCGTATGTTACATGAAGGATGTCACACAAGTTTTACTTGATTTTTAAATTCAAAAATTTCAGCAGTATTGGCAAAAAAAGTAATGTGTCCGGGACTAGAGGACTCTCCCCTATAATTACAATGAAATAATGAAAGAATGCAACTCGGTAACCATGGTAACAGAATCTCACAGGTCCATCTATTTCTGTAAGACGCAATGCAATTCCAATTATTACATTACTGTGAAAGTTTCCAGACGGTTATAAGGTTATCACTGAACCAAATTAAGCTGTAAAATTCATCAATACATACAGTATAATGCGCTTAAGGGGGTCAAGGGTCACTCTAGAAGTTTTTTACGCAATTTTCACGTGTGAGTGTGGTCGCTTTGTAGGCCTAGGCCCTTCACGGGCTGTAGTGCCAGGGGTTATTATATATAGTGTGGTACGAAAGGTCTTTTTCACCCGACTATAAAGGGTCTCCGAAAACCACATTTAAAGGCCCTTAAATTAACAGTGTCAGTGATATTCCCAGAAAACTAACTTCGTTCTGATATACCTATGAAGGAATGACAAACCCCTAACAACTGCACCAGTAGCTGAATTGATAAAGTCTGATTATTCACACCAAGGATAAATCAGTCATAGCATTCAAGATTGAGATTTTGCTAAGTGTACTCTTTACAACTAGAATATTCGCGGGCGAAGCCGCGATGGGTAATGCTAGACTTTTCTTATTCGACCTTCCAAGATCAGGCTAAGACTTAGTACAGCTTCCCTCGTACCTAGGTTTTTCCTGAAACCAAATTGGCACTGACCCAACTCGGTTTCTATCTGTTTTGTAAATTATTCTAGTCAGGACTTTTGCCGTTATTATCACATAAATCGCATTTTCCATTGCAGAGATGGACGCTGTTTACGGTGAGTTGAATTTGCCTTTATATTTCCATTAGTAGGACCTATAACACCGAGTTTTAAGTTGTGCTAGAAATGGCAACACCGCACCGGTGTGGACGGTTTGACTCCCCACCTCAGCGCAATGGCCATTAGCGTGAGATGATGGACTATTACTATTAATAAATTAAGCCGTCAACGACATGTACACCCGCTAGTAATATAATATTCCTCTCTCTTTCTCTCATAATAACGGCTCTGGTCTTCCGAGACCCATCTCTAATAATGCGTGGAGAGAGGCCATAAAAATGTCAGCATATTATATTTCTGTGGTCCGACAGATCCCTGGACAACAACCTCTATCGGCCTTGCCGCACTGTTGAGAGGACAGGCCCGCGAGCATTCCAAAGACCATAAATCACGACCGACCGTCAATATTGGCCCCTTTAAATTAGCCCACATTAGGGTATAAATGCCGAGGGTATATTACGTCCCTGGGAGAACTACCGAGACTGTTGCTCCTTTCCTCACTACGTGTTACATTTTGCAAGGTTGGCAAGTTACAAGTAACACCGTTACTAGCGACCATTACTTAACCCTACAACGCACAGTGGGTCAAAATCGAAATCTAGGAGGACAAAATTATATATTTTCATTATTAAAAAATCAAAATTTATTACTTCTACAGCATTCTTATATAATTGCCGCTCACTCTTCTGGGATATAAACGCATCTTAGGGTAAATCTGTCACCACTGTTCGGGCAGTCTGAATTGGAGGGTAATTGTAAGTGGCTGTGGTTTGGTTGTCTTTGTGGTTAGTGTGATGCTTTAAGATGGAACATGCAGCTGAAGGTATGATCTTTGTAACGTGTTTCAGTTATTAATGGGCGTAATTGTTACGTAATTTTAGCTATATTTACATTATATAATATTTAGCTATCATTTTTAAAATTATATTTTCACTTAGATTTTTAGTATGTCGCGTCACTCTGCGTCACTTTCTACTCAATGTTAAAATGTAGATAAAGTCTTGTAGTTTACGCCTGTTAGAAGATTTTTTGCATCTTTTTGCAACTTACTTAGTTATTTTACGTTTTAGAAAATGCCGCGCAACCAGTTCTCACACGTTTACAACTGTTTGAAGCACTGGGTTCGACGATTATGTCAAAAGTGGAACTTTGTGACTTTGTTAAAAGTAAATTAGGGGTAGAAAATAGTTCTGAAGAGATAACTGAATGCTCTAACCAACTCCTAGTCATAGACAATTTCTTGCATGTGTAGACGTAGCTTAAAAAAGGTCTTAACTGATGTTTATTATGAAGTAAACAAAATATATACGTTGCTTTCACTCAAAATTCATGATTAAAACGTAAAAATAATTTTGTCCCCCTAGATTTCGAATTTGACCCACTGTGCAATGGTGCCATTCCTCTCCACGGCGAAAACAGGATACACTTCTCCCTTTTGTCCAAACCCCACCAGTGTTTGGCAGTCCCAAAATACAACGCAAATTAGTCGAAATAAACAAGTAGTTCCGTGAAGAACTATACAGCCTATTTTCATATAACGTACTTATGTTAATTGCCACTATCAACATACACAATTTCAGTTTGATTGCTGTAATAGATTCGTAGATATTGAGAACCGACTAAATATTTCGGATGGTCGCCATGTTGAATTTTATATATGTAGGTCCTAGAGTTATGTACTGTTACATGCAGATTATTGTGAACGTGTAGTATTCAAACTTCAATCGCATATTTAGGACACAAGAAGTAACAAGGAGATTTTAAATTTTTTCACAGCTGCCATCTTGAGGTTATGGAAACAATTGAAATAAATTAGATGCCAGTGGATTAACATTCGTATAAGGATTTACTGTACCAAGTTTCACTGCACGTGGATGGTTAAATTGCGAGAAACGTCCATGTGAATATTTATAATTCGCGTCGCCGCCATGTTGGATTTGTGATCACCAGGTTATTTAAAGTCCTATAGGTGAACTTAAGTTCATAGCCCCTATGGACATTAAAAATGCAGTTTGATTGCTAAAATAGATTGGTAGATATTCAATATCGTCTAAATATTTCGGATGGTCGCCATGTTGGATTGTTAAATATATAGGCCATAGAATCATGTACCATTAAAGGAAAATTATCGCATGACTACATCACAAGAAATTAAAACTTAATTTTAAAATTCGCACTGCCGCCATCTTGAGGAAATGAAAACAATTGAACTACATTAGATACCAGTGGATTACAATGTGTATAAATATTTCCTGTACCAGGTTTCAGTGCGCTTGGAACATTAAATCGCGAGAAAGGTCTATTTAAAATTTTCAAATTCGCATGGCCGCCATGTTCGTTTTGTAGTTAAACGGTTTTTGAAAGTCTTATAGATAGACTTCCCGTAGTGCCCTTTATCTCCGTACAAAATTTTAGGGAGATACCGCTAATAGTTTCAGAGATATAGAATGCCGGTGAAATATTTCGCACATCCGCCATCTTGTTATTATGTAAACAATTGAACGTAGTTAGATGTCGGTGCATTACAATGTATATAAACATATACTGTACCAAGTTTCATTGCGTTTGGTTGGTCAAATCGCGAGAAACGTCTATTTAAAAGTCGCAAATTCGCTTGGCTGCCATGTTGGTTTTGTAGTTACCATGTTTTCAAAAGTCACATAAGTGAACTTATAGTAGTTCCCTCTATCACCATAGAAAATGTCAGGGTAATATCGGTAATAGTTTCGGAGATATTGAATGCTGGTGAAATATTTCGCACAGCCGCCATGTTGTATTGGTGAGTCGTAACAAAATTTGAAGGGCACGGTCGGGGTCGCCGGGAATAGTGCTATGAACTTTCCGAGTTTCATTGAAATCGCTCCTGCCGTTTAGATGTTATTAGGGGGACACCCACACACGCACACACACACGGACAAAAGGTGATCTCATAAGCCTATTTTTTCAAAATTGAAAATAGGCTAAAAATAAAATAATAAAAGAAAAAACACAAAAAAAACAATATTAGTCAAAAGAAGCTCAAAATTTAAAAATGAAAAAAGGACTTAAAATCTAAAAAAACACAGAAAATTAAAATTCGTCAAAATACAAAAGAAAAAAAAACAATTAACTTAGTCTTTTAGTGAAAACAAGGTCGAAAAAATTTAAAAAAAATCAAAATCCAAAAATTAAAATTAACAAATATCAAAGAAAATTTTCAAAAACAGTCTCCATTCTGCTAGCTACAAATTAGTCAAATAAAAAATAAAAAAATAATTAAATACCGACAAAAATCAAAATTACAATACAATTAGTAAAATAAAGCTCAAAATTTAAAAAAATATATATTTAAAATCTAAAAAATAATGCACAGAAAATTAAAATTCGTCAAAATAAAAAAAGATAGCAATCATAATTAGTCATAAAAGCTAAAAAATTAGAAAAAAAAAGTCAAAATACAAAAGTAAACAATCACAATTAAGTTATTGAAAATTAGTGAAAACAAGCTCAAAAATTCAAAAGAAATAAAAATTAATAATAAAAAACTAGACAGAATCCAAAAATTAAAATTAAAAAATATCAAACAAAATTATTCAAAGAGTGACAGTCAGTCTGAAAGACTAGACTTTGTATTATTTTAAATGCTACAAATGCTGAAAAATGCTTCGCTCGAAGCCAAAGACTCTTGACATGCTAGAAACGTATCTGCATAATACTTATCCTGCTTATCTTGTTTCAAATTACTCGCGAACGGCAAGTGCAAACCAAGGGCAAATCAAGGTCAAGCGCGCGGGATGCTGCACACTCACCAGAGCGCGCGGGGACGTGACCCTTCCATTCAGTCTAAAAACACTTATACTGGGCGATGTATTGAAGATAGAGATATGCTCTCCCGGACTTTCTTGTAGAACTTTTCATGCTGACCAATTCTTACGCTCATAGTATATTGATATTTTTAACGGTTTGCCCAGCGTAAGCTTAAGAAGCGCACGGACGTCAAGTTTGTTTTCGACTTTTCACTGAGATCGTTACTGCTTGGCTTCCTTTGATCATACACAAATTATTTTCTACAGGATTTTTCCTCGAGATATCCTTTACAGAATGGTGAAAACCGCATCAAAATCCATCCAGTGATTCTCGAGATTACCCGTGATATCCAAGAATCGGGGATTTTTGTCTTATACTAACGAAGTAAAGATTGTCGGGGAACAGATGCACCAAGCGGTACTATAACGTCACACACCTCAGTGCATCTGGGTACATTTCGTCCCGTCACCGTAACGTAACGCCAGACCCCAGCGTAACGACGAAGTCGACAAGATCATTTAAAATGATAAAACAGCTGGCCTAGAGACTGAAATAAGTGATATTTATTATCAGTTTGTAGAATCGTAGTCGTCGCCAAAGCGAACCGCTACCGATAACAACGTTGCAATTAGCGGTGGCGTTCTAGGGTTAATGTGAAACGAGGGGGTAATGGCATTACCAATTAAATTATGTACCCTAACGCCGCAAATTGCCGCAACTCTCACTTTCGGCTTGTCTTTGAATCCTAGCTCGACGGCGATGTTTACATTCCATGTCAGCTGGCTGCCGGGGCTTTCCCAGCTCGAGGCACAGTGTTATCAACTCTCGACCGTAGCCACTGAGAACAAGCAGAGAGACTGCACAGAACTGCGTGTGACTGTGCATCACTGGAGACCTGCCAAGCGAACCGGCCTTCAAGACAAGACTCAGCTGTCCACGTGGGGAGATAAAGCAAGCATGCTATTGGACAGGAACCATCAGTTATTGGTCAGCAGCGAATTGTTTGAGCGATGTGGGATCTGTCAACGCTTCCACTCAGCATAAGCTAAGTTCTGACCAATGACTAATAACCACAGATCAATAGCCACTAACAATAACATAACAAAATACCATCACCCACATACTTGTAGACAAAAGTTGGTTGGTTCCTTAGTTTAGGGGTTGCGACAACACGGTCATGTAGCCCCGTGTACTTTGGGTGTGTGTAGAATCTGTCTGATAACCAGTGTTAATTGTGATGGCTGTATTAGTGTGAGTTATCTGTTTTTAATTAAAGTATGGACATTCGACTTTCAAGTAGCTCCAACTTTTTCTACCATACGCCACCGTCAACGACCCACTAGTTCTAAACTTGGTTACTAGATGCCACCGCAGTCGGCTCCTGGCGACGAACATTGGAACCTAAGAGTGTCAGTCAAATCTAACCTATAATTTAGCTTCACACAAGTGTAATTAGTGGAAGATTGTTTTTATGCGCCATAAATCTATGACATGGGACCGCCGGCTTTATTTCCCCTACGAAGGAAGGCATAGTGTGGGAATTTTGACGCTCTTAAAAAATCTGACGACTTCGGGTTTGAACCCGCGACCTTGGGCATAGAAGCTCAGCATGGTACCCACTATGCCACCGAAGCCACCCTTGTAGGCATACAGTAGATGTAAATGATCTTATGATGATCGCTTAACGATCGAAACTGGTCATCAAATAGAATGTATTAATCTCATGTATTTTTAGCCTACTTTTCACATTTTGCAAAAATTAGGAAAAAGTAGACTTATGAGATCGATCCGGGCAAATGTCTGTCTGTCTGTCTGTCTGTCTGTCTGTCTGTGTGTGTGTCCTTCTGTCTGTCTGTGTGTGCCCCCACCCCCACACACCTATAAACTCCTAAACGGCTGCAGCAATCGAAACAAAATTTGGTAGGAGTAAAGATCCATACCTGAATATCTCATTGCCGTATTTGAAAATAATGACAGTGCTACCAACTGCTGAAAAATCGCAATTGAAATTTGAGCTCCATGTTGGATATCTTGGAAGGTATGAATGGGAGTTATTTCAAAATTGGCACACGTATAGATATTAATATTTCAGTTTAATTTCTAGTAGGCCATACATGGCAGTGTTGCCAAAATGATTATAAGCCTGCTGATAGGCCCAATGTTTAAATGCATATAACTTCTACACTATCAATTGGAATTCAACCAAATTTCGTATGTGCTATGTGTATATAAACAGATTTAACTGAGCGTATTCTTAAGAGCCACCAGGTTTGACAACTGCTAATAAATGACCTCAATTTATTTTATCCAAATACCAATATATCAGAAAGTAGGCCTATGAAAGCCGACAGCTTTAAACTTCGCACACGTATAGTACCTGACATTCTAGATTAGTTTGGAGTAACTAATATACGTCAGTGCTACCAAAATGATTCTAAGCCTGCTGAGAGGTCCAATTTGAAAATGCATGTAACTTCTATACTAACTAATGGATTTCATTAAAAAATGGCACAAAAATAGATCATATTATTTTTGATTATTTCTGACCAATACATGCACGACATTGTTGCCAACATGATTTTGCGCGCGCCGTTAGATCCAATGTTTCATGCTATCCATTGGACTTCAACCAAATTTTGTAGTCTGTATCTTAAGAGATGGAACTAAGAATATATTCAGTCACCAGGGCTGCAAACTGATTAGGCTACATTATGCCAGTTATACAGTATTTCGAACTAATTAGAAATTTCGATATTACCAACTTAATTTCGTCATTATTCTAGATAGAAACATATAGATTAATCATTGGCATTAATCTTACATTTTAAGAAAAGTAGGCTCTTTAGTTCGTTACGGAACTTCTTTTTTTTTTCAGCATTAGGGTAGCATCCATTACTATTAGGTACAACACACAGAAATGAGTCACAGTATGCTATGAATGGAATAAATTCGGTATGTGAGTATGTCAACAGGGAGTGAGTGGGTCACGCAAGAGAATCATGCACTCCATATTTCAACGGCAAACGCATCGCTTTCTGTCTAATGCCGACACACATGGAAACCTTTCATATCTCCAAAAGCACTCGTTGATTTATAAAATAATTAACTTATCACTTGATTCTTAGTTGTTCCTGAGAGTTCAATTCGGTATTGTTCCATTTAAAAAACCAAAATTGCTATCGGTTTCTCGGTAAATACGTACTGTATGTGCTGGGGACGGAATGGAGCTTCCTAATATGACTTAAGAATTGAAAATAGAATGGCGATATCTTAAACGAAGAATGGGTAGAGAACTAACAAGTTAAACTTGGCATACAAATTAGCCTGGAACAACTTACAACAAGAAGACCATTTCTATCAACACAAAACTGAGACACTACCAGACAGTGATTCGTCCGGAAGCCATATTTGCAGCTGAATGCTTGTGTCTGACAAAGAATGGAATGATCAAATAGTTGGAGCTAATAAAGAGAAAGATTCTTAGGAAGATACTTGGTACTAACAGAACAGAAGATGGGTCGTATATAAAAAAGGTAACCAAGAAGACCAAGCTCCGCCTTTTCAATAAAGTCGATTCTTCTCTACGGCTGTGAAACATGGAAAGTCACAAAACCGAACCACCAGCTACAGGTGTTCATTAACAGATGTCTGCGCCGCATCATGAATGTGAGGTGGCCGGACATCATCTCAAAGCCAGTGCACTATGGGAGTCGAAACTCCACTCCAAAGCAATTATAACCTTACCTTGGTATTGAATATATATTTTCAAAATAGAAACATGTATTGTCCGTTGAGCCATTATATATTTAAACACAAATTGTGCTAAATGTTCCGGCATAACTCGTGACGTGGATACACATGTATCAAATACGTCTTGCAATGGCCTTCCCAGTGTGTACTAGACAGTGTCTTGGTGAGGTGTGCTTTAACCAACTGAAGAGCCCAATAGCACACCGGGGCGAAACACTGTCATTTTGTTGTGTTATGCCGGAACATTTAGCACAATTTGTGTTTAAATATATAATGGCTCAACGGACAATACATATTTCTCTTTTGAAAATATATACTCTTCTTTTTCCAAAAATATTACGAGCACCATGTCAAGGTCATCCATTTCTTATTTAACTTTATGACAACCTGCCGTCACTACAAATACCGATAATTAGCTCTAACTTTACCCCATTGTTCACCGTCAAGTCGGTCCCCAGTTTCTATACGTCATTTGATGTCACAATACGGCTACAGGAGGAAACCGCAGCTTAAGGAAGCCGGACGGAGCTGTTGAGAGGGCGGCGCTAGACTGGAATCCTCAAGGCGCCAGGAAGCGAGGTCAACCTAAGAAGACCTGGAGGAGGACAATCGAAAATGAAATTGCAGAGGTGGACAAGAACTGGAGTCAAGTGAAGAGAATTGCCAGGAACCGAACTGCGTGGAGAAATTTCGCCAAGGCCCTATGCTCCGGAAGGAGCGGCAGGAATTAAGTAAGTAAGAATTATACCTCAGATTGGATAAAGTATCTGACACCATCCGGAAAAGAAGGGCCATGTTCTTTGGACATATACAGACTACAGAATGGACCCAAGTAGATTAACCAATCAGCGGCTTCGGTGGCGTAGTCGGTAGCATGCTGAGCTTCTATGCCCAAGATCGCGGGTTCAAACCCTGCCGAAGCCGTCGGATTTTTTAAGAGCGTTAAACATCCCTCAGTATGCCTTCCTTCGGAGGGGAAGTAAAGCCGGCTGTCCCATGTCATAGATTTATGGCATGTTAAAGAACCTTCCACAAATTGCACCTGTGTGAAGCTAAATTGGATAGCTTAAGAATGTAAACAACGCTTTTAGGTTTCTACGTTCGTTGCCAAAAGCCGACTGCGGTGGCGTCTAGTAGCTAAGTTCTGAACTTGGCCTAGTAGTCGTTGACGGTGGCGCTTGGAGGCAAAAGTAGGAACTATTTGAAAAATTCTAATTTGCAGTACTTAAATTAAAAAAAAACAGATAACACACACTAATACAGTCATCACAATTAACACCGGTTTTCAGACAGATTCTACACACACCCAAAGTACACGGGGCTACATGACCGCGTTGTCGCAGCCCCTAAACTTAAGAACCAACTAACCAAGATTAACCAATCGGTTAATGAAATTCTTTCCGACCAGGAAAACCACAGCTCGCTGGTATCAGGAGATGAAGAAGGACCTACAAGAAATGGCAACATCTGAAGCTGAAATCAGCTAAAGGGAAACATACAAAACCAAAATTAAGAATTTCACAGGTTTTAAGAGTCATCATACATCACGGATCCAGGCGCCATGGACTGAAGAAAGGACCAGAATGCAAAGCGATAGAATGAAGGAGTATTGGGCAAAGATAAAGATCCAGAAGCTGAAATCAAATTCGCGTGGTCCTCAGTCGGCCTAAACAACAGAAGTAGATGTAGAAGTAGCAGGAGAAGAAGAAGAAGAAGAAGAAGAAGAAGAAACTGTAATGTAGATATTTGAGGTGGCCCTCTTAGAGCATATAGCACATTTTTAGCCTAATTTCGATTTTTGCAAAAAATTAACGTAGACTAATGAGATCTACACAGGGCCAAATATTGTGTGTCTGTCTGTGTGTGAGTCTGTGTGTGTGTGTGTGTGTGTGTGAGTGTGTGTGAGTGTGAGTGTGTGAACTCCAAATGTCTGCCCCCCGCCCCCCCCCCCTATCAATTCAAACACGGTCAATCCGAATTGAACGAAATCTGGTACAGTGGTAGAACTAGAAAAGGGCACCATTGACGCTATCTTGACGGAAACGTAATGGCGGCCACCCAAATATTCAAAGCTTGAATCATATTACGACTAACCCGATCATCCGATCTCTAGCAAATTTTGCAACAACATATAATTATATAGCGAGCGTCCTTTGACTAAACTAAAAGGTCATCGACCCAATAATAGTTTGCAGATGGCGGCCATGTATGTGTGCAAATCGATTCCCCCTATCAATTCAAACACGGTTAAACAGAATTGAACGAAATTTGGTACAGGGGCACCAGTAGCAAAGCACACCTCAGTGTCATGTTTTATATCGTCGCCATCTTGACAGAAACGTATTGGCAGCCACCCAAATGTTAAACGCTTAAATCCAATTACGACCAACCTAATCATCTGATCTCTACCAAATTTTGCAACATTATACCCTTCTGGAAGATGAATCTTTTGACCAAACTACAAGGTCATCAGCCCAATATTTTGCGGATCGCGGCCATGTATGTGTGCAAATCGATTCCCCCTATCTATTTAAACACGGTGAAACGGAATTGAACGAAATTTGGTTCAGAGGTAGCACTAGCGAAGGGCACCTCAGTGTCATGTTTTATCTTGGCGCCAATTTGACGGAACGTAATGGCGGCCACCCAAATTTTAAAAGCTTAAATCAAATTACGACTAACCTAATCATCCGATCTCTACAAAATTTTGCAACAACATATATTCATATGTCGGGCGTCTTGTGACTAATCTGCAAGCTCATCGGCCTAATAGTTTGCAGATGGCGGGCATATATGTGTGCAAATCGATTCCCCCTATCAATTCAAACAGGGTGAAACCGAATTGAACGACATTTGGTACAGAGGTAGCACTGGCAAAGGGCACCTCAGTGTCATGTTTTATATCGCCGCCATCTTGACGGAAACGTAATGGTGGCCACCCAAATGTAAAAAGCTTAAATCAAATTACCACTAACCTAATCATCTGATCTCTACCAAATTTTGCAACAACATGCCTTTATGTGAGAAGCATTCTTTGATCAAGCTTAATGGGCATTAGTCCAATAGTATGCATATGGCGGTCATGTATGTGTGCAAATCGAATCCCCCTATCAATTCAAACACGGTAAAACCGATTTGGAAGAAATTTGGTACAGAGGTAGCACTAGCAAAGCGCACCTCATATTCATGTTTAATATCCGTATAGCACGTTGTATTTCAACAAGTTACTACAACCAAAAATATAAACAATCAGAATCTCGGTCGAGTTTGTTAATGAGAAAATCGGACCAAGAGGGTGGAGATGGGGGCCTTTTTTCGAAAACGCGAAATATCGCGATTACTTTCTAAGTAGGCTTACCGTGTGTGAAAAATCGAGTCTATTCAAACATCACACATTTCTTCGGATAAGGACCTTAAACTTATGTCAGTAAAATTTTTGATAACACCAACCATTGAATGGAGTTTTGAGAGAAAACAAGTAGTTCTGTGAAGAACTATACAGCCTATTTTCATATATCCTACTTATGTTAATTGCCTCTATCAACATACAAAATTTCAGTGCGTTTTCTGTCATACAGTAGAGTAATAGATATTGAGAACCGTCTAAATATTTAGGATGTGTGCCATGTTGGATTTTAATATATGTAGACCATAGAGTTATGCACTATTCGATGACGATTATTGCATAGGTGCATTATTCAAACTTTCATTTCGATCGCATGATTACAGCACAAGAAATAAAAACTTGATTTTAAAATTTCTGACAGCCCCCATCTTGATGATATGTAAACAATTGAACTAAATCAGATGCCAGTGAATTACAATGTATATAAATATTTAATGTACCATATTTCACTGCGCTCAGATGGTTAAATCGCGAGAAAAGTTTATTAAATTGTATCAATTTTGCCTAGGCGCCATGTTTGTTTTGTAGTTAGCAGGGTTTGGAAAGTCTCATAGGTGGACTTCTAGTCGTACCCTTTATCACCGTACAAAATTTCAGGGTGATATCAGTAAAAGTTTCGTAGATATGGAATGCCGGTGAAATATTTCGCACAGCCGCCATGTTGGATTGGTGAGATGTACTAACATTTGAAGGGCCAAAATAGTACCCAGTTTCATTGAAATCGCTCCAGCCGTTTAGAAGTTATTAGGGGGAACACACACACAGACAGATAGATAGACTCACACGCACACGGACAAAACGTGATGTCATAAGCCTATCTTTTCAAAACATTAAAATAGGATAAAAACCATATCTCCCTTAATAGGAACAATATAAAAACCGTTTAAAATGGCCAATAGTCTTCTAACAATTACCTAAAACTCTTGTCTGAAAGAATTTTTGATATGACCCACCGTTACGCCCAGGGATGAGCAAAATGTATTCGGAATTATAAGAAGATGGGGCTTCCCGTATGCTAAACGTTTCAAGGTGGTCAACAATTGATATATTTACAGATTTCGAAATATATCTCCTTGAGCCGTGAAATGTACGTCTGCCTTCAGGCGTGCTGAGAGGGATTTTTAGTCTATCCCTCCCTATATTATTCTGCTGAGGTCCCATTCCAGTTTTGTACCGAAAATAAGGTCCCATTAACACCAACCTACACATATGGGGTGCCTACAGGTTCAGCATAACCCAATGCGTAAGCGAAACGAACTCACTTACACTCTAAATGCCTCACATTTAAATGAATACCTTAAAACATGTATATTTACAATGAAATAATGAAAGAATGCAACACGGTAACCATGGTAACAGAATCTCACAGGTCCATCTATTTCTGTAAGACGCAATGCAATTCCAATTATTACATTACTGTGAAAGTTTCCAGACGGTTATAAGGTTATCACTGAACCAAATTAAGCTGTAAAATTCATCAATACATACAGTATAATGCGCTTAAGGGGGTCAAGGGGCACTCTAGAATTTTTTCACGCAATTTTCACATGTGAGTGTGGTACGAAAGTAGTTTTCACCCGACTATAAAGGGTCTCCGAAAACCACATTGAACGAAATTTGGTACAGAGGTAGAACTAGTAAAGGGCACCTCAGTGTCACGTTTTATATCACCGCTATCTTGACGGAAAAGTAATGGTGGCCACCCAAATGTTAAAAGCTTAAATCAAATTACGACCAACCTAATAATCTGATCTCTACCAAATTTTGCAACATTATACATTTGGGTATAAAGAATCTTTTGACCAGGCTACAAGGTCATCAACCCAATAAGTTGCGGATGGCGGCCATGTATGTGTGCAAATCGATTCCCCCTATCTTTTCAAACGCGGTTAAACCGAATTGAACGAAATTTTGGACAGAGGTAGCACTAGCAAAGCGCACCTCATATTCATGTTTAATATCCCTATAGCACGTTGTATTTCAACAAGCTACTACAACCAACATTAAATTATACTCCTTGAAAAGGACAAAGAGTTATAAGAATACCCATGCAATTAGAGGAACGTAGGCTATATGTTCTTTACTGAACATCTTGTTTTTCATATTAAATACGTAAATGTATTAGCATAGAATAACATGAAATAAATGCTACAGGAATAAACAGTCAATCTGTCGGCTATCTTATACACTCTTCTTCTTTTTCCTCTTTTCTTCGTCTTTTCCCACTCAAGTGGGGTCGACGTTCCTGGCAAGTCTTCTCCATTTCCCTCGGTGCCAAATGTCCTCTTCTCTTAGATGTTTCTCTCTCAAGTCATCTCGTATATAGTTCCTCCATCTTCTTCTTGGTGTTCCCCTTCCTCTGTCACCTTCCACTACCATTACTGCCATTCTCTTGCCAACATAAATATCGTCCCTTCTCATGGCCACTGTAGTCTCCTCTCTTGAACCATCTTTGATATCTCCGTCACTTTAACACTGCCTCTTAGTCTCTCATATCTAATCCTAACGGCTCTGGTGACGCCACAAATTCTTATTAACATTTTCATTTCAGCCACATCCTTTGCCTTACAATGTGCCTTTGTTAGTGTCCATGTCTCTGCTCCATAAATCATTGCAGATATCACTACTGACTTTAGTTTTCAGGTTTATCCTTCAATCGCACAATACACCTGCCGTCCGTTTCGTTTCCAGTTCATCCATCCTAGACCTACTAACAAGGTCCATAACAAAGTTTGAATGCAATTTTTTTACGTTACAAAATCCGATTTCCACCTGGCTGCTCGCGTTAGGTAAACGCCAACATTGCTTATGAAAACATTACAGAACAGTGTAATAGGGATGTATAGAACTAGCACCGACAGAGCGCACTGCTGTTGTACTGGGTAAGCGCAAGACATTCTTCATTTGTCTCCTGTGTTCTCATGCCGCTAATATGTACGAATTTAGGTTGTTTAAATTGTTATTTTCGTGACTATGCCGAGCTATTGCAGTGTTCCTCTTTGCAAAAATCAGGGAAGCCCGTTTTCGTTTCACCAATTTCCACAAAATAAAGAAATAAGGAAGAAATGGCCACATGTTATCAGAAGGAAAAATTTCGGTGAGAAAAATCTGACCGAATATATTAAAGTGTGTTTCCATCATTTACAACCCGATGACTTCACGAAAACTGTGTTGGATTAGTGTGACTTACAAAGGGAAATAATTCCTGTTTTGTACCTATAAACTGATTAGACATTTCGATAACAACCACTGAATTTATGCGTTTGTATCTGAAGGTGAGAGAGCAAGATAAAAACCGGGCGCTGTTCCATCGCTTTTTCCGAGGACCACGAACACAACAAAAATAATTATTTAGGAAGAGGCCATACACAAGAAAATTGCCGGATTATCACGATAAGCCTACAATATCGGAGTCTGCAGAAATCATCTCCATTGAAGTACGGGAAGAAATCGTCAATATACACGAAGAAATGAAAGTAACATTTCTGACTCCCATTTTCAAAGACATCAATAGGCTACTCGGTCAAATACTTCAAGAATAAATGTCGCAACATTAACAGTCACAAACGTATTATGGTTGGTTTCTTGAAATCAGAATTAATCGTCAACTTCCATCTTCCCGACGGAGAATGTGGTATCGACTGACTTCTACAGTACATTCTAGAGACATAGTCAGATGAATGGAAACAGTTCGTGGCTCTAAAGCAGGGATTCTCAAACTTTAAAAAAATTGTACCCCCAAGTTCTTTTCCAGGGGTAAGGGAACGATTCTTATTGAGAAATTGACAAAATTACATAAGAACCAAAGGTTTCGGTGCATTTTCGAGGTACACATTACCGGTATCAACTTTCTTTGATTATTTTTACCTTAAAACACGACAGTTTCATGTAAGCTATCAACCTAAAAAAAAATACATGAATCGAAGTCTGTAAGCAGGGGGAGCAAGTGAATATTTAAATCTCTGTTTATGATTTAAGTCTTATGGATATATATTTATCAATATAGGCCTAAAATACTCTAGTAATTGTAATCTTTAGGAGAAAGCATGCTGACTCATATTCATTATTTGAATAATAAAGCGTGTTAGAATTTTGTTATTACCACTGTAGGCCATTAATTCTTCCTTCCTCCCGCTAGTTTTAGTGTCTCTAGTCCGTAGCTCATTTTGCAGCTGTTTAACGCTTAAACGCTGAAAATCGTCCATAATATATTAGGAGATATACCTATAGAATTAATTAATATAGCCTTGGAGTAAAATTAGAGAATATAAAATTTACTTTAGCTTAGAAAACTCGGTCACAATTTATACATTCCTCGCAGCTGACTAGGAGAAACATAAGACGATCGCCTTGCGCATACCCAGTACTACACGAGCGCTATCTGGCGCGAACTTTCTCCCGCTACATCCCTATTGGTTTTCGAATCTTAATAGTAGACTACATTATTCAACGAGCCTATAATGGCAATAATTAAGACACGAGTACGTTAATAAAACGAGCATATGCGAGTTTTATAATTTCCATACGAGCGTCTTAATTACCATTATAGGCGAGTTGCATACGACTGTTTAAGCTCGACGATAATTATTATAACTATTTTATGTTCGAACATAAATATTCAAAAATATCTGTCGAGATTTCGCCAGTTTTATGTACTGAACAGAGCGCATGAGACGCAGAGAATGCCTTGGCCTCCTCGATTACCCTACTATGACACTAGGCCAGGCAGTGAAATTTAAATTAGAAGGCCGTGGAACTAAGCGCATCTAATTATCTAATTGGTCAAACAACTGTTTCTTGAGCTCTGATTGGTGGGAGAAACTGTTTCATAATGAAAAATAGTGTTGTAATGAGCCTCATTCTAGTACAGTTTTCTGACAGGGTCGAACATAAAGTCAATATGTTGTCGAATTTGACAAATATCTTCCTAATCCAAAATGTCGCTAATCCGAACAGCGTTTGGTTCAAATTATTTCGGATTAGTGGGACTCTAATGTATTAAGGGGGAGATCCAGCTTAAAAGAGGAATAAAGGGGAATAATAATCATTCTATTGTTGAACATGCTACAAATATTGTTGACAAATGATACTCATATCACAGAAATGGCATGTTTGTGGCAACCAAAAGCAACTTTTATAATGTCTGAATTCTTATCAAAATTGGGTTTTTAGGCAATTTTCATTTTTTTTAGCGCGGATCATCGTTTCCGTTATATATCCAAAGTTTATAAGCAACTAACAGTAGTGCCCGGCTTCGCCCGGTAGATTTATTTGTTTTACAGAACTGGAGGGCTCGAGGATAAGGATCGGAATAAATGAAAGTAAATTTGAAAGCACCAACGCTTCTTGCAGCTGATAACCTCAGTATACTGCACCAACACCATCGCCCTTATACAGAGGCATTCTATTGTCATGATGATAACTGTTTTAAGGGGCCTAAGAAATCTTTTTGCACTAATTACTCCCCGTGACTGCAATTTATAAGCAGCTCCCAATATCTGCACCAGAACATTGGTAGGGGCGACGTGATGCACCCCGCATTACATGACAACAATAGACTTCGGTATTATTGAAGCCGTTCTGGAGCGCTTGTTCTTCCGACTTACTGAACAAAAATCAATCTTTAAGGTTACCTGAGAGGTGTAGCCTAATGCTACATAGCCTAAACTATTCCTCTTGAATCAGGCTATCATATACAAAAATAATTTTTCGAATTCGATTGGTAGTTCCAGAGATTAGCGCGTTTAAACACACAAACTCTTCAGTTTTATTATATTAGAATAGATTTCCTACTTTTCTTATTTTAAGGCGTGTATTATATCTGCACCTACAAAATGTACCTCACTCAGGTCATTGTGATTTATATTTGTTTTTATAAACTGTATTTATCACTAACATAAAGAACTATTTTCAGCTGCTCTGAATCAAAATGCAATAAAAGTACTTAATATACAGTTTATGTCAGTGATTGAGGTACATTTTGTAGGCGCAGATATAATACTCACTTAAGGGGGGACCTACATCCTTAATGATCATGTATATTTCACTTTCTTCTTCCTCAGAAACAGAAAGTACTAAAGAATTGTAATTTGTTATGCCAATCACACTATGCTTTGCTTTGTATTTACAAGTCATGTGGCGAATGCATTCCAGCAAATTAGGCACTTAAAATGGCGGCTGCATATTGTGCACTGATCCACCGTTTCCCTAAAATGTTATACAAATATCATTGTTTTTCCAAAAAAAAATTTTCATTGTATTTATTGATACAGTAGCTGGAGATTGACCTAGAATCATTGGAATCTATAAAGAATTATTTTTTTAAGCTTATATTAAAGTGTAAATTTTTTGCAATTTTTTTCACTGAATATTTTTTTTAAACGAAACTCTGACATGTACAACAATAGTTCTAGGTCATATTGTTCTTCCTTATAAGACACACATGTATACTAAATTTCACTTCATTATCTCGAAAATTCTGGCAGTTACTAAGGAAATGGATTTGAAAATCCAAAGTCTCGGGAAACGAGCAACAAAGTTACCAATGTGTAGGCAAGCTTCCAAAACTCCCCTGCACGTTTTTGGTCATAACTTAAAAAGTATTATACATATCAAAGAAATTGTTGCAGTGATTTGAAGAGAAAGAATCAATAAACATAGAAAAAATTAATTGAACAAGTAGTTCCGTGAAGAACTTTACAGCCTATTTTCATATATCCTACTCATGTTAATTGCCTCTATCAACATACAAAATTTCAGTTTGAAGATTGTGATAGATTCGTAGATATTGAGAACCGTCTAACTATTTCAGATGGTCGCGAGGTTGGATAATTATTTTTGTACTATTACATTAAGATTATTGTGTACGTGTGGTATTCAAACTTCAAGCGTATGATTAAAACACAAGAAGTAAAAACGAGATTTTAAAATTTCGCACAGCTGCCATCTTGTGATTATGCAAACAATTGAAATAAATTAGATGCCAGTGGATTAACATCTGTATAAGCATTTAACGTGCAACGTTTCACTGATGGTTAATTCGCGAGAAACGTCTATTTAAATATTTATACTTCGCGTCGCCGCCATGTTGGATATGTACTCACCAGGTTACTGAAAGTCCTATAGGTAAACATATGTTCATAGCCTCTATGAACATAAAAAATTTCAGTTTGATTGCTGTAAAAGATTCAAAGATATTGAGAACCGTCTAATTATTTCGGATACTCGTCATTTTGGATTGTTATATGTGTAGGCCATAGAGTTATGTACCATTCAAGGACAATTATTGCCTAGGTTCATTATTCAAACTTTCACTTCGATCGCATGATTACGACACAAGAAAAAAAACTTAATTTTAAAATTTCGCACAGCCGCCATCTTTAGGTTATGTAAACAATTGAACTAAATTAGATGCCAGTGCATTACAATATGTACAATCATTTACAGTACCGCATTTCACTGCGCTTAGAGAGTTAAATCACGAGGCAAATCTATTAAAATGTTTTAATTTCGCTTGGCCGCCATGTTCGTTTTGTACTTTACAGGTTTATGAAAGTTACATAGATAAACTTGTATCAGTACTCTCTATCACCGTACAAAATTTCAGGGTGATATCTGTAATAGTTTCGGAGATATACAGTAGAATGTCAGTGAAATATTTCGCACAGCCGCCATTTTGAGGTTATGTAAACAATTGAACTAAAGTAGATGCCAGTGCATTACAATATGTACAATCATTTACTGTACCGCATTTCACTGCGCTTAGAGAGTTAAATCACGAGAAAAGTCTATTAAAATGTTTCAATTTCGCTTGGCCGCCATGTTCGTTTTGTACTTTACAGGTTTATGAAAGTTACATAGATAAACTTGCATCAGTACCCTCTATCACCGTACACAATTTCAGGGTGATATCGGTAATAGTTTTGGAGATACTGAATGCTGGTGAAATATTTCGCACAGCTGCCATGTTGGATTGGTGAGACACAATAAAATTTGAAGGGTACGGTCGGGCTTGGCCAGAGTAGCGCTATGATCTTACCGAATTTCATTGTGATCGCTCCAGCCGTTTAGAAGTTATTAGGGGGGACACACACCATCGCACACACACACGGACAAAAGGTGATCTCATAAGCCTATTTTTTTTTTCATAAAATGAAAATAGGCTAAAAATGACAAATTTTGATTATTGTAGTTCCCCACTTAAAAAGAAGAAAAGTAGGAAATTTCTTATAAACTTGGGATATATCATGGAAACGATGATGCACGGTAAGATAGGCCTATTGGAAATTTTTGAAAATTTTCTTTAAAAACATTATCATAAAAGTGTTGACATTATAAAAGTTGCCTTTTGTTGTCACAAGCTTGCAATTACTCTGATAGGAGTATCATTTGTCTTCAATATTTCTAACATGTTCAACAATCGAATGATTATTGACATTCTATTCCTCTATTTAGCTGGATCTCCCCCTAACAAAGTAAATGTTGGAAAACTGCCATCGAGTCAAATCATTTGCACACCTCAGTAATTCATTGTAGTGCCATGTACTTCTGAATGTAGCGGCCTCCAAAGAGAAATCCTCGATACGCGGCAGTGCGTCACTCGGCTGTTGCAAGGCTTAAACTGGCGATACGTGCGGCGATGTGTGATTGAGCGGGCACACGGCGCAAGAATTCTGCTCGAGAACGCCTTCGCTGGCCGCCAGAATGGAGCAGTACCTTCGGACCTGGCCGCCCAAGACAGTGTCCAGGCACAAAATTACAATTATCGTCACTTACTTAAAATAGTAACTAAGTTACCGTTATTTACATAATCGTTCTTATCCATTATATTTTATATTTTCATCGTTCTTATCCATTAGATTATATATTTTCATCGTTCTTATCCATTAGATTATATATTTTCATCGTTCTTATCCCTTAGATTTTGTATTTCCATCGTTCTTATCCATTAGATTTTATATTTGCATCGTTCTTATCCATCAGATTTTATATTCTCATCGTTCTTATCCACCAGATTTTATATTTCCATCGTTCTTATCCATCCGATTTTATATTCTCATCGTTCTTTTTCATTGGATTATATATTTTCATCGCTCTTATCCATTAGATTATATATTTTCATCGTTCTTTTTCATTGGATTATATATTTTCATCGCTCTTATCCATTAGATTATATATTCTCATCGTTCTTATCCACCAGATTTTATATTTCCATCGTTCTTATCCATCAGATTTTATATTCTCATCGTTCTTTTTCATTGGATTATATATTTTCATCGCTCTTATCCATTAGATTTTATATTTTCATCGTTCTTATCCATTTGATTTCATATTATCATCGTTCTTTTTCATTGTATTTCCAGTTTCTTCATTTCATCCTGTATATATTTTACTTAATTTCATTTTTCAACAGTTTTATTAAATTAGTTTCCTAAGGTTTAATTCTAATTTGCTGAAGAACGTCCCATTGTTGGACCAAAACATGATGTAATTTGAATATAATTTATATTGATTGGTGGAACATTTTAATTAATTACGAATATACAATAACTACTTATTATATACATAATTATGTCATTTTTGTAAAATTATCTTTTAACATCATATTAAAGCCCACATTTGTTACAGGTCGGCAAACCTCAAGAAGAAAGGGATCAGGGTCCAGAAAACATACATTTAAAAATAGAACAAGCCTATAATGGTAATAATGAAGACACGAGTGTGTTTATACAACGAGCGGAGCGAGTATTATCATTTCTATACGAGTGTCTTAATTACCATTATAGGCGATTTGCATACGGCTGTTTTGTTTGACGATAATTATAAGTATTTCATGTTTGAACATAAATATTCATAAACATCTTTCGAGATTTCGCCAGTTTTCTGTAATGAACAGAGCGCATGGGATGCAGACAATACCATGGCCTCCTCGATACCCTACTATTACACTAGCCACGCAGAGCCATTTAAAATAGGAGGCCGTGGAAGTCAGATGCTATCCTTACCTAATTGGTCACACAACTGTTTTTTTTAGCTCTGATTGGTGGAAGGAACTGTATCATAACGAAAACTTGTAGTCTACTATAATGAGCCTCATTACAGCACATTTCCCTGACATTTCGCCCTGGTCGAACATAAAACATTTTAAATTTTAAAACCAAATAATGTAACTCTTAACCTAAAATGCAATGTTTTTGATGTTGTTCTAATTATTACCTTATCTGTTAACTATACATAATCATGTTATTGTTGCCCACAGCGCAGTCTATTGTCCTGTATGGAGCGGATATTTGGTCGGATTCGCTGAGGATAGAGAAGTAGGCCTATAGGAAACGCTTGGCTGCAATTCAGAGGAGAGGAGCTCTGAGGGTGATTGGCGCTTACCGTACAGTTTCAGAACCTGCAGTTCAGGTTGTCTCAGTTGTTGCGCCAATAGACTTACTCGCGCAAGAAAGTAAAGACGTATACTTCCGACGAGTAGAACTGGGCAAGGCTCATGTCCGGAAGGAAGCCGTGGCACGCAAGATGGAACTTTGGCAGCAGAGGTGGAATGACGATCTCAGAGGATGATGGACAGCTCGGCTGATATCGAATCTGGTTGAGTGGACATGTAGAAAACATGGGGAAACAAATTACTTTCTGACTCTGATGTTGACAGGTTATGGCTACTTTCGGTGTTACCTCCATCTTATGGCCAAAGTAAGGAGTCCAGTATGTATTTACTGCAAGAACGAACGAGATGACGTAGGCTCTTCGACCCCGCTCGCTGGGCAGCGGAAAAACAACGACTTGAAGCTGCAATAACGTAAGACAATATACGTTAGTTGGAATTATGCTGAGGAACGAGCTCAGCTGGGATACGGTCGCTTTCTTTGTTGAGGTGGTCTTTCGTCAGAAGAAGTCGGATGGGGACTTGCACGATTTAGTTGATAAAGTCTGCGATCCGCGGACTGAGTATGAATTGAGAAGTAAGAAGGTGCTTGTGAATCAAAGAAAATGGTTCCATCCTGAAGTAATACGAAAGTGGTCCCGGGATGGATTTTGTCAAGAAGATTGGGTGTGGTTTTTAGTGGGTAAGAATCCCACACACTTGAGAAGTGCGGACCCTTCTCAAAGTCTTCTGTAAGATTTTCCACTTTCCTTATGAAAAAAAAAGTTATATGTGAATGTGGTACATGAAAAATACATTATATTGATGATATATTTGCTTTCACGGCCAGTGAATTAAAACTCAGCAATGTTTCTAGGTTTGCGCCGTGTCTTGTGTGGGATTTCGCCTAGGACACCTAGCTGGCTCATCAGCAGGGTGTTGGGGTAGCACGCCTCACCCGGAGGCCCCGGGTTCGATCCCCGGCTCTGTCAGGAATTTTAAAACTGACGTGAGGGTTGGAACGGGGTGCACTCAGCCTCGTGAGGACAATTGAGTAGCTGTCTGACAGTGAGACAGCGCCCCGATCACGAATACAAAGATTAACGGCCGAGGGGACCCGACGCGCTGATCACGCATCACCCCAATATCTGCAGGCCAAACGGCTGGTCGCTTGGTCGGCCTTAGCCCGTCATTGCTGTATAGTGCCAGGGGTTGACTTTGTTTTGACAGGTGTAATTAGTGGAAGGTTCTTTAACATGCCATAAATCTATGACATGGGACCGCCGGTTTTACTTCCCCTCCGAAGGAAGACATACTGAGGGATTTTTAACGCTGTCTATTATTTAATGCATATATTCTGACTGTCGACATCAAACAGTAACCAAACACGCCATTCATAATTCGTAAAGTTTGCTTTTGTACTTCAAACAATGCTAAATAACGTAGCATATAAATTTTGGCCTCATGAAGCAGTTTGTAAAGGCTCTTCGTCAAGATTCTGAAGCTTTTCCTAAGTTGTCAGAAACTAAAATTAAAGCTGGCATTTTCGTCGGTCCTCAAATAAAGAAACTAATGACCAGTGAAGAATTCCGACAATTAAATTTACGAAAAACAATCATGGTACAGCAGGGGAAACGTTCTCACCAAGACGTGATGGACTTGGAGCAACGTTACCAAAGACAATATAATGAGAACATGATGGATGATTACATTTGGGGGTTAATATGAGAAAGTTCGTCCCCACACAGAAGAAGTACCAAAAATATTCATTGTCAAAGCTTGCTTGTGTTGTATTTTTAGCCTATTTTTAATTTTGAAAAAATAAGCATATGAGATCACCTTTTGTCCGTGTGTGTGTGCGTGTGTGTGTGTTTGCGTGTGTGAGGAGTGTGTGAGTGTGTGTCCCCCCTAATAAATTCTAAACGGCTGGAGCGATTTCAATGAAACTCGGTAAGTTCATAGCACTATTCCGGGCGACCCCGACCGTGCCCTTCAAATTTTGTTACGTCTCACCAATCCAACATGGCGGCTGTGCGAAATATTTCACCATCATTCAATATCACCGAAATTATCACCCTGGAATCTTTTACGGCGATAAAGACAACTACTAGAAGTTCACCTATGTGACATTTGAAAAACTGGTAACTAAAAAACCAACATGGCGGCCACGCGAATTTGCTACTTTTAAATAGACGTTTCTCGCGATTTAACCAACCAAACGAAATAAAACTTGGTACAGTATATGTTTATACACATTGTAATACATCGACATCTAACTTCGTTCAATTGTTTACATAACCACAAGATGGCGGATGTGCGAAATATTTCACCGGCATTCTCTATCTCTGAAACTATTAGCGGTATCACCCTGAAATTTTGTGTGGAGATAAAGGGCACTACTGGAAGTTCATCTATAAGACTTTCGAAAACCGGTTAACTACAAAACGAACATGGCGTCCAAGCGAATTTGAAAATTTTAAATAGACCTTTCTCGCGAATTAATGTTCCAACCGCAATGAAATCTGGTACAGGAAATGCTTATACACATTGTAATACACTGGTATCTAATTTACTTCAATTGTTTACATAACCTCAAGATGGCGGCTGTGCGAATTTTAAATTAAGTTTTTTAATTCTTGTGTCGTAATCATGCTATCGATGTGAAAGTTTGAATAATAAACCTACGCAATAGTTTTCCTTTCATGGTACCTGACTCTATGGCCTATACATTTAACAATAAATATGGTGACCATCCGAAATATTTAGACGGCTCTGAATATCTACGAATGTATTATAGCAATCAAACTGAGTTTTTTATGTTCATAGGGGCTATGAACTTAAGTTCACCTAGAGAACTTTAAATAACCTGGTGATCACAAATCCAACATGGTGGCGACGCGAAGTATAAATATTCACATGGACGTTTCTCGCAATTTAACCATCCGAGTGCAGTGAAACTTGGCACAGTAAATCCATATACGAATGTTAATCCACTGGCATCTAATTTTTTTTTTCAAATGTTTCCATAACCACAAGATGGCAGCTGTGCGAAATTTTAAAATCTCCTTGTTACATCTTGTGTCCTAATCATGCGATTGAAGTTTGAATGCTACACGTACACAATAATCTTCATGTAACAGTACATAACTTTAAGACCTACATATATAAAATCCAACATGGCGACCATCCGCAATATATAGTCGGTTCTCAATATATCTATTACAGCAATCAAACTGAAATTTTGTATGTTGATAGTGGCAATTAGAGATGGGCAGCAGTCGACTGAAAACAGTCGAATTAGTCGATAGTTAAAACAATCGACTTATTCGACTGCTTTTAAAAAACAGTCGAATGAATTCAACGACTACTCACCGTATCATAAACAAGTCGTTTGCAAACGACTGATCCCAAAGCAATCGTTGGAAATCATTCGAATGAAACAAGTCGATGGCAAACGACTACTTCCGAGCGAATGGAATCATTCGAATAAAAGTAGTCGTTGTAAGCGACTGATCCCAAAACAATCGTTGGAAATCATTCGAATGAAACAAGTCGTTGGCAAACGACTACTTCCAAGGGAATGGAATCATTCGAATAAAAGTAGTCGTTGTAAACGACTGATCCCAAAGTAATCGTTGGAAATCATTCGAATGAAACAAGTCGTTGGCAAACGACTAATTCCAAGCGAATGGAATCATTCGAATTTAAGTAGTCGTTCTAATCAAACGACTTCTTCAGGATAACTTCATGCTACAATTCATTGTGCTGTATGTTTATTGTAGAGCTTTAATTAATAAGTTAAGTATACCTGTAGGTGCCTATAGTTTTATACAGTTCGTTGATTCTTTCAATCAAATAGCCTAAATCCAATTGTCCAAGTTATTGGAAAATTCAATATTGTCATTCAATATTTAGGTTATGTTTGAACTCCAAATACCGGTTTTGTGGCACATCATCCCAGGCAAGCCGGTAAATACCTTTGCCTCCCAGTCAGATGGATCATTTAGCCGTAATTTTGAATTAGAGTAAGGTTGTAGTATGCGTGGTCAGATTTAGACAATAGCCTACTCCATGAAGGGGTCATGGCTACGCCTTCTATGTTTGTTTAATGAATAGAGTAACTGAAATGAGGGAGTAGACTGATTTTTAACATTTGTGGAATGACATTGTGGTGTTTGAAGCCATATTTTCAGTGTTGCCTTAGTAAACAAGAGTTTAGTGCTTTTCAGTCGGTCAACACGAATGTACCCAAAAGAGATGGGTTATGCCCTAATCCTATTCAAAAAGCAAGGCATAAAGATAGCTTTCACGACGAAAAACACAACCGCTAGGCACCTCCTAAATAGTAATCTAAATAAACGTGACCCGTATTCAAGGTCAGGGGTATATTCTATAACGTGCCAAGACACCGATTGTCAAGCTAATTACATCGGGCAGAGTGGAAGGCGAGTAGACACACGTTATAATGCACATAGGAATGCGATAAGATACGGAACACATTCAGCCGTGTGCGAACATATGTGTGACGCAGGGCATAGCTTTACCAACATAGAGTCGGACCTTAAAATAATCCATCACGAATCGAAAGGCAGAGCTCTTGACATAAAGGAAGCAATCGAGATACACCTAGCCAAACGAAACAATCCCAACAATCTAAATGAACACACGTTCATGGAGAGCTCACCCCTCTTCACGCTACTAAAAAACACAATTTAGCGACACAGCCAAGCTAGATAAAAAAGGGGGGAAATTAGGGGGTTTTTAATAGGTAAATGTTATCTGGATCAGGTGTACGATGTACTTTTCTTCTGAAATAAACCAAGGCCCATATTAGAGGCAGTATTAAAGGTGCCGGGACGTCCTCATAAGACCGTCAACGCTTAGTTCGAATGGGTTATGCTCCACGCGTGGCGAGGACTAATCCACGGTCTTTAATAGTTGTAGATCCACCTCATTCAATAACATGCATCTTATCTAGGTTGGCAACACCTCACATAAACACATCGCGATCACTCCCCACAGCACGTAGGGACAGGGGGGGAAGGCAGGGAAAACCCAGTCGTTAAGATAACCACCGCAGTTGACCGCACAGCGAGTTCAAGTGAGCACGAAAACTGCGAATAGCTGTAGTACGGAAGACAATCAGATAAGTAGTTAGCCTAAAATTTTATAGTTTAACCATAGTTTACAACCATATAATCTCTCTAAAGTACAATTTCCGGATAGCTATCACCATTTAGCATTTCACCTAACATATATACTGCATTTAGCATACACTGACAGTTGCAGTACCAATACTGCAACTAAATAATTGTACATATTGTAAATATTTTCACCTGTATTTCAAACATAGATTTTATAGCCTAAGTGTATTGGATCTGATGATGATCGCTTGACGATCGAAACTGGTCATCCTAGTGTTTTATTAATCTCATGTAATTTATTTCAGGATTAGGGCATAACCCATCTCTTTTGGGTACATTCGTGTTGACCGACTGAAAAGCACTAAACTCTTGTTTGTGGAATGAGTTTATGATTTTTTTAAATAGAATTTAATGAAGTCTTCAGTAAAGTTGAAGGAGACATGATCGTGTTTAGACAATAGCCTACTCCATGAAGGGGTCATGACTATGCCTTCTATGTCTGTTTAAGGTTTAGTGTGGCTGAAATGAGGGAGGTTTACTGATTTTGGTGTTTGTGGAGTAGTCTTTTCGTTTATAATTTAGGTTTTTGTGAAGCTTGTTGCGGAGTTGTTTTATGGATTTTATTGCTCTGCAAATGAAGTGTATTAGGGGTTTCTGGGTTTGGTTTAGCTGTAGTTTACAGGGTTATGGCTGAGAGTTGTTGTATCAGGCCTAGCAGTGGCGTGCTGTTTGGGAGGGGGGAAGGGGTTAGTGGCAAAGACATGAGGGCAGGGATGGAAGAGTTGTAGCGTTGTCTGTGGTTAAACTGCCGTTGCCTTATGGCTGATTTTATGTACTGACATCCATCATAAGATAGAGTGGTGATGTGAATCTCTACATCTATTGCAGCGGGTACTGTGAGGATAGCTTGACCGTACGCACGAATTGATTCTGGTCGTCAATTGTTTGGAGATGGGCAGCACCGCAGCAGTCGACTGAAAAATGTTATATCCATCGACTTGTTTGACTGCTTTTAAAAAACAGTCGAATGAATTCAACGACTACTCACCGTAACATAAACAAGTCGTTTGCAAACGACATATCCCAATTCTGTTTTAACTTTTAACATGTAGAACGCGCTCGGATAGTTTTACGTTCTGGTCGTCAATTGTTTCAGTACATGGATAGCGCGCGCATTAAAAAAAAACTTAGTATTTACATTGTTGCCAACATCTCCACTGAAAGTTCGCCCTCGTTGCTGTTCTAAAGTGTTCTATTTTCGTGTGTATTTACTATGAAGTGTGATTATTTCAATGTTGGCTATGGAATTGTTCCCGGTACTTAAGAACTCCCTCTCAGTAATAGTGATTTAATTTACTCTTAGGTTAATTAAGTATTGGTCTATTACTTCACTTATCCACAGTACATACAGGTAATGTGCCCTATATCAATACCGGTATCGGGGAATATTTACTCACACATTTTGCATTAATGAAATGTGCAACATTGCAAATAATGACTCCGCTCTACACGACGTAAACCACCATTTCGAAGTACAGTAAAAATAAATAAATAACTTTGACCATTTGCATGTTGCCGAGCGTCGAGTAGTCCAAACTAACGTCGGAAAAAATAGGTGGGTTAAGGAGAAGTTTGATTTTCATCTGTTGGTACGACTCAACTCAGCCGGTAATGGCTTGCAGTGCTTTGAACGCTGCCTAGAAGCGACTACTTTCAGTCGAATACATGAAACAACACGCTTAGGAGCTATGCGAATTCAGGTAACCATTCGACTGAAAGTAGTCGACTATCTAGTCGATAGTTTCTTCCAATGAATGACTAGTCAGTCGATGGTTAAAAGTAGTCGATAGTCCCATCCCTAGTGGCAATTAACATAAGTAGGATATATGAAAATAGGCTGCATAGTTCTTCACGGAACTACTTGTTGATTTGTATATTAATGTTAACTATGTTTTGTACATAAACGTGATATACTTGAATTATAAATTAACGTTCGTATTCATTTGAACTTATAACAGTAAAGGTTAATTCCGACTAATTTGAACCTTAGTTGTGGAAGCGACAAGAAGCACACTTTATTATGTAAAACAATTTTTTCTTTCATAGAAGAGGCGTGGCAAATCAATATCAGATATGCAGAACCCAAACTCAAAGTTTGTGTTAACTTGTTTTATTAATCTCATATATTTTTTTACAGTTGGGTAGAATCGTCTGGACCGACTGTTAAACATTTCAATTATTATACAACAGTAAACATTCAACACCTAGGTGAACTACTGAAAGCAGAGCACTCTGTAGTTAGCATCACCAACTAAGTGGACCCTCATTCTTCAAGCTCACATAAACTGGCATTCGTCTTTCTTGCCTGAGACACTTATATTGTTGATAGATATGGGCTTTTTCGACGTCGTGGTCATGAAGCCCTGCATATTTGGGTGTGTGTGTATTTGAAATGCAGGTGAGGATTGTGAAGGAGGCGGCCGTGGCCTTAAGTTAGGAACCATCCCGGTATTTTCCTGGAGTAGAAGTGGGATACCACGGAAAACCACTTCCTAGATGGCTGAAATGGGAATCGAACCCTCTTCTTCTCAGTTTTGAAGATGATAATTGTTGTTTTAAGGGGCCTAACATCGAGGTTATCGGCCCCTAATGAAATGAAATGGCGTGAAATGAAAGGATGTAGATAAAAACAGCTCACTGCCATGGATGAAACGAAAATGGTGTTTATAAAACAGACAGTGAGCCCCAAAAATTTTGCCTTATTTGAATAAAAAGAATAAAAGGCGGATGGTAAAAAAGGATAGAACAAATAAGGCAGAGTGAACAATAAAATAGATGAACACAATAATAAAAACATAAAACAGATTTAACCTGAATTAAAAGTCGTAACTACACATTAAAACTTAAAAAAGTAACCACTCTCCCTCATGAACCAGATGACGAGGTCAGCTGACGGCCCGTCATCACGGAGAATAAGGGAGAGGGTATTAGGCAGTTTAAGAGTCCTGCGCAGATCGGCCAGATCCACACACTCCAAGAGAAGGTGTGCCACGGTTAGATGGGCACCGCAAGTACACACAGGGGGGTCTTCTCTCTTTAGCAAGTGGGAGTGCATAGCAATCCCATGGCCGATCCGGAGTCGACAGAGTACCACAGCATCCTTCCGGAGAGATCGGAAGGAAGATTTCCACACCTTCGTTGTCTCCTTGATGCCTCTCAGTTTGTTGGGTGGAGGCGTGGCACGCCATGCTTCCTCCCATCTCAGTTTTGCCTCACGAGATTGAGTGTACCTCAATCCAGCTGTCAGACCAGAATTAAATTTCTTGGCAGAGCCGGGGATCAAAACCAGGCCTCTGTGGTGACAGCCAAGGCTGGCCACTACGCAAGGAGGCTGACGAGACAATTTTGTACATGGCCTTACATCTCTGGACGTTCATTTTTTTCGGCATTTCTGGAGTAATCTACAATGTTCTGTTGAGACTGTACCAATTCACCATAAAGCCGCCTAGACTTTGGTAGCGTAGTTGGTAGCATGCTGAGCTTATATGCCCAAGGTTCAAACTCGGCTGAAGTCGTCGGATTTTTTAAGAGCGTTAAAAATCCCTCAGTATACCTTCCTTCGGAGGGGAAGTAAAGCCGGTGGTCCCATGTCAAAGATTTTTGGCAAAGAAAAGAACCTTCCACTAACTACACTTGTGTGAAGCCAAAATTTGTAAGTTAGAATTGATAACGCTATGTTATAAGGTGCGTTCAAAAAGTAACGAGCCGGAGGCTGTAATGTGCAAACCCGGGGCGACATCGGCTAATCGTGGCGTGTGTAACGAGGTGTGGTTCTGACCAGAGCGTGGAAAGTCATAGCCCGTCGCTAAAGGGCACGTGTGCACGTCACGTGACGATACAAAGTGAGCAGCAGCATGCATCAATCGTCCAACGCTGCCAGTTGCATTGCAAACAGTGACATGGAGGCGTCAGACGAAGAGCAAAGAGGTGTTGTTCGGTTTCTGACAGTGGAAGGAGTAGGGGGAACGGACATTCATCGCCGAATGTCACAAGTGTACGGCGAACACTGCATGTCCCTTGCAAGGGTCAAGGCGTGGCACAAGCGCTTCAGGGAAGGATGGGTGTCGTTAGCCGATGATGCCTGGTCTGGGGCACCCCCTGCATTACCGATGACAACGTCCAGCTGGTTGATGCACTCATTACCCAGGACCGCCGAGTGACGGTGAACGCCATAGCCGCCGTGGTCGGATTGAGCGTCGGAAGTGGGCACACCATCATGAAGGAACGACTGCACTTGCTGAAAGTGTGTACCCAATGGGTGTCCCACAGTCATCAACCACACCAGGAAGCATGTCGAATGGACCACTGTCTTGGTCATCTGCAGCGCTATGCGAGGGAAGGGAATGGGTTCCTGGCAAGAGTGGTGGCTAGAGATGAGTCATGGTGTCAACACTTTGAACCAGAATCCAAAGGACAAAGCCTCCAGTGGAAACATCCAGGGTCACCAGCACCCAAAAAAGGCAAGGCCATCCACACGAGTGCGGGAAAGGTAATGCTGACGTTCTTCTTTGACCAAGATGGCCCCCTTCTGATACACTTCATGCCGCACGGGACAACAGCGTTACTCGCAAATCTAGACCACCCTTCGCCAAGCGATCTAAACAAAACGACCAGGCAATCTCAACCGTGGGGTCATTCTGCTCCACGACAATGTACGACCTCATACGGCCAACCCAGTCGCGGCACTCCTGCAGACATTCAAATGGGAGGTTCTCGGCCACCATCCATAGAGTCCAGTCCTCTCTTCCTGTGATTACGCTATGTTTGGTCCCCTGAAAAGGGCTCTGCGGGGCCAACGATTCACCTCGGACGCCGACGTCCAGCTGTACGTGCGGAACTGGTTCACATCGCAGCCTAGGAAATTTTATGAGACAGCCATTCACCGCCTCGTGTCACAGTGGGACAAGTGCCTCAACAGCCAGGGCCAATACTTCTAACATACTGGTTTCTGTAATTATGCCTCCGGCTCGTTACTTTTTGAAGGCACCTTATAAATTAGTTATTAATTTCCTTTGTAGAAATCTACGAAAGTCATTTTTACGTTAATTCAGAGCCCTACCCATTTTGAATTGTCTGTGATGATTTGTATGTATGAATATAGTTCTTAGTGGTAACATAAACGACGAGCAGAGTAATTCAGTAAGAATTTGATATTCTATTATACACGCATCAAAAAAGTTTTGCATATTATCATGGAGCTCAGTATTAATGAAAGTAAGAATCATTTTCATGAGAAACTTTTTTCTGGACTTTGCCTCGCGTATCTTTTGTGTTTGTTGTTTTCTACTTTATGCTTTATGTTTTTGGTTTTGAATTTTACTTTTCAATTTTCTTTCTTGGTTTTGTGTTTGTTTTCTTCTATTGCTTTTTTGAATTTTGCTTTGTGTTTCTTGTTTTTTTGTTTACTGCTTTTGCCTTTGAATTTTGTTTTTTCCTTCGTGTTTTTTAGCCTACTTTCGATTTTTGCAAAAAATGAAAGTAGACTTATGAGATCAACACAGGGCGAAAAAAGTGTGTCTGTCTGTGTGTGTGTGTGTATGTGTATGTGTGTGTGTGAGTCTCTCTGTGTGTGTGTGGTGTGTGTGCGAGTGTGTGTACTCTGAATGTCTGTCCCCCCCTATCAATTCGAACACGGTGAACGCGAATGGAACGAAATTTGGTACAAAGGTAGCACTAGCAAAGGACACCTCAGTGTCATGTTTTATATCGCTGCCATATTGACGGAGACGTAATGGCGGCCACACAAATGTTCAAAGCTTAAATCAAATTACGACTAACCTAAACATCCGATCTCTACCAAATTTTGCAACAACATACCTGTATGGAGGGAACATCCTTTGACCAAACTAATAGGTCATCAGCCTAATAGTTTGCGGATGGCGGCCATCTTTGTGTGAAAATCGATTCCCCCTATTAATTCGAATACTGTGAAACCGAATGGAACGACATTTTGTACAGAGGTAGCACAAGCAAAGGGCACCTCAGTGTCATGTTTTATATCGCCGCCATCTTGACGGAAACGTAATGGCGGCCACACGAATGTGCAAAGCTTAAATCAAATTACGACTAACCTAATCATCCGACCTCTACCAAATTTTTCAACAACATACCTTTGTGGGGGGGGGGGGAGGAGCATCCTTTGACCAAATTAATAGGTCATCAGCCTAATAGTTTGCGGATGGCGGCCACCTTTGTGTGAAAATCGATTCCCCCTATTAATTCGAACACGGTGAAACCGAATGGAACAAAATTTGGTACAGAGGTAGTACTAGCAAAGGGCACCTCAGTGTCATGTTTTATATCGCCGCCATCTTAACGGAAACGTAATGGCGGCCACACAAATGGTCAAAGCTTAAATCAAATTATGACTAACCTAATCATCCGATCTATACCAAATTTTGCAACAACATACCTTTATGGAGGAAGCATCCTTTGACCAAACTATTAGGTCATTAGCTAATAGTTTGCGGATGGCGGCCATCTTTGTGTCAAAATCGATTCCCCCTATTAATTCGAACACGGTGAAGCCGAATGGAACGAAGTTTGGTACAGAGGTAGCACTAGCAAAGGGCGCCTTAGTGTAATGTTATATATCACCGCCATCTTGACGGCAACGTAATCGCGGCCACCCAAATGTTAAAGGCTAAAATGTAATTACAACCAACCTAATAATCTAGACTCTACCAAATTTTGCAACAACTTATCTTTATGTGGGAAGCATATTCTGACCAAACTGCAAGATCATCAGCCCAATCGTTTGCAGATGGTGGCCAAGTATGTGTGCAAATCGATTCCCCCTATCAATTCAAACACGGTGAAACTGAATTGAACGAAATTTGGAACAGAGGTAGCACTAGCAAAGGGCACCTCATATTCATGTTTAATATCCCTATAGCACGTTGTATTTCAACAAGCTACTACAACCAACATTCAATCATACTCCTTGAAAAGGACAAAGAGTTATAACAATACCCATGCATTTAGGAGAAAGTAGGCTATATGTTCTTTACTGAACATCTTGTTTGTTTTTGGTATTGTGTTTGTTTTCTGGAAAATCAAAATAAAACAAAGAAATAAAACGAAATAAAACTAAAAAAGAAATAATAATAATAATAAAATAAATAATTTTATTTTCGACCCTCATAATGGATCATAATGATGGTCATTATAACACTATTTTTCATTATGAAACTGTTTCTCCCACCAATCAGAACTCATGAAACAGTTGTTTGACCAATTAGATAACTAGATGCGCTGAGTTCCACGGCCTTCTAATTTAAATTTCACTGCCTGGCCTAGAGTCATATTAGGGTAATCGAGGAGGCCATGGTCAAATACAAGGCATTCTCTGCGTCCTGTTCAGTACATAAAACTGGCGAAATCTCGACAGATATTTATGAATATTTATGTTCGAACATAAAATAGTTATAATAATTATCGTCGAACATAAACAGTCGTATGCAACTCGCCTATAATGGTAATTAAGACACTCGTATGGAAATTATGCAACTCGGATACGTTCGTTTTATAAACATACTCGTGTCTTAGTTATTGCCATTATAGGCTCGTTGCATAATGTACTATATTAAATTTCAATTCTTGTATTATGAGATAGGCCCTATTAACAATTTTCTTTAGGTGGGCATGCCCCCCCCCTTGGTAGTTCGTTTGCCTCGTGCACTGTGGTAAGCAAAAAAGTACAACAAAATTAACAAAAACCACCATAATTTGTTGTTGTGGTTGGAAGAGGTACACATGCGGAAAACACAGTAAGGAACAGTCGTGAAGAGAATGATCAGCGAATAATTTACTTTCGGAACTTCTTTTTTCATGATTTTTGGCCTATTTTCGAATTGAACGAAATTTGGTACAGAGGTATCTTTTTTTTTTTTTAGCGTATGGCTTTTAGTGCCGGGAGTGTCCGAGGACATGTTCGGCTCGCCAGTTTTGTAGCTGCTTCGAGACGGACACCCAATGGGTGAGCTACAAGTACCGTTGGTGAGGGAAGGAGGGAAGTTGGAACGTAAGGACGAGGAGTTGGAAGGTAGCGGCTGTGGCCTATAGTTAGGGACCAACCCCAGCATTTGCCTGGAAGGAAGATGGGAAACCACAGAAGACCATCTTCAAGGTTGCCGGCGGGGGGATTCGAACCTCCTCGCCTCCCGGATGTGAGCGACTGCCATCAGTCATGCCGTAACCACCACGGCTAACTCACCCGGTACAGAGGTATCACTAGTAAAGGACACCTCAGTGCCATGTCTCTTATCTTGACGGAAACGTAATGGCGGCCCCCCAAATGTTCACAGCTCAAATCAAATTACGACCAACCTAATCATCTGATCTCTACCAAATTTTGCAACAACATACCTTTTTGTGAGAAGCGTTCTTTGACCAAGCTACAAGGCCATCAGTCAAATATTTTGCATATGGCGGCCATGTATGTGTGCAAATCGATTCCCCCTATCAATTCAAACACGATAAAACCGAATTGTACGAAATTTGGTACAGAGGTAGCACTAGCAAAGGGAACCTCAGTGTCATGTTGTATACCACCGCCATCTTGATGGAAACGGAATGGCGGCCACCCAAATGTTAAAAGCCTAAATCAAATTACGACCAACGTAATCATTTTGGTCTCCACCAAATTTTGAATTTTGAATTTGTTTGCAACTGTTGTTAATTAAGTTATATTTTTGCCATTTATGTTGTTTAAAGGATAATGAAAATCACACAAAAGGAATTTATTATGGTGGTCACAATATACCTCCCCGTTGGTAGCCCGTGGTTTGATAAATAGCATGGTATTGGTAGTGTCCCGCCTACTCTACACAATTGGGATCGGGAGCACAGGCAGGCCATTCCATTCTGTGAATACCATTCGTCGCCTCCGCAGCGTAGCGGTCAGCATGGTTAGCTGCCGCCCCGCCATTCCTGGGTTCGATTCCCGGCTCTGCCAGGAAATTTGAAAAGTTGTAAGAGGACTGGAACGGGGTCTACTCAGCCTCGGGTGGTCCAAATTAGTAGAGGGGGTTCGATTCCCACCTCAGTCATCATCGAAGTGGTTTTCCGTGGTTTCCCACTTCGTTTTCGGGCAAATGCCAGGATGGTTCCTACTGTAAGGCCACGGCCGCCTACTTCCCACTTCCTTCCCATCCCTTCATCAGGCCCCTGTTCGCTTTGCAGATGAGGCCGCCTGGGCGTAGTGCTGGTCACACACCCCAGTTGTATCCCTGACTCAGAGTCTCAAGCTCCAGGACACTGCCCTCCATGGCGGTAGAGGTGGGATCCCTCGCTTAGTCCGTGGGAAAAGCCAACCCTGGAGGGTACAACAATAGCGAAAATTAAAAAAAATAAAAAAAAGAGAGAGAGAATACCATTCACCTGAAGAAAGTCCGGCTCTGTGGCTAAATGGTTAGCGTGCTAGGCTTTGGCCCAAAGTGCCCTGGGTTCGATTCCCGGCCGTTCCATCAGGGATTTCAATCTCCTGGGGTTAATTCCCGCGGCTTGGGGACTGGGTGTATGTGACGTCTTCATCCTAACTTCATCCTCATTGCGACGCGCAGGTCGCCCACGGGCGTCAACTAGAAAGACCTGCACTCGGCCTCTCCGGAGGACACACGAACATTATCACACACCTGAAGAAAGGCATTGGCAATGCAAGCTCTGTGTGGGCGAGCGTTATCGTCCACGAAAGTAAAAATTTGGGCCGAAATTGTCAGCATACGGTAGCCTTTCACTACAGGTGTTAGTTACTGTCGACCAAAATATTATGTGCACTCGAGTTTGAAGGTTGTTTGTGAGGTAACCAATAGCCCTACATAAAATCCAATAACAACATCATTTCCATCGTTCTATTTTACGTTCATTCATGTAGGTTTGGAATTTTTAATTTATATTTTAATATTTTTTATCGCAGTTGAAACACAAAAAGTGTCATTTTTTAAGCGTGTTTTAACCATGCGTCACATTTAAGAATTATTATCCTACAAACCCGTCATCAGAACGAATCCAAATTTTAACACAATATACATTGGAATGTTGTATAACTGGTTTATTAATTTCAAAATTTTGTGTGTTCAAGAACGAAAGTTGTTATTGTTTTTGTAAGGTAACTTTTTCTCGGCTCGGAGTCGTTGGAAAATGTAGTTCTTGGTTGCGTTGTTATCCTTATACATCAAAAGGTTATGCTGTATGACTGTGAAATACGTAAATTAATTCACTTATTTTATATCGGTTTGTATTTGTACGGGGAATTAAGACATGGTTCACCAGCTAGCCGCTCCGGGAAATGCTGTGCAGCGTTGGTGATATGGAGCCCACACGCATCATGGCCCGTCTCTACTGTATTATAGCAGTGGCGTAACTTGGTTTTGCTTCTGGAGGCGGGCGAGCGGAGCAAAATCTGAACTAATTGCGTTTTTGATTATGTGTTTGTTGTTTCCTGCCATGACGCGTGATGGAATGTGGTTTAAAATTTAGAGGTAGATACCTAAACTTGAAAAGACCAAAAATTAATAAAACAAAAAATTAAGTAAAACTAATATATATAAAAATAAACAAAATTTACGGAAAAACAAAAAATTCAGAATTCAAGAAAGAACAAGCCATTGAGTCAATATACACAGGAAAATTTAGATTGCTGGCCCTAACCCACTCTCACTTATAAAGCGGGTAACGCGATCAGCAGCCACCGCGTCATCGGCTAATATAAGTTTGAGTGTCATCTGCAAACCAAGGTTTCTTCGTAAGTCAGCAAGATCCACTCACTCGGTTAAAATGTGGGCCACGCACAGTGGATCAAAATCGAAATTTAGGGGGACAAAATTATTTTTACGGTTTAATCATGAATTTAGAGTGAAAGCAACGAAATAATGTGTTTACTTCATAATAAACATCAGTTAAGACCTTTTTTAAGCTACGTCTACGCATGCAAGAAATTGTGTATGACTAGGAGCTGGATAGAGCATTCAGTTATCGTTTCAGAACAATTTTCTACCCCTAATTTACTTTTAACAAAGTCACAAAGTTTCACTTTTGATATAATCGTCGAACCCTGTGCTTCAAACAGTTGTAAACGTGTGAGAATTGGTTGCGCGGCATCTTCTAAAACGTAAAATAACTAAGTAAGTTGCAAAAGGATGCAAAAAATCTTATAACAGGCGTAAACTACAAGACTTTATCTTCATTTTAACATTAAGTAAAAAGTGACGCAGAGTGACGCGACATACTAAGAATCTAAGTGAAAATACAATTTAAAAATATAGTTAAATATTATATAATGCAAATATAGCTAAAATTACGTAACGATTACGCTCATTAATAACTGAAACACGTTACAAAGATCATACCTTCAGCTGCATGTTCCATCTTAAAGCATCACACTAACCACAAAGACAACCAAACCACAGGCACTTACATTCACCCTCCAATTCAGACTGCTCGAACAGTGGTGACAGATTTACACTAAGATGCGTTTATATCCCAGAATAGTGAGCGGCAATTATATGAGAATGCTGTAGAAGTAATAAATTTTGATTTTTAGCCTACTTTTCACATTTTGCAAAAATGAGGAAAAAGTAGACTTATGAGATCGATCCAGGAAAACGTGTGTCTGTCTGTCTGTCTGTCCTTCTGTCTGTTTGGCTGTGTGTGTGTGTCCCCCCTCCTATCAACTCCTAAACGGCTGCAGCAATCGAAACCAAATTAAGTATGAGTAAAGATGTATACCGGAATTTCTCACGTCCATATTTGAATATGGTGTCAGTGCTACCAACTGCTAAAAAACACACTAGAAATTTGAGCTCCATGTTGGATATCTTGGAAGGTATGCATGGGAGCTTTTCCAAAATTAGCACATATGTAGACAATACTATTTCAGTTTAATTTCCAGGAGGCCATACATGACAGTGTTGCCAAAATAATTGTCAGCCTTCTGATAGGTCCACTTTTTAAATGCATATAACTTCTACACTATCAATTGGATTTCAACCAAATTTTGTATGTAATATCTGTACATGAACAGATATGACTGAGCGTATTCTTAAGGGCCACCAGGGCTGCCAACTGTTAATAATTGCTCTCTATATTTTTTAATCCAAATACCAATATATCAAAAAGTATGCAAGCCGACAGCTCTGAACTATGAACACGTGTAGTACCTGACATTTTAGATTAATTTGGAGTAACTTATGTACGTCAGTTCTACCAACATGATTCTAAGCCTGCTGATAGGACCAATTTTTAAATACATGTAACTTCTATACTATCAGTTGAATTTCAACCAAATTTCGTATGTGCTATGTGTAACATACCAGAAATGACTATAAGTATTCTTAAGTGCAATCAGGGCTGCCAACTGTTAATAAATGCTGTCTATATTTTTTGCCCTAATATCAATATATCAGAAAGTATGAAAGCCAACAGCTCTATACTTTGCACACGTATAGCACCTGACATTCTAGATTAATTTGGAGTAATTAATATAAGTCAGTGCTGCCAACGTGATTCTATGCCTGCTGATAGGTACAGTTTTAAAATACAAGTAACTTCTATACTAATAAATGGATTTCATCCAAAATTGGCACAACAAGATATCATAGTATTTCAGATTATTTCTGACTAGCACACGCATGCCATTGTTGCCAACATGCTTTTACGCGTGCTGATTGATCCAATGTCTAACTGCATGTAACGTCCATTGGACTTCAACCTAATTTTGTTTTCTGTACCTTAAGAGATGGAACTAAGAATATATTCAGTCACCAGGGCTGCCAACTGTAGTGCTCTATTAGGCTACATTATACCAGGTATATTTCGAACTAATTATACATTTCGATATTACCAACTGAATTTCGTCATTATTCTAGATAGGTTCATATACTGTAGAATAATCATTGGTATGAAAAGTAGGCTCTTTAGTTCGTCACGGAACTTCTTGTTTAATTATGAAAATAAATAATTTTATCCTCCTAGATTTCGATTATGACCCACAGGTGCCAGGGTATTATCCCTGTAACGTATGCCGGCCATACTCCCTGGGATGTACACAAGTGGGGTTCGATGATCATACATGATGCCACCCCAAAACATTGCACCACCCTGTTGGTATCGGTCTCGGATGTATTGGTCGTGCATACGTTCACCGGGCCGTCTCCACACTCGCACAGATCTATCCTCATTGACACAGGCGATGAAACCACCACCAATCTTGGCCAGCAATATGCAAAAGCTTTTTAATGTGTAACATCTTTCCGCTCGGTTGCTGGATATTTTTGTGTGGGGGTGATTTTGTAAAAACAGACGGAAGTGGGACGGAAACAATGAGCGCGCGCGGTGGCGGAGATTGGTACAACGACATACTGTCGGCCATGTGACTATGTGGAATGTATATAGCATACGGTATAATTCTAGGTTTGGAGGCCCCATTAAAGAAATTCCTACAATAAATCATCTTCAAGTTGTCGTTCTTTGGTGTGAAGATATTCATTATATCATATTTGCTGAAAGGATTTGGCACAGGAGTTTTACAAGTAGCGTGCGGTGGCAGAGATTGGTACAACGACGTACTGTTGGCCATGTGGCTATGTGGAATGTAAATCGCATACGGTTTACCTCAAGGTTTGGTTTCGCCATTACAGATATTCCTACTATAAATCATATTCAAATCGTCGTTTTTTGATGTGAAAATATTCATTATATCATATTTGCTGAAAAATATTATGATTTATTAAATGTTACTACTTTAGCTGTATTCTTATTTAATGTAAGCACTCGAGGTACTGTCGGCCAAAATACAGCACTATTATATAATATTTGCTGAAAAGATATGTCACTGGAGTTTTACAAGGAGTTATTGCAGAAACAATAGTAATGAGAACTTACCGATGGTAATAACACGAAGGAATCCTTCATGTTTGCTGGCACAAGGTAGCACCATGAGTTCATTCTTAAAAAAAAATGCGAGTAAGTAATATGGAATTATTCGTATAACATGTCAGATGTTACACAGCATATGCGACTACTGTAAGGCTCGTCATTTTTTTGATGTGAGTATTTTGTTCCGTATAAACCCTATTTGAACTCATCCCATTGATACAAAAATGTCCCGAGTAATTTGATTTTATCGTGAAGCAGACTCAAACGTTGGCAACATTGTAAAGATGTCAGAAAGAACAAAATTACTTCCACACGTAAACAACATGTTCAAATTGACGCTGTAAAGCTTAAGTCACCAGTAAAATACTTTAAATGTCATAAAAGTAGGGAGAAGTTAAGTAAGAAGCGCAAACAAGTGTCTTTACATGTACATATTACGTTGGTTGGTTCCTTAGTTTGGGGGCTGCGACAATACGGTCATGTATCCAGTGGTGGCTGGCGGATAATTGTTCTGGGTGTTGCTGTATTTTCATTAAGGGAGGGGGAGGTGGTACATGGGCACACGCAGGATTTTTTCTAGGCGTGATGCAAGTAATATTTTTCATTTCATTCCTACATGTCACTAGGTGTTATTAAGACGTACACACACGCACCCCTCCCTCCCCCCGCATTTTTCGTTTCACTTCTTACTTGCTTCGTGATATTATTTGGCTGCTTTTAAACCGTTGGGTACATGATCTTTATGGCATGAATGGGAGGATTTTTTTAGTTCAGAGTTTTTTCCATGGGAGTTCGCTTTTCTTTGTGAATCATCGTCATAATGTTCATTTTTTAAAAACAGGCAAAAAGTAGTTGTATCACCATGTAGGCCTATCGACAAAAATAAAATTCAAGCAGTTCATTAAAATGGTAATGTTAATCCAGTTCGCCGATTTTTTAAATAACTGAAGATATTCTCAAATAATCCCAAATTACTAAGTTAAATACAACTGTGGAATGATCCCTACATGTAAATCAGTTAACCTTCAGTAACTTCAATTTATGAAATTAACTGGTGTGAGGGGCCGATAACCTACAGTCGACCAAAGTATTATGAGTACTCGAGTTTGAAGGTTGTTTGTGAAGTAACCAATAGACCTACATAAAATCCAATAACATCATCATTTTCGTCGTTCTATTTTAAGTTAGCTCATGTAGGTTTGGAATTTTTAATTTATATTTTAATATTTTTTGTCGCAGTTGGAACACAAAAAGTGCACGTTTTTAAGCGTGTTTCAACCATGCGTCACATTTAAGAATTATTATCTCAAAAACCCGTCAGCAGATCGAATCGAAATTTTAACACACTATACATTGGAATGTTGTATAACTGGTTTAATAATTTCAAAATTTTGCGTGTCCAAGAAAAAAAGTTGTAATCATTTTTGTAAGGTAACTTTTTCTCGGCTCGGGGTGGTTGGAAAATGTAGTTCTTGGTTGCGATGTAATCCTTATACATCAAAAAGTTATGCTGTATGACTGTGAAATACGTAAATTAACTCACTTATTTTATATCGGTTTGTATTTGTAGGCGGAAATAACACATCGTTCACCAGCTACCCGCTCCGTGAAAGCTGTACAGCGTTGCTGTGATGGAGCCCATCACTTCCGAGAGAGGCACGCCATGATGCGTGATGGGCTCCATTTCGGCAACGCTGTACAGCTTTTCCGGAAGCGGGTAGCTGGTGAACGATGTGTTATTTCCGCCTACAAATACAAACCGATATAAAATAAGAGAGTTAATTTACGTATTTCACAGTCATACAGCATAACTTTTTGATGTATATGGATTACATCGCAACCAAGAACTACATTTTCCAACCACCCCGAGCCGAGAAAAAGTTACCTTACAAAAATGATAACAACATTGTTTCTTGGACACACACAAATTTTAAATTAATAAACCAGTTATACAACATTCCAATGTATATTGTGTTAAAATTTGGATTCGATCTGATGACGGGTTTTTGAGATAATAATTCTTAAATGTGACGCATGGTTGAAACACGCTTAAAAACGTGCACTTTTTGTGCTCCAACTGCGACAAAAAATATTGAAATGTATTAAAAATTCCAAACCTACATGAGTTAACGTGCAATAGAACGACGGAAATGATGATGTTATTGGATTTTATATAGGTCTATTGGTTACTTCACAAACAACCTTCAAACTCGAGTGCACATAATACTTTGGTCGACAGTAGATGTTAGGCCCCTTAAAACAACAATTATCATCATCATCATTATAACTGGTGTGACAATGAACAAAAAGAACAATTGAAATATTTTTGGGATTTCAGGGGGGCGGGCACGGCCCCTTTCCCCTCTACTCCTCCTCCCCACTCCCCACCATCCTGCCCATGAGGTGATAGGGTAAACAACTGCTTGATGTCGGAGAAAACTGTATTCAATTGCGCAGTGAAACGGATAAACCTCATTCATAACGAATGCCGCAGTTCAGAGAACATCACATTGCCATCGGATTGAATGGAATATAAGTTAATCTATATGAAAACCTTCACGAGAACGAAACAACGTAAGTTATATACGAGGGCGAGAACTGCGAATCTCACAAGTACGCGCAACATTGCAAGACATGGTTTCGCCAGTTCGGAGCATGTCGGATGTCTCCGTCCGCGCCTCGGCTTCCTTGTTGCAGTCAGCGGGCAACGACTAGTCGCGTTAACTGTTGGGATAGGGCTTACCCGGTCTAGCATCTCTGCCATACCCTTCACTATTGAGATCTGGTCGGTGCTTGGGGCTGGCAACGACCAAACGGACGAGCGCTCCTAGACATTGGCACGCTTCGCTTTCTCAGTCAGTTCACAGTAACTTACCACACTGTAAGATTTCCTGAATTATTAAAGAACAGAATTAAGAATTCCTATACATATAAAAGGAAGCATACAGCTTTTATTACTAAAAATATTATTACGGTATTCATTGTTTTTCGTGAATTAATCTGGTCGTTGCGCAACACTGCAACCTTATTACTAGCCGCCACTGCATGTATCCCCGTGTAATTTGGGTATGTGTAGAATCTGTATGATAACCAGCCGGTGTTAATAATTGTGATGGCTGTATTAGTGTGTGTTATCTGTTATTCAGGGAGAAGAAATGCAGACGATTAATTTTTTCAATTAGTTCCACTCCATTTATTACATTTCTGCTAAAGTTTGCAAATGTCTATAAGGTAATCATGGAACCAACTTAGGCTGTAAAATTCATCAATACGCCTATTGCGCTTAAGGGGGTCAACGGGTACCCTAGATTTTTTCACGCGATTTACACGTGCGATATGTCGCACGGAGGATCTATTATATCTCCAAACAGCAATATTATTTCCAAAATTTCTGGAATTGTAATAGTATTTTTGCGGCCTTTAGGAATTGAGACCAAAAGCTAAAAATCCTGAATTTCCATCTCTCACATGCCTTTTAAATTTATTAAAGGGGTCTTCATGGGGATGGGAACTTTGCGCAACGGTGAAGTCAGTTTTTATATGACGTGTATTGCGTTTCTTCAACGAGGTTTTCAATTTTATTTTTACGTTAAGAAGTGGCTTACATGTTAGGTAAATTTTGTATGAAAATCCTTTTTATTTTTGTCGTCAAACGGTTTCGTCATAAGGATGTTGTTGGTTGGTTCCTCAGTTTAGGGCCTGTGACAACGTGGTCATGTAGCCCCGTGTACTTTGGGTGTGTGCAGAATCTGTCTGATAACCGGTGTTAATTGTGATGGCTGTATTAGTGTGTGAAGGAAGTGGTTGTTTAAAAGTGCGTGGTTAACATATCCATATTTTTGGCCATCTGGGTGATATAATGTAGTCATTAGAGTGAATTTGTCTCGTGGCCACTAGGTGCCTTTGCTCTCTTATAAAGATTTAATATATAGGCTACACCTATCTAGAAATATATGAATTTTCAATTATATTTACGCGTTCCGGACTGTTTTTGGTCGGATGCAAACAAAAGGTGGTTTTGTCTGTCTTACTCTGTATCTTTCTGTACACCTGGGCGGAAGGAAACAAGCTCCAGATTAACGCCAGGAAAACAGTCCAGATGACCTTCAGAAAAGGTGGGAGAGAAACCCCGCACGACAAGGTTTATTACAGAAACGAACCACTTCAATCGGCTAACGCCTACAAATACCTGGGCATGACCCTCCAGACAACCGTAAGATCCTTTAGGATTCACACTATAACAAGAACATCAGCAGCCACGAAGGCAATATTTGACATACCATCACTACCTAGACTATCCCTAGAAACTGCCATGAAACTATTCGATGCAAAAATCGTACCCATCCTAACGTATGGAATAGAAATAACCTGGGAAAAACTAGGAATGAAAGACCTATCAGCCGTCAAAGCACGGTTCCTGAAGTACGCCCTAGCAATATCCAAATACACCCGCTCATGACTCGTCTATGTCCTAGCAAGAGAAACCTTTCTGATGGAAGATCTCAGGACCGAATATAATCTACCTTTTACTAAAAACTGGGATAAACAAGTGGTAATAAGGAAACAGAAGTCAAAAGAGATATGGGCTGACTTCTATGCAACCGAGGCCATGGTGAATAGATCATGGATGGAAACCAACCAAGACCTGCGCCATTTCGTGAACTCATTGGCAACGCACGGATACCACCACAGAGAGTGCAAAGTGAAGAATCATCACGAGCCGAACGAAACATGTGTACATATGTGATCTTTGTGAACGCCCATGCGATCGATACCACATTACAAGATGCAAAAAAACTATCCAAGTCAATAATCGAGACCTGTTTAGGACCATAAGACTAAAACAAAGTGAAATATAAAATAATGAATGTAGTGTAAATTTAATGTATTTGTATGCTTAATGCACAACTTGTGCGAGTTTCTTTAATAATAACTCGTGTTCGGCTGGTTGGGGCATCGTAAAATTAGGTATGGTATCCATTAGAGGCAATACACCAATCATTTATATAACTCTTCTCTGAACGTCTCATCAAAAGGGGTGTAGCTATAGGGGAAAATTTTTCAAAATACATGCTAAAACATGCGAAATATAAAATTTATCCTAGAAGAACGACCAAAGTTTATTTTGAGCCGCTCAATGTAAGACACAAAGCTCGGGAGTCTCTAAAGGGTCTCCAAAAACCTCATTTTAAGGCCCTTAAATTACCAGTGTTTGTGATATTCCCAGAAAACTTACTTCACTGTGATAAACTGATGAAGAAATGACAAGCCCTTAACCATTGCAACAGTAGCTCAATTGATAACGTTTAACTATTAATAACGAAGACCGTTCGAAGAGCAGGCATTTCTGCTAGTTAATCTACAAAACCCAAAATATGAAAACCACAGACGTTACAAATTGCTAAGTATGAAAAACACACATGCTGTGAAATGCTGGATTTTTTAAAAGCCAGAAACCACAAACTCTTATAAAGAGATCTGGAAAGAAGAAAGACCATGAAAGGCAGAAATGGGCAGAAAAGGATGGTCCACAATAAAGTCTTTGGAAACTGGGAAATACGGACTCAACTCAGAAACCCTGTCAACATACGTTAAGGTATTCACCGTTTGGTGTAACCTAGGGATTAACCATGAAGCGATGACATTCTTCTCCTTCTTCTTTTGCTTTAGCGTTTGTCCCGCCTCGTGGCAGGGTCCACTATTTGAATCCACTGTCTCCACTTTACTCTGTGATGGGCCATGTCCGGATGTAGGTTGACACCTTTCAGATCCCTGTGCAGAGTATCGGCCCTACGTTGTCTCGGTCTCCCCTTTGGTCTTTTCCCGGCGACCTCCCTGTTTCGCAATGGTGTCCGCTCCTGACCGTAGCACGTGCCCAAACCGTCTCAGACGACGCTCACGCACTTTGTCGTTCATTGCCGCGACACCAAATCGTTCCCTTATTCTTTCATTGGGGATGTGATCCAACCCAGTAATGCCAACTCTCCATCTAGTAAGCATCTTGGTCTCCCTGACACTTAGCCGACGTTCGGCTTCCTTGGCAGTCGGCCAACATTCAGCGCCACGGGACGAATGACAGTGCGGTAAATCATGAAGAGATGGCATTATTATTATTATATGAATTGCCGGAGCCTCCGTGGCTTAGGCGGCAGCACGCCGGCCTCTCACCGCTGGGTCCGTGGTTCAAATCCCGGTCACTCCATGTGAGATCTGTGCTGGACAAAACGGAGGCAGACAGGTTTTTCTCCGGGTACTCCGGTTTTCCCTGTTAACATTTCATTCCAGCAACACTCTCCACTATCATTTCATTTCATCTGTCATTCATTTAATCATTGCACCAGAGGAGTGCGACAGGCTTCGGCAGCCGGCACACTTCATATCCTCGCCGCTAGATGGGGGCTTCATTCACTCCATTCCTGACCCGGTCGGAGACTGGAAGCAGGCTGTGGATTTTCATTCATTATATGAATTGCCGCCAATGGTCATTGCAGGGTATTTTAATTGAACGCCCGTAGGCTCCCCAACAAGTTCGATTTCAAGTAGTTCCAACTTTGGTTACTAGAGATGCCACTGTCACTGACACGTAGAGACGAACGTTGGAAATTGATGGAGCGTTTCTAACCGAATAACCAACAAATTTAGCTGCACACTACCAATTGTAGTGTTAGGTTCTTTTACATGCCATACATGTATGAAACGGGCCCACTGGCTTTACTTCCCCTCCGACGACCTCGGCCGGGTATAGCAGTTCAGCATGCTACCGACTACGCCACCGAAGCCGCTGATGACCTTATAATATTCGGCTTTTATGAAAGGCAGAGGTGTTCAATTTATTAGACTCGACCCGAGTTTCCAAAAATTACATTTATACTATTCACGGCTTAATGCACTATATATGTTTGTAAGACGCTGAAATTACTACCAATGTTTACTGGAAATATCTGGGGCGAAACGCTGGCAACTGTTTTGAGCTAGTCGGACCATTTTATCAAATTTCTTTGTGAATTTGTTAATGTACATAGCTCAATCGGACAATATTACATCCTGTTTCCTTCGAGAACAGATATTTCCAGTATGGATTAGCAAGGTAAGCTAGCATTATATTTGAAAGGAAGTTTTGACTTCCGTAGTACATTGGCGCTGCTCGTGGCGACATTTTGTGCCTTGCAGTGGCCTTCACAGTATGTACTAGCCACGCGTCTTGGTGAGGTGTACCATAACCAACTGAAGAGCCCATTGGTACACTGGGGCGAAACGCTGGCAACTGTTTTGAGCTAGCCGGACCATTTTATCAAATTTCTTTGTGAATTTGTTAATGTACATAGCTCAATCGGACAATATTACATCCTGTTTCCTTCGAGAACAGATATTTCCAGTATGGATTAGCAAGGTAAGCTAGCATTATATTTGAAAGGAAGTTTTGACTTCCGTAGTACATTGGCGCTGCTCGTGGCGACATTTTGTTCCTTGCAGCGGCCTTCACAGTATGTACTAGCCACGCGTCTTGGTGAGGTGTACCATAACCAACTGAAGAGCCCATTGGTACACTGGGGCGAAACGCTGGCAACTGTTTTGAGCTAGCCGGACCATTTTATCAAATTTCTTTGTGAATTTGTTAATTCCAATGTTCAACCAAGAGTAGGCCTATTAATTATATTTTATTTTTAGAAACTCAAACAAAAATTAAAACTCAGCACTCTTTCTAGGTTTGTGCCGTGTCTTGAGTCTGGTTTCGCCTAAGACACCAAGCTGGCTCATCGGCGGGCTCTTGGTGTCTCCCCCGGACCCCCACAGGAGTAGCGAACTGCACGCTACCTCCCCCTGATGAGCCAGTTTGATGTCCAAGGCGAAACCCCACACAAGACACGGCACAAACCTAGAAAGATTGCTGAGTTTTAATTCACTGGCCGGGAAAGCCAATAGTCTACACCATCTTTTCAAACAGAAATGCTTATTTAGGATTCCCACTAACAGAGCAGCCTAGGCAATGCAAAATGCCACACGTTTTGTTTTCATTACCTCCCTCTACATTTCCTGTGAATTTAGAGCAGAGGGTTTTGGAGTAATTTTACTGACGATCCTCTCATGAACTATTCAAAGATTCATGAACTATGGATTGAAAGAGGTACATTCCAAAGTCATTCAACAAATAGAAAACGGACCCAGCTCTGGTATCCCTAGGAATCCCCAATTCTGAAAGTTTCCAGACCCAATTTCTTATGGGAAAAGGTGTGAGTCCACGGGGGAGAAAACATGCCAGAAAATGGTCAATACATTGGTACACTTAGTAAGGGAATTCTTAAAAAAGAATGATCTGAAAGAATGGGAGAAAGTGAAGGTTACCTTTCTCAAACGAGGAATTGGGGTGTCCAAATACACCCCATCAAGATTTGTATACATCTTGACGAGGGAGCCATTTCTGTTGGAATATTCCGAAACATTTTCTTTATTTCGAGAGTTAGCACACACAGCCATATAAACTCACCGATTAACAGAATATTTTCCCACTATAATAAAATTCATCAACTTGACTTAGATATTTTCAGTGTGTCAGAAAACCAGTTTGCAGCGTCCTGTGATTAACTGCAAGATGTCTTGTAATATATTGTACTGTATTCAGCCCATTTCCTTCTCATACCTAACCCTTCTTTTCGTCTTCTTATTTATCACGTGTGTCTCCATCTATATCTTCTTTTTATGTATCTTCTTCTTCTTCTTGCTTTTATGTCCTCATTGGACCACTTCAGTCAATCATTTCTTGGTCCTCTTCTTCAGTAAGTTTCCTTTCCGAGTCGCCCAGTAGCTCTTCATTCGCTCTGATCTTCTCAGGCGTTCCTCATCTGTAAATACCCTTTTTACTGTATTACGTTTGTCTGTTTTAGCCTGAAATCTTATTTTTATATCTCTCAGTTTTTATTTTATTTTGTTGTTTTGTTTTGCAAGTCATCCAAGGTTATTTCCAATTCTTTCATAGCTTCTCTAATTTCCTTAATCCATCCTACTTGTTGTTTCATATTCCAAAGTTTCACTACAATTTTTCTAGATAACCTGGTTTCTGGTGTCCTCATGATGTGACCAAGGAAAGAAATCCGTTTCTTCCGAATAGTATCAGTGATGGGCTCCAGTTCTCTGTATACCACTTCATTTGGTACTATCCGCCACTGTCCATCTCTCTGATTTTTTATTTATGCATGTTCTAGCTATTCTTCTTTCTACTTTTAAAATTTTGTCGATTCTGTTTTTCTGAGTAACTTTAAAAAGAGTTTCACTTCCATAGGTCATCTCTGGTTGAACTACCGTCTTGTAATGTTTTAATTTTGTTGCGATTGATAGACATTTTCTTTTATATGTAGACCATGTTAATTTTTGGGCTTTTATCATTTTATTAGTTCTTTCTTGCCATGCAGGTTTCTCATCCAAGTTGTAAGTTATAATTTCTCCTAAATATTTAAATTGCTTCACTATTTGAACTTTCTTGTTATTTACTGTTATGTGATTGATTACAAGTGGATTTGCTACCATTATCTCTGTCTTTTCAAATGATATCTGAAGTCCAATTTTTTGTGCTATATTTTGTAGGCTTATTATTTGATTTCTGGGTTCTTGAATATTATTTTAAGTATCTATTGTATTTCTATTTATGTATTGTTGTATAATATCTCATTTTAGTAGTGAGCGATGTAATTGGGGCGTCCTGTAATGTTCACAACACAAATAAATAAATAAATTATGTGTTGCTACTTCCAGAAACAGTGGCGTGTAGGGAGCTGATGTCGGAAAATATGAAGAAGAGACGAGAAAATGAAGAAGATTTCTACGCAACAGCTGCTATGTTAGACAGGAGCTGGACAGGGTCGAATAAAAGCATGAGGAATGTTGTAACGTGACTGGCAGTACATGGTTTTCACGATAAAGTGTGTGTCATAAGCACTTTTCATACAGTGACGAATAAGTGTCTATGTACATTTTGTAAACAACAATGTCATAAATATCCTGTGTTAGATTGTAAGAAATGCCCAAAATCAGTGACAGAATTCAGTGTAGAAATCTAAATTTTGTACCCATTAAGGACACCACGTACTCTTGCATGATGAAAAAATCGATTGTTTCATATTGGCGCCATAAAATTCTTCATTCTTTTCTGAATCCAAATATATATAGTTTGTTGGGGTTTTGATGTCTACAACTAACTTAAATTCGTTTTTAAAAATTAGCGTCCCATGCTCTGAATAATACACTTTTAACTTTGCCAGTTGTTTTCCGTTAATACTCATTTTTCATGTTTAGGTACCAATAACTAGGAAACCATTTAAGATAGCGGGCTAATTTTTTTACATTAACTTGCCAAATGGAGAACTTGAATATTAACCTATTTTCACTTCCAAAACATAGTATTCTGTCCCAATAATAATAATAATAATAATAATAATGAAACAATGTGGTTACTCATCTTCCATGATCCATTCCAAATATGTGAACATCATTTGAGAATATTTGATTGAAAAACAACTGTGAAATGTGTGTCTGAAGCAACTAATACAACATTTATTTGAAAATGTATCTGTCCAAATTTGTATTCATTTCACACATCCTATTAAAGCAATGTAGCACTACATGGTCCAGAACAGCTCAGAATATACCGCTTCTTATATGTGACAAGAATCATAACTGTGCCTTTAGCATAAACCCAGAAAATACTTAGTAAAGTGATGCCACAAAAATAGACTTTTTCATCGTGTAAGAGTACGTGGTGTCCTTAAGTTATCCTCCTGGTTACTTGCTGCAATTATTAAATTAATTAATAAATTGATTTTGAATTAGTAATTGTGACTGATTTCAATTCTTTATGTTCGACGATATCGAAATGAAAATATTATATGCCAGAAAATTGTATCATAATGAGGGTCATTATAGTAACTTACTATTCTTCATTATAAAACAGTTTCTCCAGCCAATCAGAGCTCATTCATTGACCAATTAGGTAAGGATAGCTTCGCGCATGCGCTCAAAATCCAACATGTCTGTCATGAATTACATGATTTGATAGCTCAAATTGGATATCGGATCAATCATTGTAGTTACAATCTCAAACACAAAGACAAAATCAGCACGAACCTTTACGGAACCAAGAAAATACTATGACATATGCAAGAAATTTATGAATCTACGTCCAGAAGTTAGCAACACAGCATCCTTCTATATAAATTACCGACATGGAAAGTGCACCGTCCCATATGTTCGCGTAAATAAACTGGTGAATACGAGACAAGAAATGGCACTCTACATTAATATCCCCAACTCCAATTTATACACAGCGGATTGATTTCAAACGACTTCGGTGACAATATTAGTGAATGCTAGTTCTGATCGGCACTAGTCATCATACAGGCTATAAACAATAGCATTACCAAGAAAAGTAAATGGTCTCTGCTTTCGAAATTCTTTGACCCACGCATGCGCTCTGTTCAGTCAGCAAACCACCCAGCGTGCTCCGTTCACTAACTGAATCCCACAGATATTTATGAATATTTATTTTAAAACATATAATAAAGTTATAATTATCGTCGAACATAAACAGTCGTATGCAACTCGCCTATAATGATTATTAAGACACTCGTTTGGAAATTGCCATTATAGGCTCGTTGCATGATTCTATTGACTCTTCAGGATGTAGGACACTATAAATACCTAGGAGTTACGATACAGACAACTATAACTTCCTTCAGTATACACATCCAGGAGAGAGCAGCAGCAGCTATCTGAGCATCTTACAATATTCCGAACATAACAAATTTATCGACGAACACAGCGATGCAGTTATTTAAAACGATAGTGGTGCCAGTCGTTACATATGGCATTGAATTAATTTGGGAAAAACTCAAGATAGGCGACTTGAAAATAATTGAAAAAGTCAAGACATTGTTCATGAAACGAGAATTAGGAGTCGCAAAAGAACAGCGCCATCACGACTAGTTTTTGAACTAATGAGGGAGACCTACTTCATAGAGGATGTTAGACTACACCACTGCACAGTGGGTCAAAATCGAAATCTAGGGGGACAAAATTAATTTTACGTTTTAATCATTAATTTAGAGTGAAAGCAACGTATATAATTTGTTTACATAATAATAATCAGTTAAGACCTTTTTAAGCTACGTCTACACATGCAAGAAATTGTCAATGACTATGAGTTGCATAGAGCACTCAGTTATCTTTTCAGAACAATTTTTACCCCTAATTTACTTTTAACAAAGTCACAAAGTTCCACTTTTGACATAATCGTCGAACCCAGTGCTTCAAACAGTTGTAAACGTGTGAGAACTGGTTGCGCGGCATCTTCTAAAACGTTAAATAACTAAGTAAGTTGCAAAAATATGCAAAAAATCTCATAACAGGCGTAAACTACAAGACTTTATCTACATTTTAACATTAAGTAGAAAGTGACGCAGAGTGACGCGACATACTCACAAGTAGTTCCGTGAAGAACTATACAGCCTATTTTCATATATCCTACTTATGTTAACTGCCACTATCAACATACAAATCAAATCGAGGTGAAATAATTGCTGTAATAGATTCGTAGATATTGAGAACCGACTAAATATTTCGGATGGTCGCCATGTAGGATTTTATATATGTAGGTCCTAAAGTTATGTACTGTTACATGAAGATTATTGTGTACGTGTAGCATTTAAACTTCAATCGCATGATTAGGACACAAGAAGTAAAAACAAGATTTTAAAATTTCGCACAGCTGCCATCTTCTGGTTATGGAAACAATTGAAATAAATTAGATGCCAGTGGATTAACATTCGTATAAGGATTTACTTTACCGAGTTTCACTACACTCGGATGGTTAAATTGCGAGAAACGTTCATGTGAATATTTATACTTCGCGTCACCGCCATGTTGGATTTGTGATCACCAGGTTATTTCAAGTCCTATAGGCGAACTTAAGTTCATAGCCCCTTTGAACAAAAAAAATCAGTTTGATTGCTATAAAAGATTCGTAGATATTCAGAGCCGTCTAAATATTACAGATGGTCTCCATGTTGGATTGTTAAATGTATAGGCCATAGAGTCATGTACCATTAAAGGAAAATTATTGCGTAGGTTCATCATTCAAACTTTCACTTCGATCGCTTGATTACGACACAAGAAATGAAAACTTTATTTTTAAATTCGCACAGCCGCCATCTTGAGGTTATGTAAACAATTGAACAAAATTAGATATCAGTGCATTACAATGTGTTTAAACATTTCCTGTACCAGATTTCATTGCGTTTGGAACATTAAATCGCGAGAAAGGTCAATTTAAAATTTTCAAATTCGCTTGGCCGCCATGTTCGTTTTTTAGTTAACCGGTTTTTGAAAGTCTTATAGATGAACGTCCAGTAGTGCCCTTTATCTCCGTACAAAATTTCAGGGTGATACCGCTAATAGTTTCAGAGATATAGAATGCCAGTGAAATATTTCGCACATCCGCCATCTTGTGGTTATGTAAACAATTGAACGAAGTTAGATGTCGGTGCATTACAATGTGTATAAACATATGGTGTACCATGTTTTATTGCGTTTGGTTGGTTAAATCGCGAGAAACGTCTATTTAAAAGTCGCAATTTCGCGTGGCCACCATGTTGGTTTTGTAGTTACCAGTTTTTTAAAAGTTACATAGGTGAACTTCTAGTAGATCCCTTTATCACCGTAATAAATTCCAGGGTGATATCGGGAATAGTTTCGGAGATATTGAATTGTGGTGAAATATTTCGCACAGCCGCCATGTTGGATTGGTGAGATGTAACAAAATTTGAAGGGCACGGTCGGGGTCGCCCGGAATAGTGCTATGAACTTACCGAGTTTCATTGAAATCGCTCCAGCCGTTTAGATTTTATTAGGGACACACACACACACACCCCTCACACACACACACACACACACGCACACACACGGACAAAAGGTGATCTCATAAGCCTATTTTTTCAAAATTGAAAATAGGCTAAAAATCTGAGTGAAAATATAATTTTATAAATAATAGTTAAATATTATATAATGCAAATATAGCTTAAATTACGTAACAATTACGCCCATTAATAACTGAAACACGTTACAAAGATCATACCTTCTGCTGCATGTTCCATCTTAAAGCATCACACTAACCACAAAGACAACCAAACCACAGCCACTTACATTCACCCTCCAATTCAGACTGCTCGAACAGTGGTGACAGATTTACACTAAGATGCGTTTATATCCCAGAAGAGTGAGCGGCAATTATATAAGAATGCTGTAGAAGTAATAAATTTTGTTTTTTTAATTATGAATATAAATAATTTTGTCCTCCTTGATTTCGCTTTTGACCCACTGTGAACTGGCTGCGATCTATAGGACCCTACCAGGATCTGGTTAACATTCGAGAAAAAAAAGAAACTGGAGATAGAAATGGAGTTCTTCACCACCTCAGCAATGACAGATGACGGATGGAAGAAGGAATGCCAGTCCCAGAGACATGTTATCACAAGAACTGCAATTCACAGAATCCATCACAAGATATGCTATATCAAAAACTACCAAAAACCGACTGAAGATTGCCGATGTGATATGTGCGGGCAGGCCTGTGACAAATATCACATATTAACATGCGTAAAGAAGACAAAATCGCTTACAGAATATAGCAAAGAATAATCTGTTCTTTTAGCTGTGTTTCTATATGTGTAAATTAATGTTACACTTGAGCGCACTTTCCTTGTTAATAATAATAATTCTATTATTGAAATTAGTTTCCATGATGGTTCGGTATTGACATACTAAATAATTTTTAACAACAGTTATACATCCGCCTTAGTCAATACATAATCGAAAGGAAATATAATTAGATTTGCTCCTGGTATATGTTTCAGGGATTAATTGCTTTTATCCCCTTCATCAGCCAAGATTTATATCTGAAGAAAGTTATAAAATATCGTAGCACTAAAAAAAAAAAAAAAAAATGGCTATTTGACTTATATGGTGCACCATATAAGTAGGTCACAGAAAAATATTGAGCAAAACTAAAAAATATGAAACGGTGATGATATTCAGTGGACAGTTCATTCACATATGGTGAAGTATTGTGGTCCGATGCTTGCCAATTCAAGCTTCGACCTGTGTTTTGGAGCGGATATGTGAATGAAGTGTCCACTGGTTCTCTACGTTTATCTTAGCTTGTGTTTGATGGCTGAATATCACCACTGTTTCATATTTTTTAGTTTTGATCAATATTTTTCTGTGACCTACTTATATGGTGCACCATATTAGGTCAAATAGCCATTTTTTTTATATTTGAGTGCCAAGCTATTTTATAACTTTCTTCAGATATTAATCTTGGCTGATGAAGGGAATAAAAGCAATTAATCCCTGAAACATGTATCAGGAGCAAATCTAATTATATATCCTTTCGTTTATGTATTGACTAAGGCGGATGTATAATTGTTGTTAAAAACTATTTAAGAATATTAATGATTTGCCCACCTCTGTAGGTAGATGATAATGACCCCAACCCTCTCGGATGTCAACGCTCCCAAATGAAACAGCTTAGTGTTTTCCTAGAATCACCAACCAAACGTTCGTCTTACATAAAGGAGAGTTGCTCCAGATCGGTCGTTCCGACATGTCACAGGATGTGATTGAGATGTCCGGTCTATTCAACCGATAGGCATTCACTGCCAAGCGATATATTTAGGGAACACAACCTCTTTACTACTGCTTCGCTGCTGCACAAGTCTTTTCTTCTTTGCTAGCCTTACAACTTTCCAAAAATACTGTATAGGGCAGAGGTTCTTAACCTTTTAGACACTGCGAACCCCTTTTTAGGCTGAGTATTTTGGCGACCCCCACCCCATTTTTAACGTTAAAGATTTCAAATGATCAGTCAAACTAACTTTTAACAATTTTGGATAAGTATTAAAAAAGAATACCCAGAACTGTCCACAACAGCCTTAAATACTTTGATGCCATTTTCTACATCCAACAACTGTGAACAAGGATTCTCCATAATGGTGAATTTAAAAACTAAATCAAGAAATCGTTTGTCACTGGAAAATGACTTTGTGTTGTGTGTTACAAATATCATTCCAGACATTCAAAAATTGGTTAATTCCAAACCAGCTCACGTTTCTCATTTATAAAATTAAAAAAAAACTAAAAGTTTAATACAATGTGAGTGTATTCTTTTTTAATAAAAAACTACAGCAATAACCCATTTTTAGCCTATTTTCAATTTTGAAAAAATAGGCTTATGAGATCACCTTTTGTCCGTGTGTGTGTGTGTGTGTGTGTGTCCCCTAATAACTTTTAAACGGCTGGAGCGATTTCAATGAAACTCTGTAAGTTCATAGTACTAATCCGGGCGACCTCGACCGTGCCCTTCAAATTTTGTTATGTCCCACGAATCCAACATGGCGGCTGTGCGAATTATTTCACCAGCATTCAATATCTCCGAAACTATTACCGATATCACCCTGGAATTTATTACGGTGATAAAGGGAACTACTAGAGGTTCACCTATGTGACTTTTGAAAACCTGGTAACTGCAAAACCAACATGGCAGCCTCGCGAATTGGCGACTTTAAATAGACGTTTCTCGCGATTTAACCTACCAAACACAATAAAACATGGTACAGTATATGTTTATACACATTGTAATGCACCGACATCTATCTTGGTTCAATTGTTTATATAACCACAAGATGGCGGATGAGCGAAATATTTCACCGGCATTCTATATCTCTGAAACTATTAGCTGTATCATCCTGAAATTTTATACGGAGATAAAGGGCACTACTGGAAGTTCATCTATAAGACTTTCAAAAACCGGTTAACTAAAAAACGAACATGACGGCCAAGCGAATTTGAAAATTTAAAATACACCTTTCTCGCGATTTAATGTTCCAAACGCAATGAATTCTGGTACAGGAAATGTTTATACACATTGTAATGCACTGGTATCTAATTTAGTTCAATTGTTTACATAACCTCAAGATGGCGGCTGTGCGAATTTTAAAATTAAGTTTTTATTTCTTGTATCCTAATCAAGCGATCGAAGTGAAAGTTTGAATAATGAACTTACGTAATAATTTTCATTCAATGGTACATGACTCTATGGCCTATACATTTAACAGTCCAACATGGCGACCATCCGAAATATTCAGACGACTCTGAATATCTACGAATCTATTATAGCAATCAAACTTATTTTTTAATGTTCATGGGGGCTATGAACTTAAGTTCACCTATAGGACTTTAAATAACCTGGTGATCACAAATCCAACATGGCGGCGACGCGAATTATTAATATTCACATGGACGTTTCTCGCAATTTAAGCATCCGAGTGCAGTGGAACTTGTTACAGTAAATCCTTATACGATTGTTAATCTACTGGCATCTAATTTATTTCAATTGTTTCCATAACCACAAGATGGCAGCTGTGCGAAATTTTAAAATCTCCTTGTTATTCCTTGTGTCCTAATCATGCATCGAAGTTTAAATGCTACACGTACACAATAATCTTCATGTAACATTACATAACTCTAGGACCTACATATATAAAATCCAACATGGCGACCATCCGAAATATTTAGTCGGTACTCAATATCTACGAATCTATTACAGCAATCAAACTGAAATTTTGTATGTCGATATTGGCAGTTAACATATGTAGGATATGTGAAAATAGGCTGTATAATTCTTCGCGGAACTACTTGTTTAAAACTATTTCTCCGTATCTCTCGACCCCACCCCCCACCCCAGGGGGTCACGACCCACCGGTTAAGAATCTAATCTTCAACATAATTCTGTGTAAAAGTCCTTAAGATATGAGGACACAGTTTAAAGAGAACCAATATTTAATTTTATGATCGGCCCTAACAAAAATCCCTCATTCACAATGAAAAACCGAGTTAGTTAATTATTGTGGTTTTAAGGGGAGGAACAGCGAGGTCGTCTGCCCGTAAGGAACACAGACATGTTTGCTACAAGACTCGAACATACATATTTTCATTTGAGACTGTTTTGTTTTCAGCGTCCAGTCTAGTCTGCAAGTCTCTGTTTGCGAACAAGTCGGTTTAATTTATCAGTTAGCACTGCGGCCTCTCCTGCTTTTACACCTCTCACTCTGAAATTATTCAACAGTGAATCTAACCATGGCCTCTTTGAGCTACCTCTGCTTCCCGTACTCTCTACAGCTGAACTTATTACCCTCTTAGGTAATCTCTCTTCTCACTAGATAAGATTTGGAAATTAAGAGGTTTTCACGTGGTTGGTTAGTTAGTCAGTTATTGTTGCTTTAAGGGACTGAACTACGAGGTCATCTGCCCCTCTTAACACAGATTAAAGACTACAAATTTGGAATGGTATTTAAAATTTTGAGGTGAACACCTAAATTTGAAAAGAACGAAAATTAATCAAACATAAAATAAAATAAAATAAACAAAAATTACGGGAAAACAAAAATTCAACATTCAAAAAAGAACAAGTCTTTGAGTCAATGTACACTGGAAATTTTATATTGCTGGCCCTAACCCACTCTCACTTATGAAGCGGATAACGCGATCAGCAGCCACCGCGTCATCGGCTAATATAAGTTTGAGTGTCATCTGCAAACCAAGGTTTCTTCGTAAGTCTGCAAGATCCACACACTCGGTTAAAATGTGGACCACGGTGAAAACGGCTCCACAGGTACAAAGTGGGGGTCTTCCCTTCTCATTAGGTACGAGTGGGTGGATCTTGTAGACTATGACCTATCCTTAGCGTACGCAAAACCAGACACTTTTCAAATGTTTTAATATTTACCCAAACAAACTAAAGCTCAATGGTCTCCATGATTCCTACGAAGAGTGTACGCCCTGGGGATTTATGGTTAAAGCTTTGCGCGGATGCGGATATAGTTAACATGGCTGCGCGGAGAGCCGATAAGCTGTGGATAATGTTTAGAGTAAATTTGCGGATAGTTATTAGAATACAATGTTGAACTGGATCTTTAGCCTACTTTTCACATTTTGCAAAATGGGGAAAAAGTAGACTTATGAGATCTATTAACAAATTCACAAAGAAATTTGATAAAATGGTCCGGCTAGTTCAAAACAGTTGCCAGCGTTTCACCCCAGTGTACCAATGGGCTCTTCAGTTGGTTATGGTACACCTCACCAAGACGCGTCGCTAGTACATACTGAGAACGCCGCTGCAAGGCACTAAATATCGCCACGAGCAGCGCCAATGTACTACGGAAGCCAAAACTTCCTTTCAAAAATAATGTTAGCTTACCTTGCTAATCCATATTGGAAATATCTGTTCCCGAAGGAAACAGGATGTAAAATTGTCCGATTGAGCTATGTACTCCAATTATGAGATCTATCCGGGCAAATGAGTGTCTGATTCTAAGCCTGCTGATAGGACCAATTTTTAAAAACATGTAACTTCTATACTATCAATTGAATTTCAACGAAATTTTGTATGTGCGATGTGTACCATAACAGATATGTCTATGCCTATCCTTAAAAGCAACCAAGGCTGCCAACTGTTAATAAATGCTGTCTCTAAATTTTAACCCTAATATCAACATATCAGAGGGTGAGTTAGCTGTGGTCGTTACGGCATGACTGCTGGCAGTCGCTCACATCCGGGAGGCGAGGAGGTTCGAATACCCCCGCCGGCAACCTTGAAGATGGTCTTCTGTGGTTTCCCATCTTCCTTTCAGGCAAATGCCGGGGTTGGTCCCTAACTATAGGCCACAGCCGCTACCTTCCAACTACTCGTCTTTACATCCAAACTTTCCTCTCCAACGGTACTTGTAGCTCACCCATTGGGTGTCCGTCTCGAAGCAGCTACAAAACTGGCGAGCCGAACATGTCCTCGGACACTCCCGGCACTAAAAGCCATACGCTAAAAAAAAGAAGAAAAAATGCCAACATATCAGAAAGAAAGAAAGCCAACAGCTCTAAACTTTGCGCATGTATAGTACCTGACATTCTATATTAATTTGGAGTAACTAATATACGTCAGTGCTGCCAACATGATTCTAATCCTGCTGATAGATCTAATTTTAAAATACTTGTAACTCCTATACTAACAAATGGATTTCATCCAAAATCCGCACAACATTAGATCATAATATTTCAGATTATTTCTGAGCAGCACATGCATGACATTGTTGCCAATATTATTTTACACGCACTAGTATATCCAATGTCTAACTGCATGTAACGTCAATGCTATCCATTAGACTTCAAACATATTTTGTATGTGCATTCTATACCTTAAGAGATGGAACTAAGAATAACTTATATTCAGTCACCAGGGATGCCAACAGTAGTGCTCTATTAGGTTGCATTATGCAAGGTATATTTCGAACTAATTAGAAATTTCGATATTACCAACTTAATTTCGTCATTATTCTAGATAGGTCCATATAGATTAATGATTGGCATGAATCTTAAATTTTAAGAAAAGTAGGCTCTTTTGTTCGTCACGGAACTTCTTGTTAACAAATAATTTTAATTTTTGCTAAGATCTGCTGTCTTTCACGGTTCATGTTATTTCCATATTTGCTTTCGCTTGGATTGTATGAGAATACTTGAGATGTGAGAGAAGTACTCTCAAATAGTGTTGATTTATGGTAAAACAAAATCGTTTATACCTGCGCTTGCCTGCGAGGGTATATCCGATGACGAAGTAAGTGTTATAATTAGCCACGCTCTGTTTTACTTGCCGTTATCTTAATCATCATTATCTTGTGATTCAAACATAGCCTAGGGCCTGGGTGCCCTACCTTTTTTGAACTAAGGGCCACATAGTAAAAAGTTGGGGGACCTTGCGGGCCAATAACACTCTGGGGGGTTTGAGGGATATGGAATTTCTTTTTTAAATATAGGTGCAATATGGTGGCTGTTGTGGCTGCCTGAGATTAGCTTTCTTAGTATTGTACCTATTTTGTATATTCATTTGTAGTGGTTAAAAAAATAAAACACTATAAATAAATTTAAATAATTTTAATAAATCCCGTTAAAATAGAAGCACGATGTATTCAATGCACTCATACAGCGTGAATGACGTCCGGCTTCGTGTATAAATGGTTAGCGCGCTAGGCTTTGGCCCAAAGTGTCCCGGGTTCGATTCCCGGCCTAGCCATCGGGGATTTTAATCTCCTAGGATTAATTCCCGTGGCACGGGGACTGGATGAATGTGACGTCTCCATAATCACTTCATCCTCATTAAGACGCGCAGGTGGACCACGGGCGTCATCTAGAAAGACCTGCACTCGGCCTCTCCACACGATCATTATTATTGGTATGAATGACGAAGAGTGAGATACAATAACCAAATTATGAAATAAAGTTCATGATAATTTAGTTTAGTGCGACGACTGGAACTACTGTCGACCAAAGTATTATGTGCACTCGAGTTTGAAGGTTGTTTGTGAAGTAACCAATAGACCTACATAAAATCCAATAACATCATCATTTTCGTTCTATTTTACGTTAGGTAATGTAGGTTTGGAATTGTTAATTTATATTTTAATATTTTTTATCGCAGTTGGAACACAAAAAGTGCCCATTTTTAAGCGTGTTTCAACCGTGCGTCACATTTAAGAATTATTATCTCAAAAACCCGTCATCAGATCGAATAGAAATTTTAACACAATATACATTGGAATGTTGTATAACTGGTTTATTAATTTCAAAATTGTGTGTCTCCAAGAAACAAAGTTGTTATCATTTATGTAAGGTAACTTTTCTCGGCTCGGGGTGGTTGGAAAATGTAGTTCTTGGTTGCATTGTAATCCTTATACATCGAAAAGTTATGCTGTATGACTGTGAAATACGTAAATTAATTCACTTATTTTATATCGGTTTGTATTTGTACGAGGAAATAACACATGTTTCACCAGCTAGCCGCTCCGGGAAAAACTGTACAGCGTTGCTGATATGGAGCCCACACGCATCATGGCCCGTCTCTACTGTATTATATCAGTGGCGTAACTTGGTTTTGCTTCTGGAGGCGAGCAAAATCTGAACTAATTACGTTTTTGGTTATGTGTTTGTTGTTTCCTACTTCTAATTTTTGCTTTAAGTTTTTTGTTTTTGTGTTTGTTTTATGCTTTTACTTTGGTTTTGAAATTTGCTTTTTGATTTGTGATTTTCGTTTTGTGTTTTTCTGCTGTTGCTTTTGTTTTTACTTTTGCTTTTCGATTTGTGCATTTTGTTTTTGGTTTTGTGTTTGTTTTATGCTTTTGATTTCGTTTTTGAATTTTGCTTTTTTGCTTTGGTTTTATCAATTTCTGATTTTGCTTTTGTTTTTGAATTTTACTTTATGCTTTGTGATTTTGTTTGTTTCCTGCTTTTTGATTTCTGTTTTATTATGGTTGTTTGTCTTCTGGGCCGTAGGTTGGGCAGTACTGGCCTAGAGGAAGAAATTTCTCCTAAAATGTCTAAAGGTGTTGCTTTAATACTTTATTCATTAGCTAATAAATTAGAAATATTATTGTTATGTCAGCAAGTCTCCGTGGCTTAGGCGGCAGCACGCCGGCCTCTCACCGCTGGGTCCGTGGTTCAAATCCCGGTCACTCCATGTGAGATCTGTGCTGGACAAAACGGAGGCAGACAGGTTTTTCTCCGGGTACTCCGGTTTTCCCTGTCACAATTTCATTCCAGCAACACTCTCCACTATCATTTCATTTCATCTGTCATTCATTTAATCATTGCCCCAGAGGCGTGCGTCAGGCCTCGGCAGCCGGCACAGTTCATATCCTCGCCGCTAGATGGGGGCTTCATTCATTCCATTCCTGACCCGGTCGGAGACTGGAAGCAGGCTGTGGATTTTCATTTTCATTGTAATGTCAGCGGATTCGGATAACAAACGTAGCCTACAGATGCGGATAAAAGTCGTCCGGATGCGGATAATGTTTTTTTCATTCACTCATGGCTCTATCTATGGTAAATGCTCGGAAAAGCTATTGCTGGATTGTGATTGGTTGCAGAGAAATCGATATCTGACGTCCATATTCAAGCGTGTACAATTTCTCTCTCTTTAGAGATGAATTAGGGGAAATACCATGACAGATATTGGTATTAGTGTTGTTGTACAACTCGTTTGTTAAATAAAGCCTTTGAATAGGTTATCAAGGTATTCAGATCTGAAATTACTGTATTGGTGCTTTCGATGTGGCATTTGTTGGTAGTTACTAGAACGTCACAAATGTGTTGATGCCACCAAATCAATATCATTTTGATCCATGATTACAAATACGGTGACAAAAACATGGTGGTGTCCCCAAACTTGTGATTTCACTTTAAGGGCGAGAGGGATGGGGGGCGTCACTACCGGTCGGTTCTCAAAACAGTCTGTCTGCTCAAAAAATTATTTAAGAGCAGTTTTAGAAGAACACTGACTTCTGATTGGCTGTCTCGAGGGAGCATGGCTGTAGTTAGTCAGGTGTTATAAAGCAATGAGGTTATCAATGTTGTTATTCCACTTTATAACCTCGTGTATTCACTCCCACTGTGTTATCGTGACACAAATCAATATACGAGCAAAGTCGCACCAATCAGTCGATATAACAAAAAAAAAAAAAAAAGAATTTCCGTGACGAACTAGGAAGAGCTTTCTAAAGTCAACATCTCCACTTAACACATCCTCCAGCAAAGCCAGAGAAGAACTGTGGGCTGCCAAAATCAATCATCTTTACTTCTCTTAAAGTTTAAGATTCATCCCAATGATTAATCTATATGGATCTATCTAGAATAATGACGAAATTAAGTTGGTTATATCGAAATTTCTCATTATGGTCGTAATACTTAGAGTTGACGTCTGACAGCTAGTGCTGGAAAGAGGAGCATTGCACGTGCCATTTCACGCGGTTGCCACATTCCTGCATTCCATACCCTACCCTTCTCACTTCCGGCTGGATTGTTCGTTCATTCTGACCGCTGTGCTTTCTTGTAGACTACCTGGCCAGACCATGACTGACTTGGTCTTATGTTCGGTTTTCATTAACAGAGATCGGGCTGAAAAGCTCTGACAGTAGAGCGCTGGCTTTCTGAGCTCAACTTGGCAGGTACGATCCTGGCTCAGTCCGGTGGTATTTGAAGGTGCTCAAATACGTCAGCTTATGTTGACAGATTTACCGGCACGTAGAAAAACGCCCACGGGACCAAATTTTGGCAACTCGTCGTCTCCGAAAACCGTAAAAGTAGTTGACAGGACATACAATCAATAACATTATTATTCTTTTACAGCAGTGGTACCTATAGCCTGTCAAATCCTTCAACATACCTTTTGTCCTATACTTTGTCTCCATACATCTTATTAGCACAAATATAGGACGTACACAAATAAGAAAAACGTGATTTCAAGGGGAAAAATGGTTCGCGGGAAGGAGGTCTTAAATCATGTGTACTCTTTTCCACACCACCCAGCGGTAGAGTACCTGGCGCGTTTTTTTAAACAGTAGGTCTACGTAATTAGTATTTAAAATACCGTTAGATACTTAATGACGGCCTCCGAACAGAAACAGAAATAGAATAACACTCACGCTGAACTGCTTGTGACAAGATCTAACTCAGAAGTGCGAGGTTTGGCAACTCCTACAAACTCCTCCTCAACACGACCTGGCCAGAGAGCTTATCTCCATGGGAACCGCAGTCGCCCCACCCCGTTTCCATGACAACCATACCCCGACCTCTTTTTATCCCACCTCGGCAGGCAATAAACGGACCTCCCTCTAAGAACTGTCAGACTTCAACTTTTAGTATTACGACTGTAGTTCAAAATACTGTAGCCTATACCTGGCGTAATGTAGCCTAATAGAGCACTACAATTGGCAGCCCTGGTGGCTGAATATATTCTTAGTTCCATCTCATAAGGTACAGAATACAAAATTTGGTTGAAGTCCAATGGCTAGCATGGACGTTACATGCAGTTAAACATTGGATCTAACAGCGCACGTAAAATCATGTTGGCAACAATGTCATGCATGTATTGGTCATAAATAATTTGAAATAATATGATCTATTGTTTTGCCAATTTCGGATTAAATTCATTAGTTATAGAGTGACCAGGTAGAAAAGAATGTTTCAATGCGCAAGCGCACCGAAGTAGGGGAGAGTCTCTTTCTATTTCTCGCTGCTACTTGCTTCGCTGTCCTTGTCGCTGGACCTTCCGAAGTCGTGTATGGAGGGGAAAGCTCTTCAGCAGCTACGTAATGCAGCCCCGCCTCCAACAGTATTTTCTACCTGGTACCTCTATAGTATAGAAGTTACATGCATTTTAAAATTGGACCTACTGTATCAGCAGGCTTAGAGTCATGTTGGCAGCACTGACGTATATTAGTTACTCCAAATTAACCTAGAATGCCAGGTACTATACGTGTGCAAAGTTTAGAGCTATTGGCTTGCATACTTTCTGATATATTGGTATTAGGGTAACAAAAATAGAGTCTGCATTTATTAACAGTTGGCAGCCCTGGTTGCTCTTAAGAATACGCATAGTCATATCTATTACGGTACACATAGCGCATACGAAATTTGGTTGAAATCCAAATGATAGTAGTCTATAGAAGTTACATGCATTTAAAATTGGACCTATCAGCAGGCTTATAATCGTTTTGGCAACACTGCCATATATGGCCTCCTGGGAATTAAACTGAAATATTATTATCTATACGTGCGCCAATTTTGAAATAGTTCCCATTCATACCTTCCAAGATATCCAACATGGAGCTCAAATTTCAATTGCGATTTTTCAGCAGTTTAGATCTTTACTCCTACCAAATTTTGTTTCGATTACTGCAGCCGTTTAGGAGTTAATAGGGGGGGGGGACACACACACACACACACACTCACAGTCAGCCAGATAGACAGAAGGACAGACAGACATACACACATTTGCCCGGATCGATCTCATAAGTCTACTTTTTCCTCATTTTTGCAAAATGTGAAAAGTAGACTAAATATGTATGCCTGCCCTGTATGGCAGAAATGAGCCCATGCAAAACAAGTTGACGTAACTCTTAATGAAACTGCGAGGTTTATTGCAGGATGCCCTGAAGCATACTCCCGTCGACAAACTGTACTACATGGCAGGCATTGCTCCCAATGAAATACATCGGGAAGTAGACGCAAATGCCGAAAGAAAGAAAGTGGAAGAAAGTGAGCTACACCCGCTGCACGGATATACTCCTCCAAGACATAGATTGAAATCTAGGAAGAGCTTTTAACAGTCAACATCTCCACTTACCACATCCTCCAACAAAGCCAGAGAAGAACTGTAGGCAGCCAAAATCAATGATTTTCTAACAGGGGTAACACCAGCAGAATGCTTACCAGTCAGGCACAACTTGGACTGGACCACTTGGAAATCACTAAACAGATTACGAACAGATGTTGGAAAAACTAAGGAGAACCTAATGAAATGGGGATACCTACAGGAATCAACACTTTCAGAATGTGGAGAGGTACAGACAACAAAGAATCGTGTCAGTGCTAATGATACCCTTATTCATGCAGTGAGGAGGAGATTTAAAAGGCACAAGAAAATGCTGTAGCAGTTGCTCGTTTCTGGGCAAAGACAGTTTCATTATAAATATATATGTATAATTTCATATTTTTCCTTTGATTTTGTATGTACAATATTATTTATCTGCCTCTGATTCTAGTAATAGTACATTATGCAACTCGCCTATAATGGCAATAATTAAGACACGAGTATGTTTATAAAACGAGCGAGATGAGTTTTAGAATCATGATTCTAGTGCTTGAAACGTTTTATTTGTAAAGTTTTCTTTGATAAAAAAAATGGTATATTGGCTTTCACGGCAAGTGAATTAAAACTCAGCGATTCTTCTAGGTTTGTGCCGTGTCTTGTGTGGAGTTTCGCCTAGGACACCAAGCTGGCTCATCAGCGGGCTCATGGTGTCCCCACCCGAACCCCCTCAGGAGTAGCGAACTGCGCGCTACCTCCCTTTTTATGAAGCGCACCTGCGCTTTTTTACTGCGAGAAATAAAAGCTCAAGCAGCCATAACCTCCCTAGGTGAAACCCCACACAAGACACGGCACAAACCTAGAAGAATTGCTGAGTTTTAATTCACCGGCCGTGAAAGCCAATATACCATCTTTCTGAACCCTTCGTACCGTCACATACGGTAGTAGGATATTCCTGACCTGACCGGTTAATGCCATATCCAATGCACTTAATCCTTCACTATGAGACATCGTTTTATCCTTTTTTCTTCAATATCTCGTTCTTCATCATCATTTTCGTTAGCATTCACGAATTCAATAATATCAGGGTCAGTTAGTTCTAACAGCTGATCATGTGCACACCACTTACTCACATCTTGAGCGGGACTCTACTGTATAATAATTTGGGACAAAAAAAGTATAATAGTTCCAAATAAGAATTGTACACCCACCTGAATCTATACTATAAAGAAAATAATTTATTAAAACTTGTCTCTAGTACATGTTTCGGGGATTAATCAAACTTTATCCCCTTCATCAGCTAAAAAACATATTGAAAAAACAAAATAAAATGTAGCACTGTAATAAAATATGTTATTAAACCTGATATGGTGCACCATATATATAGGTTATAAAAATTAGAATACAATGTAATTAAGTAGTTGGTGACTGTGATCAGCCTGCAGATGCTAAAGAAGATGTATGACAAACAATAGACACAGCATTCATAGTTCCGTATTGAGAAGGTCAAAAGCTTGAAATGGTGGACTTGGAATATCAATACTTCACTAATCCGTGTATAATTAACGAAGAGCCTGTATGCTTAAACATCCATAAGCCTTATATATATATATATGTATGTATGTATTCTTTATTGTCAGACAGAATCCACTAGTGACAATATAATAATTAACAATAAAATGTACAAGTATAAACAAAACAATAACAGCAAACAAGAACAAAAAATAGAAATACACTCACTAGTCTATTATAAATCAACAACCACAACCATACCGACACGCACTCAAACATTCGATCTCAAGCATTCATTCATACAATCCCTATGTACAAGAAACATTGAAATAATTACAGAAAAAACAAAACTATCTACAGTAAACGGAAAAAGGCAAAAACATAAAATGAAAGATAGAAGAAAAAATCAAAAACTGGGAAAAAAGTAATATAAGAGTGACATTCGAGGATTAAAAAAAAAACACATTACTTCAGTCGCTCGTACTGCCCCCGTAATTGAATTATGTAGAGACCACGGTGGCTATATTTGAAATTATAAGGAAAGTTATGGTTGTCATAGTTATGACGTGGGTAGTCATGACGTAAGCACGGATGACGTAAAGGTTATGCCAGCAGGCTACTTGAGCTGAGATTCTCAGTGACGTCAGCATTTAGTCGAGAATGTTCCAAGATTTACGACGCAGTCGCAGGAAACGAGGAATTCTGCTGAGGAAGAAACTATGCTATTGGAGGAGAGGCATGAACCAATGAACGATAGTTTAAAGGAAGACGGAGATTGCTGAAACTATGGTATTTTTATTACTTTTGGAATGCAGAATTGTGGAAATCCATTTGCAGTAAAGGCATTGATTTGGAATTTTGGTGAAATTTATTTTCAGTTTTTGAATTTTGAAAATCCGTCATGTATTAACGAAGTTGGAAGTTTTAGCGATGACGCAGTACCACGCTTTGGAAGGGATGGAAACGCCCCTCGTGAAGTTAATAAAAGGGCTTGCGCAGAAGAGAGGAGCCTCTTTCGTTCTCCGATTATTCTGAGATCTCATTCTCAGATCATCGAAGTATATTGTGAAAGTTCTTTTCTTATACATTCATTACAGTGAGACGTCGAAGTGAACAGCAGTGAAAAGAATCGTCTTTATAACGCGTGGCGAGGCCACTATATTAACGAGATCCAAGTCAAACTAGGTGAAGTTGAAACGGACCTTAGAAAGCTTCTACAAGTTTAGCTTCGAACAGTTAGCGGTCACCGATAAGCTAATTGTATTGTGCAGTGCTACATGCAGTTATAGAGAAAAGCTGAACAATTTCGAACGATTAGTTTAAAAGATATTAGCAGTTTTATACGACTGACAAAAGTGATTATCTCGCCACAAGAGAAGCACTTTTGTATAGCCAGAATCAACGCAACGGCTGACGCTGCGAGTGGAATAGAAAGACTTCAGATTGCTTGGTTACAGAACGTTACAGTATAATGGAGCAATTGAATACGGCAGTTTGTTCTTCTGATACTACAACCGAAGAGCAGATGGAAGGCTAAAGGGCTTATTGCAATTGGGACATATTTCAACGGAGTAAGATAGCGACATGGAACTTCGCTAATTGCTATTCCACACAAGCGAACATGCGGTGAATACCATCTACACCCATGTTTCGTAATTAAAGGCTGAATACCATCGAACAGCCATAGAAACAATTTCATACTCTGAATATGAATAATTTCTTCGGAAATTTCTACAAAACTTCATGGCGATTGTCTACTGGAACTTCAGGGAATTTTTCAAGAGAGGTCAGGGGTGTCCCGACTCACAAAGAAGATTATTGCCGGAAGGATGTCTATTCGTCTTCGAGGAGCAGAGCGATTTCCGGAGAAGGAAGCAGTTCGATTCTCCGAGGGTGCTATTTCCTATTTCGAGGATGGAGCTCAGCTTTAACATGGTGAAATGGATCCATCAGCAGTCTTCTTTGGGGAATTTTCCTCTGGAACGTCAATCGGCAGATAAGGTAGTCGTGAACGTTTATTGTATTTGAGTATTATTTAGCAATGTTTGAGCAACCATTTTTCCCATATTTTTATCCTCATGTTTTTGCCCTATTTTTTTGTTGAGATTCTTATTCTCAGTACACCTTGTTGAGTTATGCCTTTTTCGACGATTTATTAAGACATTGTTATGTCATGGGCATAGTTAATGATTTTGAATCAGTTGAGACTGATATTTGGATTTTTCAGTAATTAATATTTTTGTAGTCACGATTTGACTGTAAGTTAATGATTTTTATGGCAGATTTAAATTCAGACAGCGTGTCATTTTTATTAAAGTAATTCTACCCCAGTTTAATTACTTTGACCAATTTTCTGTCATCATCAAGAAGGAAGAACATTTAAATGATTTTAGAGCGTTAAAATCTCTTACGTTGTCGACGATCTTGGAAATGAAAATCCACAGCCTGCTTCCAGTCTCCGACCGGGTCAGGAATGGAATGAATGAAGCCCCCATCTAGCGGCGAGGATATGAACTGTGCCGGCTGCCGAGGCCTGACGCACTCCTCTGGGGCAATGATTAAATGAATGACAGATGAAATGAAATGATAGTGGAGAGTGTTGCTGGAATGAAATTTTTGACAGGGAAAACCGGAGTACCCGGAGAAAAACCTGTCTGCCTCCGTTCTGTCCAGCACAGATCTCACATGGAGTGACCGGGAGTTGAACCACGGACCCAGCGGTGAGAGGCCAGCGTGCTGCCGCCTAAGCCACGGAGGCTTACGATCTTGGAAATACTAGTCGTTATTTGAATTGATTGCAACACAGACATTTATCGTCAGTTATGAATGAACATTGCATCATAGACACTTTTGTGAAAGAGTAATCTTAATAATGAATTATTGAATGCATTAAAGTCAAGAACTTTTGTTAGGAGTTTTTCTCAATTAGAGATTTATAGAACGATGTTTGCATTCCCCAGTCTAATTGGATTCTATTCGACTACTTTGCATTTTAGTCGCACTTTATTTGATGATAGTATTTTTATACTATATTTCTTTTAAGATGTTAATCTTAAATTTTGATAGACCAGACAGGAGTATATAAGCGTATTCACTATTAAATTTGTTTGTGATTGGCAAGTTTTGACTTCATTTCGGTTCATGAATGAAATCCACGAAGGTTAAATAAAAAACAGTTTTGAAACAATTAATGATTATAAAAATTTTTAAGTGGAACTATGTATGTATAATCGCTAGTGCAGCGCGTGTTGAAAGTCGCTGATGTATAAAGCCCGTGAATATGAAGGAAGTTCCCACAGGAATTAATGTTAAAGAATTATTTGTGGAAGTTTTGTAAGTTATGTGGAAGTTTTAATGCCATATAGATTAATATATGATGATTTTGGGCATATTTTTAATGCAGATTGTGCATTAACTTGTTAGCGAAGGATTTTCCGCTGGAGTAAGATTGTTATAGTTCGTTGAAAATAAATCAAGTGAATTTACTGTTATAATTAACACGAGTTTTGAAAGAATTTGAGATAAGATTTTGAATGAAGGTTGCCGTCACAAATCATTATTAAAACCTTTATTAAACCAGATTGTGACATTAATATGTATAACTAACCTTCATTGGTCGATTATATTAAACACGATTATGAAAATTACCAACCGAATGAACATGTGGTTAATGTATTTCTTAAATTAATAATTTAAACAATTTAAATGTTAATATTGTAAATAATTGCTGTAAATATTTTTGAAAATAATGTGAAACGAGAGTGATGTTAAAGGCGTGCTTATAATATTTTTATTGTCTTTGACAAATATTATAAACAATTTCTAATTGTTATAAATAATTTATGTGATTTTGTTATAAACATTTAAAAGCTAATTAAACATTTGGATTGAACTTAACAAGTTTAAGGAATTAACATAATGATCCAATAGGACGTGAGCAAAGTACTTGAAAGATTTGCGTAAATATAATGTGAGTTGTCTTGTAGACATTTAAAAGCTTGAGGAAGCAAGCTGTATTCTTACGTAACATAGCATGTAAGAAGGGAGTCCATTTGACCAGTATGCAACAGGCTGGAGGGTAGCCCGCAGCTGTGCCAACAACTGGTTCTCAGAGAGTGAGGTCGTCCACACTCTGGCCTTGCGACTATAAATACCATTCTCATGTTTATTAAAAGGAAACAAAATGCTCTATATATGTCACACCCTGACGTCCTTTTCCAATCCAATAGTGTTATGAATATTACGTTATTTGGAGCTCTTGGGGGCTAAAATGTTCTATATCATGTTGTATGATAATTTTGCAAGTCCTACAAGAGGACGTAGTCAGATTGACTTGGGCTACTGATAGCCACGTTGATTTTGTTGTGTTATCAAAATCATACCCTTTATTTGCAATAAAGCTTTTGTACAGTTCAAAGTTCTCGTCTTCGTTGTGGTTCATTTTTAAATGTCATGGTGGAGGTTATTGTGTGAACAGACTTTAGTGATCCTGTTGTCAACTCAAACCCCGAGATAATTAAGAGGTAAGTAACGGTAAGTATGAACCCCCGTCTATTTTGGTGTGTTCCACAATGATTTCCTGTGAACTTCTGTGCTCTTATCTCGATAGTATCTGTCAGTGCCATTTTCATTGATGTAACTGTGCCGGTGCGATTGATAATTGGCAATCCGATTGAGGGGGCGGATATCTGACAGCCTACTATCCAGGTAAACGGGGACAGTACATTCAATCAACCATTCATTCAACCACATGTTCAATCGATCAATCAATAAACGCAAATAGAAAAAACACAAAATGCACACACTATTTTACAGCCCACTCGAGATGTTTCTCATAACAGTTGATAGAGAGTCGAAGTGAATATCAGTAGCACTTTTACTCTCCATCAAGCTGTATGTTGACTGCAACCGGATCAGACATGAATTTTTATGTACATTAATTCTCGATCTGCCCCCATCGAACGTGTGCTTCCGTCTGGTGGTTCTCTGAGGGACGTGAAAACCCAAGTCAGCTAGCAACTGATTCGAGTCAATTCCACCATTTACCAGTTTCCACGGGAATCTCACGTCTCCCACTGTGCGCCGACTGCTCAGTGGAGGAAGACCGTACACGTTGCAATAACTAATGAAAGCGGCTTCAAGTAACATGACGTGGTGTAAAGTACAACTTTTGGTAAAGAGGTTAGCTCAATGTAAATGGTGTCTTAAATGAAAGCAAAGGTAAAGAAAACAGATTGCTAGTATTAATGATAAGGTAATCATTATATCAATTGGAACTTTATTTAAAACCATATTCTGACAACGTCATCATGGGTTCGGGAATTATGTTGTTACTATTGACCGTTATTTTTACAATAACTGGGGGTGACGTTGTTTCAGGATTGGAGTTTTGTTTATATGTGATTATAGTGGACTAAAACCAACACGAATATTTGGTGGTTACCATGGCAACAAAAGTTCGTTCACTATGCTCATGCATTCTTGTTTAGTAGAGACATCTATACATCGGTATTAGAACTTCTCACTTCCTATTATTGAGAGTTAGTACGCTGATCCGTCGAGAGATAGGGTTGGGCTAAACGACCCTAAAATTACTAAAAGTTAAATTTTCCATTTTTAGCCTATTTTAATTTATGAAAAAAAAAAGGCTTATGAGATCACCTTTTGTCCGTGTGTCTGTCTGTGTGTGCGTGTGTGTGTGTGTGAGGATTATTGTGTGTCCCCCCTTAATAACTTCTAAACGGCTGGAGCGATTTCAATGAAACTCGGTAATTTCATAGCAGTATTCCGGGCGACCCCGGCCTTTTTAACCGATATAAATGGCCGCGAGACCCGACGTGCTGACCACGAGTCAACTATCCCCAACCGACAGTAGTGGCTACGTGGGCTAAAGCGCTGGGTTAGGTCAAGGGGCCAAGCTCTCTGCTGACTCGGTAGACGCGTGGGTTCGAGCCCCACCGCCGGCTGTCCTTGAAATGGTTTTCCGTGGTTTCCCATTTTCAACACCAGGCAAATGCTGGGACAGTACCTTCTGACAGGCCACGGCCGCTTCCTTCCACATCCTTGCCAAGTTTCATTCATCTTCATCCATTCCATCTCTCATCCCGACGCACAGGTCGCCCACGGGCGTCGATTAGAAAGACCGGCACTCGGCCTCTCAGGAGGCTACACGAAAGAAAAAAAGAACTATCCCCAACCGGTGGGAGAGATGGCACACCTACCTAGTCCCTCGGAATATGGCTAATGGCATTTGCAACTGTACTAATGAAGAGAGAACGTACCCAATGTAATGCTAAAGACGGCCACCTGAACGTGCATAAGAAATACCAGGGTGATAAGCAGGGCCCGGAATTTGATGACTTAACAGTACGTTATGCAACGAGCCTATAATGGCAATAATTAAGACACGCATACGCTCGTTTTATAAACATACTCGTGTCTTAATTACCATTATAGGCGAGTTGCATACAACTGTTTATGTTCGACGATAATTATTATAACTCTTTTCTGTTCGAACATAAATATTCATAAATATCTGTCTAGATTTTGCCAGTTTTATGTACTGAACAGAGCGCATGAGACGCAGAGAATGCCTTGTATTTGACCATGGCCTCCTCGATTACCCTACTATGACACTAGGCCAGGCAGTGAAATTTAAATTAGAAGGCCGTGGAACTCAGCGCATCTAATTATCTAATTGGTCAAACAACTGTTTCTTGAGCTCTGATAGGTGGGAGAAACTGTTTCATAATGAAAAATAGTGTTATAATGAGCCTCAATATAGTACAATTTTCTGACATATAATAGTCAGGGTCGAAAATAAAAACATTAAAAAATGACTGCAAAAATCCCATAAAATAACCCGAAAACTTAAAACTGACATAATTTCATCAGACAAAGCAAACAGACTACGTCATTGTATACAAAACAAGAAGTTCCGTGAAGAACTATACAGCCTACTTTTCATGCCAATGATTATTCTACAGTATATGAACCTATCTAGAATAATGACGAAATTAAGTTGGGAATATCGAAATATCTAATTAGTTCAAAATATACCTGGTATAATGTAGCCTAATAGAGCACTACAGTTGGCAGCCCTGGTGACTGAATATATTCTTAGTTCCATCTCTTAAGGTACAGAATACAAAATTAGGTTGAAGTCCAATGGACGTTACATGCAGTTAGACACTGGATCTATCAGCACGCGTAAAAGCATGTTGCCAACAATACCATGCGTGTGCTGGTCAGAAATAATCTGAAATATTATGATATATTGTTGAGCCAATTTTGGATGAAATCCATTTGTTAGTATAGAAATTACATGTATTTTAAAATTGGACATATCAGCAGGCATAGAATCATGTTGGCAGCACTGCCTTGTATTAATTACTCCAAATTAATCTAGAATGTCAGGTGCTATACGTGTGCAAAGTATAGAGCTGTTGGCTTGCATACTTTCTGATATATTGATATTAGGGTAAAAAATATAGACAGCATTTATTAACAGTTGGCAGCCCTGATTGATCTTAACAATACGTATAGTCATATCTGTTATGGTACACATAGCACATACGAAATTTGGTTGAAATCCAACTGATAGTATAGAAGTTATATGCATTTAAACATTGGACCTATCAGAAGGCTTAAAATTATTTTGGCAACACTGTCATGGTTGGCCTCCTGGAAATTAAACTGAAACAGTATTATCTACATGTGTGCCAATTTTGGAATAGCTCCCATGCATACCTTGCAAGATATCCAACATGGAGCTCAAATTTCTAGTGCGTTTTTTCAGCAGTTGGTAGCACTGACATCATTTTCTAATATGGACGTGAGATATTCCGGTGCACATCTTTACTCATACTAAATTTGGTTTTGATTGCTGCAGCCGTTTGGGAGTTGATAGGGGGGGACACTCACACAGCCAGCCAGCCAGACAGACAGACACACATTTTCCCGGATCGATCTCATAAGTCTACTTTTTCCTCATTTTTGCAAAATGTGAAAAGTAGGCTAAAAAAGAAGTCAACCCCTGGCACTATCCAGCCCATGACGGACTAAGGCCGACCAAGCGACCGCTGCCCAGCCATTTGGCCTGCAGATATTGGAGTGACGCGTGATCAGCGCGTCGGGTCCCCTCGTCCGTTAATCTTGGTATTCGTGATCGGGGCGCTGTCTCACTGTCAGACAGCTAATCAATTGTCCTCACGAGGCTGAGTGCACCCCGTTTCAACGCTCACGTCAGTTTTAAAATCCCTGACGGAGCCGGGGATCGATCCCGGGGCCTCCGGGTGAGAGGCAGCCGCGCTACCCCAACACCACGGAGCCGGCCTACGTCATTGTATGTTGAAATGATTTTAATAGCTACCTAATATAATTTAATTAATAATTGACAATTACGAATTATTTGCGCACAAATACTGTGTTACGTGCCACCCCCGTCATTTTCTCTAATTTTCCTGTGAGTGCATGCCCTTGACAAGACAAACAACTAAAATGGAGGAGAAATTGGCAGCATTGCTAGAAAAGTTAAATGGCATGGAAACCAAATTAGAAGACGGCCAGAAGAATTTAACCAAGGACCTAACTGCCAAATTAGAAGACGGCCAGAAGAAGATGGAAGACGGTCAAAATAAGTTAGCGGAGGACCTGAAGAAGATGGAGGACGGCCAGAAGAAGATGGAGGATGGCCAGAAGAAGTTAGCAGAGGACCTGAAGGACAGCCAGAATAAGTTAGCAGAGGACCTAACCGCCAAATTTCTGGATGGCCAGAAAAATCTGGAAGAGTGCCTGCTGACGAAATTAGAGGAGAGCCAAAGGAAATTAGAACAGGGCCTACGTGAGGAAGTCGCAGCAGTGGAAAAGAAGTTCGACGCCTTACAAGTGGAAGTTGCCGAGCTGCGCCAACGCCCACTGACGGGGGTGGAAGAGAAATTCAACGCTCTACGAGAGGAAGTTGCCGAGCTGCGCCAACGCCCACCCACCGTTACACCGGGAATATCAGGAACGGGACATAGCAGAGTGACGCCCCCAACCTTCGACGGAAAGGTCCCGTGGAGCACCTACTTACGTCAGTTCGAGGCAGCCTGTTCCATAAATAACTGGAACAACACAGAAAAGGCTACAGCTCTCATTGTAGCGCTGAGAGGCGACGCCCTTAACGTCCTTCAGGCCATCCCGACTGGATCCCAGGACTACGCTTCACAGATCGCCCATATGGAGTCCCGATATGGAGATAGCCATCTCCAGCAGGCCTACCAGATGCAGCTCCGGACCCGGGTACAGAAGAACGCGGAAACCCTGCAGGAGTTCGAGATGGACATCGCACGCCTCGTAAGGCTCGCCTACCCAACAGCACCGGCCGACTTTCTGGAGCAGATAGCGACGCAGACTTTCACCGACGGGCTACGGGACTCGGACACTCAACAGGCGCTGCGTCTCGCGCGCAATAAGACCCTGGCAGATGCGCTGAGCCACGCACTTGAGTTCGAGACGGCAAAGCAGGTATCTAGAATGTGCGCGCGGGTGCGTCAGGTGGACGTTGACGAACCAGCCCAAGCCAACAAGACCAAGCCCCTGGCCGATGAACTGATGGAGGTGCTAGGCCGGTTCTTCAAGAGTCGCAGTACCACCAACAAAAACTTAGCCGAAGGACATCCGGTGAGGCGGCCCGGAAGAGGACTACTAACCTGCTGGACCTGCCGTAAGAGAGGCCACCTGAGCAGGGACTGCGGTGATCGCCGCCGCCAAGAGTTTCCGTCAGGACAGTCAGTCGTAGGGAAACCGCGCGGCCCAGGAAAGCAAGTATCAGCCAGCCATGAGGGGCGAAGGGTGGCTCGTGACAGTCGTCAAGCCCCGGCAGTCCAAGTTCGTGTGACGCAGTTACGGAGGGATAAAAGCAGCCTGATGGTCGACGGAGTCATCAACGGAGTGAGCTGGCCCATGCTAATCGACACGGGAGCATCGAGGACCATCGTCAGCCCCACCGTGATCCCGAAGTGGAGAGTGCAACCCACACAAAGGAACCTCCAGCTAATAACCGCGACCGGAGAGACCGCACCGGTACATGGCGAAGCATCACTGGAGTTCGTCATTGGTCGACGGGCGATAAAGCATCCAGTGCTTGTGGCTGACGTATCAAATGAAGTGATCATCGGACTGGACTTCCTGGACCAGAACAACATCATCTTGGATCTGAGTACCAACACTCTGCACTTCGGAAGGGAGGAACTTGCTTTGCGACCAGCACACGAGGCCGTCGCCGCACGACGAGTAAGGCTGAGAGAGGACGTCATCGTTCCCGCCAGGACGGAAGTCAGCGCTGCCGTAATTGTCGACGGAACAGCTGAGGGAGTGGCGGCTGTCATCGAGCCAAAATATGAGGACATCCAGACAAAAGGATTGCTAGTTGCCAAGACCCTCATCAACACGACGCCTCGGCCGTACGTCCGCCTGTCCAACCTGAACGACTACGACATTACGGTTCACCGGGACACCAACCTAGGAGTCTGCGAGCCCGTTACCTGGATTGCCCGCATCACAGATACGACGGACAACCGAAGAAGACGCACACTGCCAGAAAAACTACAGAAGCTGTACCAAGGATCCCAGGACCATTTAGACGAGGAACAATCACGCCAACTTCAGGACCTGCTACGCGAATTCCAGGACGTCTTCTCCGTGGGGAGCAAAGACTTCGGCAGGACAAGCTTGGTCCAGCACAGAATCGACGTTGGGGACAGCGCACCGATTAGGGCCCCATTCCGACGTGTCCCGCTCGCCAAGCAAGCCGAAGTCGACCGGATGGTTGAAGAGATGAAGGAGCAAGGGGTGATCGAGCCATCACATAGTCCTTGGAGTTCTCCGGTCGTGCTTGTGAAGAAGAAGGACGGTTCCACCAGGTTCTGCGTGGACTACAGGCGGGTGAACGACGTCACGAAAAAGGACAGCTACCCTCTACCCCGGATCGACGACACGCTGGACACCATATCAGGATCAAGATGGTTCTCCACCTTGGATTTGAAGAGTGGCTACTGGCAGGTGGAGGTCCACCCTAAGGACCGCGAGAAAACTGCGTTCTCTGTGGGCAGCGGGCTCTGGCAGTTCACCGTCATGCCATTCGGTCTGTGCAACGCCCCTGCAACCTTCGAAAGGCTAATGGAGTCCATTCTGAGGGGACTACACTGGAAGACCTGCCTGGTATACCTAGACGACGTCATCGTTCTGGGGAGGAGCTTCGAGGAACACTACAGCAACCTGAAGGAGATCTTGTTGAAGCTACGGACTGCCCAGCTGAAGTTGAGCCCCAAGAAGTGTCAGCTCTTCCAGAAGCGGGTCCAGTACCTTGGGCATATCGTCTCCGAGGAAGGGGTGCGCACCGACCCAGAGAAGACCGCAGCTGTGAGGGAGTGGCCAGTTCCGAAGGACAAGTCGCAACTACGAAGCTTCCTGGGACTCTGCACTTATTATCGTCGCTTCGTGAGAGGATTCGCCGACATCGCCAAACCTTTACATCGACTGACTGAGAAGGACCAACTCTTCACGTGGACAGCAGAATGCCACAATGCCTTCGAGCAACTCAAGCAGGCTCTGTGCACCGCGCCTATTCTGGCCTACCCCAGACCTGGAACAAGGTTCATCGTCGATACCGATGCCAGCGACTTTGGCATAGGGGGAATCCTGTCGCAGGTAGTGGACGGCGAGGAGAGAGTAGTGGCCTACTTCAGCAAGGCCTTGTCAAAGCCAGAAAGGAACTACTGCGTCACCAGGAAGGAGCTGCTCGCCATCGTGAAGACCATTGAACACTTCCACAAGTACCTGTACGGGCAAGAATTTCTCATCAGGACCGACCATGCTTCCCTGCGGTGGCTCCTGAACTTCAAGCAGCCCGAGGGTCAACTCGCGCGGTGGTTAGAGAGGCTTCAACAGTATAACTTTGAGATTCAGCACAGGAAAGGCCAACTGCATTCTAACGCCGACGCCCTGTCACGAAGACCGTGCCCAGAAAACTGCACCTTCTGTGCCCGAAGGGAGGAGAACACCGGGATACAGTGCCGAAGGACTACCGTGGAACTTCAAGGGAGCTGGAGCCACGAATCTTTCACGCGGGCGCAAGCGGAAGATGATGACCTGGGACTGATAGCCGAATGGAAGAGGGCCTGTGTCCCCAGACCCGGGTGGAACATTGTGAGTGACTGTAGCCCAAAGTTTAAGTCCTACTGGGCACAGTGGGACTCGCTGATTGTAAGGGATGGCCTCATCTGCCGTACCTGGGAGAGCACCGACGGGAAGACATCTCGGGAACAAGTCGTCGTTCCAAAGGCTATGACGGAGGAAGTCCTGAAGGAAGTTCATGGAGGATCATCTGGTGGACACCTAGGGATAAAGAAGACCCTGGAGAAGCTGAGAGAGCGGTTCTACTGGATCGGATGCCGAACAGACGTGGCGAACCACTGCGCGAGGTGCCACGATTGCGCAGCCAGCAAGGGCCCAGGACGAAGACGACGGGGTCCACTGAAGACCTACAACGTGGGCGGCCCCATGGAGAGAGTGGCCATCGATGTTGCTGGGCCATTCCCGTTAAGCGAGGCAGGGAACCGCTACATATTAGTCGTCAGCGACTACTTTACCAAATGGCCGGAGGCGTATGCGCTCCCTAACCAAGAAGCCGCGACGATTGCAGAGACCCTGGTGAAGGAATTCGTCAGCCGGTACGGAGTACCCCTGGAGCTGCACTCCGACCAAGGGAGGAACTTCGAGTCGCAGGTGTTCCAGAACCTATGCCAGCTGCTGGGAATCCGGAAGACAAGGACAACGCCACTGCACCCTCAGTCCGACGGGATGGTAGAGCGATTCAATCGCACCATCGCACAGTGGGTCAAAATCAAAATCTAGGGGGACAAAATTATTTTTACGTTTTAATCATGAATTTAGAGTGAAAGCAACGTATATAATTCGTTTACTTCATAATAAACATCAGTTAAGACCTTTTTTAAGCTACATATACGTGTACACGTGCAAGAAATTGTCTATGACTAGGAGTTGGATAGAGCCTAAACTGCAATAGATTGTACTCAGTTTACCTTTAATTTGGAAGACTGCAGTTGTGGATAATTGCAGACAGCACTTCAGTCACTATCACTAATCACTCGATGTCCCTGACCTTGATGACTCATCACATGTGTCATCTGAAGCATCATCGTCACTCACTGCCTCATGCTGTTCATGATGACCCGGTACATCTGGTTCTTTCAGGAGTAGTAATACTTCACTGGAAAATGATCTTCTCTTTTTATGTTGAATTTTGGTTTTATGAGATATTACGGGGTCCGAAGATATCAGCAGCATATGTAATATGTCCTCATTTGTATGTTTTCGAGAGAATTTCCTAGAATGTCCAAATCTGTATTTTCTCAAATCTTTGTTACGTGATTCTTGGGCTTCTTCTGACAATTGCCCGATAGGTGAAAATCCACAGCCTGCTTCCAGTCTCCGACCGGGTCAGGAATGGAATGAATGAAGCCCCCATCTAGCGGCGAGGATATGAACTGTGCCGGTTGCCGAGGCCTGACGCACTCCTCTGGAATTGCCCGATAGGTATAATACAAAAATCAATTATATCTGCACCATGCATTAATACTTTATGCACAGTGACTGGCATATAATACCATGGATATAGATTTAGATACAATTTTGCTGTATCATGGGTGTAGGTTTTGAAAGCGGGTGTGTTTATAGGGAACTGACAAGAAAGAGCACACAAAATTGTAGAAAAACGTCTGATTAGCTCTTCATTTACACCCGTAATTTTGGATGACAAGACTGGATCCTCAAAAAAACGGCGAGCAGTGTTGCCATCATTGGAATTTCCGACGCCTCCAGATCTTGGTTTGTCAACATGCAGACCCATTTCTGATCGAAATGTATTTTGTATTACTTTCTTTCTGTTTTCTATTTTTCCCTTATCTTCATCCCCTCTTGCTTGCCATTTCTTAATTTCTATTTTGTAAGATATATGTAGCAGGCATTCAAAAAATCGGATCCAACAATGGAGGGTAGATAATCCAAATTTATAGCTGTCCTCAGGACAAACTGTTTTTGGGAGTGTGTTATTCATATCTCTGGGACCAGCACCACACACATAACACCTCTGTGCTGATGAACCTGTAATAGAATTGCAGACTTTTCCATCCACCATGGTCAGCAATAGAGTTTGGTTAATATATATGTATTGATCACCAAGTTCTATTTTACTTGGTTGGAGAGACATTATTTCAGTTTCAACTAATTGAACCTCTCGCCTAGTCAATTTGACAGTCTCCTTTTCAAACAATAATTTAAGAGGTCTGCAAAATCGTGTCGAAGAAGGTCGTGGGTTCTGCCATAGAATTTTCTTTTGATTGTTGCTTTCTAGATTTAAAGAATACATTTATAATGGAACAACTGAAATTACAAAAATATCAGAGTCACTGCCGTCATCATCTGTAAATTTCTGCTTATACTGACTATGTCCGCTTGAACCATCACACCCCCATTTTAATATAATATGAACTGTATCTAGAGATAGACTGCTTCAAAACATCTTCTTGAACTACTGCAAGGCGCTCAATTGTATGGTCGACCAGTGATTGCAATGTTATTGTGGCTGATGTTTCCGTTATTGTTATTGATTCACTTGGTGGATAGCTTTTCTGTTTTGTTTCTCTAATGATGTGGTAAGGTGGGAAAATATTACAGTTCCTATTTTTGCATTGAAGTCGCATATTCATATATTGGCTTTTGCTGTAATTGTTATCTACAAGGAATGATAGAGCCTCTTCACCGGTAAGTGGTACAGGTTTTACTGCTGGTGATGTATAGGATTTTTTAAATTTAGTAGCTCTATGTGGGAACTTAAGAGTTTATTTAACAATTTTTGGAGCATCTCGTTTTCCAGACATGTGCAATGATACTTGTGTGGCATGAATAAGTTCTTGTTCTGAATGTGCAGAGAGTAGCGGTTGAATTTTTCGTCTCTTTGATTTTTCACTACTTTCGTGAAAAAGCTTCCTAGGCCTTCCGACTTTCGATGTGGATGGAGTAGGATGATTTAAAATTTCTGTTAATTTACAATCATATCAATTTTCGAAAATGTTATCTCCTCTTTTAACCAATAAGAATATTTTGAAATGAATTTTGATTTATTTCTATGAACCTGCTTCCACCGCCTGGTAAAATTATCAACAAAATCCTTTAAATCTCCTTGTAGGCATTCAGTTATTTCTTCAGAACAATTTTCTACCCATCATTTACTTTTAACAAACTCACAAAGTTCCACTTTTGACACAATCTTCGAACCCAGTGCTTCAAACAGTTGTAAACGTGAGAGAACTGGTTGCGCGGCATCTCCTAAAACTTAAAATAACTCAGTAAGTTGCAAGAAGACGCAAAAAAAACTTAAAACAGGCGTAAACTACAAGACTTTATCTACATTTTAACATTAAGCGGAACGTGACGCAGAGTGACGCGACATACTAAAAATCTAAGTGAAAATATAATTTTAAAAATAATAGTTAAATATTATATAATGCAAATATAGCTAAAATTACGTAACAATTACGCCCATTAATAACTGAAACACGTTACAAATGTAAAGATCATACCTTCAACTGCATGTTCCATCTTAAAGAGTCACTCTAACCACATAGACAACCAAACTACAGCCACTTACATTCACCCTCCAATTCAGACTGCGAGATAACGCAAGCTCAGTGCAGGAGATAAGATTAGATTCCAGCTCGAACAGTGGTGTCAGATTTACACTAAGATGCGTTTATATCCCGGAATAGTGAGCGGCAATCATATGAGAATGCTGTAGAAGTAATAAATTTTGATTTTTTAATTATGAAAATAAATAATTTTGTCCTCCTAGATTTCGATTTTGGCCCACTGTGCATCGAGAACCATCTTCGAATAGTCGTCAGCGAGCACCAGAGGGATTGGGACAAACATCTTCCACTATTTCTCCTGGCCTACCGCGCCGCCGTGCATGAAGCCACCGGGTGCACACCAGCCCGGGCCATGTTTGGGAGGGAGCTCCGTCTACCTGTCGATCTTGCCTTTGGCCGACCTGGGAATGATCCGATCCCGGTAAGCCAGTATTGTCAAGAACTGGTCGACCAACTGGAGGACGTGCACGCGTTCGCGAGGAGGAAACTGCGGATCGAGACCGACAGAATGAAGACCCGATACGACCAGCAGACGGATGCCGACGGATTCCACGAGGACGACCTGGTCTGGCTCTTCAACCCATTACGGAAGAAAGGCCTGTCACCCAAACTGCAGAAGTCCTGGGAGGGCCCGTACCGAGTCGTGAAACGGATCAACGATGTCGTCTACAGGATCCAGCGGAGCCCGAGGGCGAAGATGAAGATCGTGCATCGAGATCGCCTGGCAGCCTACGGAGGGACACAGACGGACCAATGATTGATCGGGACGATCAGCCTTTTTAGGAAGGGGGTGGTGTTACGGCTGTGAGTTTGTGTCATCGCTCGCCGCTTGAGTCACAACTGCCCCAGGGGCTGGGCTGTGGCTTGCCTCCTGTATTGCGCGCGCCTTATG